>CM031237.1:62612571-63212571 GCA_018340775.1 Taxus wallichiana var. yunnanensis | reverse complement strand
GCTATGCGTCAACACCATGTGAACAAGTACTGACGTGGTAGGACTACTTTCTGTAAATGACATAGAAATACAACAAAGATAGGAAAAATAGGTGGTGGTAGGTGTAAAATATCAGCTTTGGAAATTTGAATAAAGCAGGCTAACCGATGTTAGTTAGGTAAACCAACACATGTCATAGGTAACTACGGTCGGTCACTTTATGGAAAATGGACAGTTTTGTCAAAACAAGGAAAAAGGTTGACAATCTGCTAAGTAGACAAGATGCTGATAGAATTTACCTGGATAGTGAATATGATGAGAGTGATAGAGACTCTGAACAACAAAGAAGGTGGAGCAGTGTCCTTTTGGGTAGATTAACAAAAAAAGTAAACCAACGCCGGTTGGGTAAAACCATTGATGGTCGAGAGGGTAACCAATGATGGTTGTTGGACCGACGCCAGTTACTATGAAATTGAAACAAAGATGAAGAAAATGTGGTTATGAGTTAAAATCATATATGAAATCAAACCCAAAATTCTGAGAATGATGGAAATATGGTCCAGACATACTCAGATGAAGCTGGAATACACCAACTATGATGAGGAGCGTGCAAGGAAAAATGAAAAGATGAAGAACGTGTCCTCTCACCTCAAAACGCAAGCCAAGTAGAAACACTAAGAAAAATACAATCCTAAGAGTGCTTTTTATATTATGTTTGTTCAAATTTATGTTATTTAAGGAATGACTCATGAACTTTAGAATATAATTTTTGGTGAGGATGGCTTCCTATGAAGAAAGAGATCTACTACAGGGAGAGGTTTCAGGTATGTTATGGTGGGGGCGGGCTGTCCTCCTCGAGATAATGACTGACAGAGAAGTAACGAGTTTGGGAGTACTTGCCCACTAGATCATGTGATCACAGACGAGCCACTCTTTAGGTAGAACGTTTTTAAGAAATATGTATATTTTTGAATTTGTGTAGTTTGGTTTGACTCAAAGAAGGAGAAAATATGCTTTCTATGATTCTTTTCTCAACCATCAGCTGGGAATGACTTCCAACGTATAGGTTGCCCTCAATTAATCTAAACTAATGCAGAAAAGAAGAATGAAATGAAGTTAATTTTAAACCCAAATCGAAATATTGAATTCGATGACACAAAGAGATGAATAGAAGAAGGGATGCTCTTTCACTAATGCTTTACTAATGAAAGGGAAGAAATGTTCATTTTAAAGCACCAAAATATGATTGCTTTTAGACAATAGAAGAAAAGAAAATTCTAGGGAGAAATTTTAATGTGAGAACCTTTTAGAAAGGAAACAAACATGCAAATTTTCACCTAGAAATGAAGAAATGTAAAGAACCCCGAATGGGTCCCATTGAGGTGCCAAAATGTTTCACCTAATTCTAGAGTGTTTCTTTGAATATTGATGAAACAGATAAGGGTAGAGGGCTAGGAGGAATACCTGTTAAAATGTTGGTTGTAGGTTGTTGCACACATATGACTTCTTGATCCACAACTGATTGTGAGAGCTTCCTTTTGGCTTGGAGGAACTACCTGAAATAGAAAACAAGACCACCAAATAAAAGTTAAACAATATATGTAGTGGACTACCTAGCGTATGCTAGATCCGGGAAGTGTGATACTTCCTAGATGGTTGTCAATCCATTGTTTAAAACAACTCAATGTTAACAATAAAGGAAATCCTACTGTAGTTAAAATGATTTAGGTATCTCATTTGACTACAATAAGAAAATTTGTTCACAATAGGCTAAGCTATGACTGAATCTGAAGGTCAAGGTCTCTTGTTAGAGTACTGGTATTGGTCAGGGTCTAGTTCTAGGCTATTTTGGGTATTTGGTGGAGATTTTAAGCTCTATTCTTGGTTTGAGGGTAAACACACAGAGACCGACATCAGCGGGTATGATCGATGTCGATTTAGGTGAACCGGTGATGGTTGTGGGTAACCGGCGTCGGTATGGTTGGGGTACAAGAAACTTATCAAAAACTTGGTGTGGTGACAGATCTGAGGTTAAATGGGAATGGAAAGGACAATGACAAGGTCTAAATAGGTCTTAGGTATACTCAGGGGTAATTAAAATCTGGGTATGGGTAGTTCAATGGTGTGGGTGAAGGAATGGTCAAGTTTGCATGGAGGTAAATGGTGGGGGAATGGGAATGGGAATATAAATTTATAACAGTAAAAAGAGTCTACTAAGATGACAATGAACAAGTGCTAGTTAACAAAACAATTACTTGCTATGTTGAGCTTGATGTCTAGTCAGAAATGGCGGGTGATCAAATAGAAGGAACTTGGTGTGGTGTTGGTGCTTCCCTAGATGCTTCTGTGAATGCCAATGGCTCTATGATTACTTCTAGTGTTGGTCGTGGATGCTCGATGCAAGTATGAATACTAGTTCTTCATGCATGCAGCTCTAGTTTTGTCTCTTGCTTGAGGAATATATGGAAACCTTGAAATAAGGTTGTTTTGGGGATTAAATGGTAACCAATGATGGTTTCGGGTTGACCGGCGGAAGTTTAGGTAAACTGACGTTGGTTAGGGTGGGATTTCCTAGGTTTTCTAAAATGGGAAGATCCCCTTGATTTTCTTGGATCTCGTTGGTTTCCTTCGTGGATTAGAATGGAAACTTCCTTTCTAATGGGCAAGAATGTGGTTAGAGGGAATGTAGGCTTTGATTTTTAGGGTTTAGGTAGGTCTTAGTTAGTTATGGAAACATACTAAGAATAGGTCTTGGGGTGAGGTGGCTAGATGAGGTGTATAGGTGAGGTGGATGGTGTGGGCATTATCCAATTAGGATATTTAAATAATAAATATTGTGAGGACATGGATTAATTTAATTAAATTGATTAAATTAATATTAGAGTGGGGTGAAAGGGGCCATGGTTAGGTGAGTTTGTTTGAGGTGGTTATTTATCGAGGGACCAAGGGGAGTGTGACCCAATTTTGGTGTCTACACTAGGCCATATCGTCTCAAGCTCAAGATCAAGCTAGACCCATGTATCAACAAAATAGACTACCATCTCGGACGTGAATTAGATTCAAAACCAAGGACAACCTCAACCTACTAGACCTTTCTAGTCATATGATCCAAACACAACTTCAACATCAAGGGCATTGGTTCCATCAAAAATAACATGGCATAAGAATATGATTGGTGTTTTCCATGCAGTCAGCCACATAATCAATCGATGTGCTTCAATGGTGCACTAAATCAGGCTTTGATGGTGCAAACTATTGGTATATCACAAGAACCTAGCCAAGAAGAAGATCAGCAGTAAGGAGCTTAGCAAGAGGGACCTCCAAGTGAAACTATGCTTGTCAATTGGCAAGTTGAGGACTTCTGTGGAATGAATTAGTTCCCTTCTCAAAGTGTAGCTGCCAATACATGGTCCAAAAAGAGAAATATTGGAGAAGGACAACCACTGAACTCAGGTAACCCTCAACCTTCCATCACTCCACAAGGTTTTGGTGCTCCAAATACAACTCCCAACATGTAGAGCCAATCCAAACCACCTTCCAAATCCACTCGTAATCGGTTTTACAAACTAGGACAAAAAAATGAGCCAAGGAAGGGGCAGCAGAAGGATAGCTCGTTTAATATCATTGAGAAAATTAAGAGGACAAGTGTGACCATTTCACTATGGGAGTCACCGACCATTCTAGGAAGAGGGATCTATTACAGAGTGCCATGTAAAATTGGTCAACTCAAATCAACCCCTAACCAACAAGAGAAGTTCTTACCAATACAACTCAACCTAGGGGAAACCATCTAGAACAAGAAGGTAAGAACCCGATACCTCCTCCATTCTATGTTTAATTAATCATTGGGGATAAATTGGTGCATAATTGCATGATTTATTCTGGGGTAAGTAGTTCTGTAATGCCCAAACAAATAGCTGATCAACCGGGTCTCCAGTAGATGAAGTCATCTCTAGAGGGGTAGTACAATTGGATGGGACAACAAAGTGACAACCGCTGGAATCATCAAGGATCTAAGCCTCACTCTACATGTCCGCCCCCCATGTGACCGTATTGTAGAATGTGTCATAATAGACTTGCCACCATATTTTACATTCTATTTGTCCAAGGACTTCACTACCAAAATTAGAGGCTATTTGTCTCTTGACCGTTGCATATGCTCTTTAGAACAAGGTATGGGGCGAAGGCCACAATCAGATTCGAGCCCATTATTGATTATCATATTGATTCTTATGTGCCTAGCCCAATCAATGCCAACTACTTAACTTTAGATCAAGAAGACCTCCTAAATACTTGTGAAGCGAAAACCAAGGTAGGGTGTATCCCAGACTTGAATCTTGATGAATGGGCCAACAAAACACATGCTTTTGACCCTTATAAGGAGATGGAAGAATCAACTAGGATTCTACCGTCTGGATGAAGAGAATCATCCTCTTCCTGACATCATTAAGCAAGAATTCAAAGATGACAATGGAGTATGGAAATTGTTCTTTGATGGCTCGAGGAGTAGAAAAGAAGCCAAAGGAGGAGCTATGATTGTGCCCCCCAAAGGTATAAAATATTATTCAGCCTTTATATTTCATTTTTCCTGCTCAAATAACACTGCTGAATATGAGGCTCTGGTCTATGGTATTCATTGGGCTAGAAGATGAGGAATCAAGAACCCGTAAGTGTTTGGTGACACTTTGAATCAAGTTTGTCAATCAAGTCGAGGACTTAATGCTATCAAGAATGACATGCTCAAGAGCTACAAGAGTAGGGTATGGGATCTCATTGAGGATTTCAAAGCCTTCAACATTGTGTCCATACCCGGAAGAAGAATGAAGTCATTGATAGGCTTGCAGCAAATTGGAGCAACATTTGATGTGGTTGATAGCATCAAGAGGGAAAAAATACAACCACATATCAATGTGGTTGTGAGGCCAACAAAGTGCCAAATAACAACACATCTTTGGAAGATGTTCGAGAATGATCATGATTATCAATTTTTGCAAGAAGAAGCTGAATTCTCAGCTAGAAATCAAAGCGATTAGAGAAGCAATATGGAGATCAAATAGTGCAGCTGCATAAAAACAAGATTTCCAAAGGCTTAGTGACATTGGAGTCTATCTTCAATCGTAATGATCAGTTTTCAAAAAGATAAGGCTAGTATACGAGATCAAAGGAGAAGATTCGAGTCAATTCTAGTTGGAGAAGGAAAAACACTTCAAATTGGCAAAGTGGCCACTTAGCAAGAAAGGTATGAATTCATGTAACTTTTCTAACAGTTTCTTGATGTATTTTCTTGGAGCTATGAATACCTGAGAGGGTTCAATCTAAATTGAGCACAACACACAATAAAACTAGATCCAGCTGCTAAGCCCATTAGGAAAAATCGAGATACCATTCAATCCACACATTGAACCTCTAATGAAGAAAGAGCTGAACAAGATGATAGAGGAAAGTATCATATTTCCAATCAAACACTCAAGTTGGGTTGTAAAATTGGTCCTAGTCAGGAAGAAGAATGGAGAGATTAGGTTATGTGTAGACTTTCGAGACTTGAACAGAGCTTCCCTCAAAGATCACTACCCACTCCCTTTAATGGAGTAGATCTTGCAAGTGGTGTCTGGATCAGAGAGATTCTCTCTCCTAGATGGCTACTCAGGTACAAACCAGATCATGGTGAAAGAAGATGATCAGTTTAAAACAAATTTCACCACCAAATGGGGCACCTATGCCTACAAAAAAATGTCATTTGGATTGTCTAATGCCAGAGCCACTTTCCAAAGGGAAATGGATATGGCATTCAAAGGGCTGATCAAAAAAATAGTATTGATCTATCTGGATGACATTACTATGTTCTCCAAAAATGTAGTAGACCACCTTTTTCACCTAAGGTAGGTGTTTCAAAGGTGTAGGAGATTTGGGGTATCATTGAACCCTAAAAATGCATATTCTTGGCCCATGAGGGTAGGCTTCTAGGCCATATTGTGTCAAACGAAGGTTTGAAAATTAACCCAAAAAGAGGACTGAAGCAATAAGAGCATTGCCATTGTGAAGTGATAAGAAATATCTTCAAAGATTATTAGGAAAGATCAATTTTGTTTGAAGGTTTGTACCAAACTTTGTTGTCGTTGTCAAACCAATAACATTAATGTTGAAAAAGAGTTTGGCATTTAGGTGGATAGCTATAGGAAAGACAAGATTTGAGGCCATTAAAGAAGATATATCACAAGCCCCAACTCTTGTGAATCCAAATTTCTCTACAGAATTCATACTATATGCCTTTGGTGGCAGTGACACAATTTTTGCAATCTTAGTACAATAGAACAAAGAAGGTACAAAGCAGCCAATTGTTTTCTTCAGTCAAGGTCTGGAAGACTTTGAACTGAAATACTCCTTCATCAAAAATCAGGTCCTGGTAGTGATCAAAGGATTAAAGAAGTTTAAGAATTTGGTTTTAAACAAAAAAATCCAATTGTTAGTCTCCCATGTAGGAGTTAAATATTTCCTTCTCAGCAAGGATCTGAATGAAAATGTGCAGGATGGATCACTCGTGTCATGGAGTATGACATTGAGATCAAGGTCACTAAGCTGGTCCATGGGAAGGGATTGTGTGAACAACTAGCCTCAAGTCAACAAGATGAGGCAAACAATGAAAAGGAAGTTTTTTTTGTTCTACAGAATAGTCAAGAGGAAGAAAATGATGATGTACCCACTCCTTGTTGGACTCAGAACATGGTACACTTCCTTCAAATAGGCCTATGTCCTCATGGGATGAGTAAAGCAAAAAGGAGACATTTCAGACTATAGGCCATCCCATATGTTCTTATTGATGGTGTCTTGTTCAAAAGGGACATCAATGGCATTCTGTTAAGATGCATTGGGACATATCAGATTGAGAGAGTGTTACAAGAATTCCATGTTGGAGCAGTTGGAGGCCATTTTTCTCCACGGTGACAGCACTCAAGATCATGAAGGTGGGTTATTATTGGCCCAGGGTGTTTAGTGACTGCTATGCATGGATCAAAAGGTGCAAGAATTGTGCATTCTTCAAAGGAAAAGAAAAGCTAGCAGCACTTCCATTACACCCAATTTCAATCGACTAGCCATTCATGCAATGGGGATTAGAATTCATTGGATTCATCAATCCAAATTCAATTCAAGGCCACAAATGGATTCTAACACAAATATAATATTTTACCAAGTGGACCGAGGCAAAGTGGCACTCAAAGAATCTAATGAGTCTATTATACTAGATTTCTATGAAGGGATAATAACCAGATTCATAGTGTCACCAACATTATATCAAACAATGCATTGGCATTCATAGGTTCTAAGATCACAAGATGGGTTGTTAGGAATGGGATTTACTTGAGCACTTCATCAAACTATTACCCTCAAGGTAATGGCCAAGTTGAGTCCACAAACAAGAACCTGCTAAATATTGTCATAAGAACTCGGATGAAAATTAGAGAACCTGGCACACAAAGATTAAATCATCCTTATGAACTGATAGAATAACACCCAAGAGATCTACAGGAAGCTCTCCATTCAAACTTGTCTATGGGAAAGAGGAAGTGTTGCCTATATCACTTGAGTTTCCAACATTGGAACTCATGAAGCAGCTGGAGATGTCTGAATTTGAACCAATGGAGGCCAAGTATGCAGAGCTGATGGAATTAGAAGAAACCAGAGAGCATGCACTCTAAACAATAGAGAAGGATCAAGCCTCAATCAAGAGATGCTTTGACAAGAAGGAAAGAACAAGGACCTTCCAAGAAGGAGACCTAGTTTTGAAATGGGATGAAGATCGCAAAAACCAGAAGGCATTCCAAGTTTGATGCCATTTGGAGTGGCCCCTACATGGTCACAAGATGTAAAAGTAGCAATGATTTCCAATTATCTACATTGGATGGTGAGGAGTTGCAGATTCCAGTGAATGGAATCTATCTTAAACACTACTACTAGAAGGAAGGTTCTCACCTTGTACATATTAGTTTAATTTATTTTTCCTCTAAGTGCTTGTGCACATTGTCTTGTTGTAGTTTAGGTTGCTTTTCTCCTAAGTGCTTCACACACTCTGCATGTTCTACTTGGAGCATGTATGATTTCAAATTTTGTATATAGTTGTGGTGCTATTTTGTTGCTCTTATGTAGTCCATTCAGAGAGACAGATGAAGCCCCAGGTCAAAGCAATTTTCTACTCTCAGAAACTATCGTTTTGAGATTTTTATGACAATTGAGAGTGCAAATAGCTGAACTTGTGAATCAAAGGAAGGATAAATATCATACCGATGTTCTCGAATCCATGCCCAATGCATATGACAAGGTAATTGGTCTTTTCATCTAGCAGAAGATACCCCATGAGTCACCAAATTGTTATCCATATTTCACCCCTCGGGTAAAATATTGGATCAGCCACGACCCCACATAGAAAGAACCCCGAGAAATCACGTTTAGATCTTGTAAACAGTCACAAAAAGACTCAACAATCGAGTGGAACGGCTAAGAAAGACTAAACAACCCTATGTAAGAATAAATGGCTCTATTGAGCCATTTCTATGTCTTAAATACATTTAACATGCTACATGTGGGCTTGGAAACATAATAGCAGGGGTTAGAGAAGGAGAAAACAATGTCAACGAGGCCGAGATGCAAGAAATAGAAGAAACGGTAAAGATTTGAAGTCTTCGGGCTCAAAATAGTCCCATAAAGAGTCCAAAATTGACTAAGTATGGAGGAGCTAGTGGAGAGAACCACATGTCAACACGACGCTTCTCCAAAGATGAATAAAAAAAGGGAGGGTCGAACAAACGTCGTGTCCCCACATTTCCTAGGCCCAAGGAGGCAGGGGTCAAATGGTCAATAGAGGTCAAAAGGTGGACAGGGCAGGCCTTAAAAGGGGCTAAGTATAAAAGTGTAAGCGGAGGTAGCCAAGTGTCAACTCTGCGCTCCTCCAAAGATAAATCTAAAAGTGGGAAATCAAGCAAGTGTCATCTTGCCACGTAGCTCAAGGTCCAAAAGGCAAGAAAGGCCATTTTAAAGTCCATGACTGCGGAGGCTTCCAAGTGTCAACTCGATGCTCCTTCAAAGGAAAATCTTGATCGGGACTACAAGCGAAAAGTGCGGAGCCTCCATGCATCTAGTTTCAAAAAAGGGGGGAAAGAGTCAAAGTTGAATAGTTAATTCATAGTGGCAAGCTAGCGGAGAGTGCCAAGTGTCTAAATGGCACCCACTCAAGGGTCGAATAAAGAGAGGATTTCCAGCTTGAGTGCCATACCACCACGCATCCTGGTCAAGAAATGTTGACCCTACCAAGCGAAGGACTTAGCAAAAAAACATAGAAATTGAGTAGGCCAGTGAAGGAAGCCACATGTCACCCTTACGCCATTTTAAGAGTGAAATACGAGGCTGCTCTCAAGCAAGTGCCACCCTCCACGTGTCCCATATTAAAAGAGGGGCCTATTTACAAACTAGTTTCCCGTCCTTTTGTATAGACCGATACAAACTTGAAAGGGGCAAATCTTTCAACTCGGGGCTTGAAATATTGCAAATCTGACACCATTGGAAAGATCTCGGCCTCATCTATGCCATGAAGATCTGAAACTTCAAGTTTTGGGAGGTTAGGTGGGATAAAAATGGAGAAACATCTTCTGGCTTTTAATGTAGGATCTATTTTTCCCAACAACCAGCTCGAGATTCGATCCGATCCGCCATTTCTTCCTCCTTCGAGGTGTCTAATAAGAAATTGATGCGAATCAAGACAGATTTGGGGGCATTTTTTTGGAAGGCATTAATAGCGGTTGTTGAGCTTTGGACTATTTTTCCCGCTTCTCTCTCTTTCTCCCCTCTTTGTTGAATCTATAAAAGTAGGGTCAAAACTCATTATAAAGGGTTGGACTTTCTTTTGTTTTGCAGACTCCCCTTTCCTTCTCGGGCAAAGGAATTCATGGAGTTCGACCTTCCATTAAAATTGTAATACGCTTCTTTCCTCCCGGCCATTTATAATGCATCAGTATCAATCTACAGAGCAATAAAACATGTTTGTGATCGATTCTAGATCCTTTCTTGTCTCCTTTTCTCTCATCTGGTCTTTCATTATAAATCTGGTTATTTGTGCTTGATTATTGTATGTATTTTATTGGTTTGTGTCTATCAACAATTCATCATTCCTTCAGTGCATCACCTTGTAGCTTAGTTTTGATTTCTTGTATGCCTTTTATCCTTGTCTCCTTGGAAAATATAAATTAGGTATAGAGATAGATCCTTTGCAAGTTCTCACGTATGCACTTAAATAGAGGAATAGGAACCAACCTTTAATCTGGAGAGTTTTCCCATTTTCGAGTCCCACACTTTGGGTAGAACTCAAAGTTATGCAGATCACACCAAATGAATCTACCTTAGAAAAGTAGATCTCGATAACTCATTTAGGGGTGCTATGATTTTACACTAACAGCTTATTATCCATTTTTTTAATACTTTGTAATTTCCATAGTGATCTTCCTCAATATTTTGTCACTATCGATCTATCCCTCGGCATCTATTTCCTTCACTAGCCTCCAAAACACATCCAAATCTCATTTTTAGAATCTCAAAGCTTCATAGATTCTTCATAGTTTATATCATCATTACTCGAATCTATCTATAATAAATCGGTGTCTATTTCATCAATCTTTATGAAAATAAAACATTTTATACCTAATTGTTGTCAATTCTCAATCATCGTCAATCGATATCCATAGCCTCTTATTTTATCTTTAGTCATGCAAACACATCTGAATATATGTTTTCTAAGTTTTATAGACTTTTATATTCCTCGTATATGTTCTAGTATAATTCCCTAGTCTTTACACTTTACTATTATTTTTTTATTAAGTTTTCCAAAAATAACCATTTTGTCTCTAATTGTAGTCGATCCCCGATCATTATCAATCCTTATGTTTTCTTATCATTTTTATCATCATCATATTTACAACTATCTTAGTTTGGTCTAACAAGTTATTTTCAAGATGGATATTTTATAGATGATTTTTCTAGGTCCTGCTGTCTCACCGATTACCAACATATATGATCTTTCGATCATCCAAAACCATTAACGTAGGAAAAATTTGATACTATTCATGACTTCAACTTGTACACCATTGCATTTTGATATCTCATATTTGAGTTTGTCAATAAAATTGGGATAGCAAATTAAATTTCATATTTAAGTGTAGTTGACATCTATATTTTTTCTATGTTTGGCCTCTAATAACGTGCTCGATATACCAGAAAAGTGATTTTCTCATATGGGCGGTACTTTTGACCCATAGGTTTATGGGAAAATTTGACCCATGGTTTTAATACCCATGGTTTTGTAAAATTTCTTAAGTAGTTGTCTACTTATGTGGTTTTGTGCATATGGTTTGGTTTATGTAACATTGCGGATGTGTCCAATTCAAGTGTGAATTTTGTAGAGTTTGTTGAGCATAGCTTGAAACAAATCTGGGTATTGTATTGAGAGAGTGGTGGCTTGTAATAAAATTAGAGAAAGTGATTCTTGGTGGACGTAGCCCAAATTGGGTGAACCACGTTAAATAATGTCTCTTTGTGTTGTGTTATTTTGATTTTGCACTTTTATTTGAGATATGTAATATTTTCTACATATTAGTTTCTACTGTTGCGATTCTATGAGGGATTTTTCTGCAAATTTTATCCCTTATTTCCTATAAAAAAATTATCTTTTCATGCCTTTTTCAGTTTTTAGGGTTTCCTTTGAATTTTCATGTTTTTGCAATATGTTCTCCATCCTTGAAAACCCAACACAATATAGATATTTGGGTTTTGGGTTCGATTACATCGGAACATATAAATTAGAAAACACATGTTTCATGTAATGTTTTTCCCAAACAAGAACCTCAAAACATTATAATGTGTTAGATTTTCAAGTTTTCGGAAAATCAGAACATGATAACATATCTACATGTTAATTTTTATTTTCTTTCCATACTAGAATCCTGAATCACTTTTCGATTCCATTTAGTCAAGTTTTCTGGACTCAACTAGATATATGCATGACATGTTGTGTGAGGTCAAATGTTTTCCCTTGAGTGATCGTATTAAATTCCAGGGTGGATTTGGTGGCTCACAGGTGTCACCACATGTGTAATTAATACAAGATACATTATAAATAGGTGGAATGTCCATGTCATTTATACCTTGTACGTTTTTGAAATTATGATTTCCCTCATGCTTTCACACTTCAAAAACTTGATTATAATTTTCTTGGTATTTTTAGTCAATTTTATTTGATTTCAACTATTGGTTCTTCTCTTGGTTAAGTGTTTTTCTCATTTACGATTCAAGTTTCACTTTGGGGTATTTTTATCTTTTTTTTTTCATGTTTCTCTTTTGACTGCGGATTTGTTCCTAGTTTTTTTTATTTCTTTCTTTCTCTCCATGTTTCTCTTCTTCCCATTGTTGAAACATTCTCTCCATGTTAAAGCATGCAAAAACATTAACATATACTTGTTGGATTTTGACCTATTTCAACATCATAAAAATCCAAATGAACAAGATGAAAGAAAAAGTCTTACATTTTTAACTCAAATCGTGTTTTTTAGGGATTTCCATTGCTGAAATAGGTATGATTCCCAAGAAGGGTGCCAAAATTCCCAAAGTTCCAATCAAGAGATATCTCCCAATAGTATTTCATGTTTTTGGGGGTGCATATTAAGTTCTGAAACTTGGCAACATTTCATGTTTTTATGGTTGTTTAACAAGGTCCAAAGTGGGATTCAAGTTCCAACAAAGTGTTTCGAGAATACCAAGTTATTTGAAAAGGTAATTTCCCCAATAGTTAGTTGGGTTTCCATAGTTGTAAAACTTGACTCTCTTCCTTGAGATTTCAGGTCATTTTCTTCATTTCTGATTGAGAAAATAGTTAAGACAAGGAATAATATTCCAAAGATATGAAGTATATACATCAAGAGATCGTGCATCCATCTAATATTTATTCCACTATAGACATAAGAGACACCAAATCGGGAAGATTGACATGGAGGAATTATGGAATAGAGTAACATTTCCTCTATAACCACTTCGATGCAATGCATCCGCAATTATATATTACCCCTTGCTACTTCCTTCCTAACTTTGATAAGTGGTGTTTTCTGCTAAATTTCTAGCATAACAAATATAAATATTTTCCATGATAACCAAGCCCACATTCAAAAATACTTGAATATGGTAATGTGAACTTGCCCTTTGGCGTCTCGACTATGTAAAACCCATTATGGCCAAGAGGATGTGCTAACATGATTTAAAAAAATCATGTGCAACTAAGTTGGTGTGAAATAATTAATGAGATTATTATTATTCTCCTTGAAGGATTTTCTCCCGAAGGCCTTAAAATTCCTATTTTTAGACTTCTTGCACCTACACAATACCTCTCGGAGATGTACCAAAAATATATAATGCCTCCAAGAAGTGTATGAAATATCTATATAATCATCTCGAATTAGTTTTAAAAATTTCTTGAAGAAAATAATTATTTAGGAAAAACTCATGCAAAACTCGGTCTTTATGAGTAAGGTCTTAGGAAATGCATGTTCTAAAAAAGATACTCACCTTGTTTGAAGAGGTTTAGGAGCCCTATAAGGAGTTAGAAGCTCATACCCAAATAATTGTAGGGATACAATTTCCAACTTCAAGTTGGAATAATCAAGGAAAGATTTTGGGAATACTTTGTGATGTGGAAAATCATCCGATAATGCAACACATATATCCGTGTACAAGTTATAACTTTACCAAAAGGTTTAAGGAGCATCTTGAACATTTGAGAGCCTAACCAAAGATTAAATGAAATTATAATTAGTTCTCTTCATAACCCATATGATTTTTTAGCCTATGGTGATCATTAAATATTCCTATCACTTAGTCTATCAAAGTGCACACCTTGAGTAAAAATGTAAATATGCGTAAAATTTGTGAAATACGATCAAATAAAAAGATCCAAGTCACTAAATATTTTGTGGTGTCAAACCTTTTAATCTTACTTTTTCATATGCAAAATTTGAGACAATAAGATTTCTCCAAGTAGCCAAGTATTTCACAATTTCAATATTTGATTAGTTTTCTTCGACATATGTGAAGGTTAAACCAATAAATTTTCTCTCAATATCTTTTAATTTCACATTTTTCAATTTTCCATTTGTGACAGGAGCTATCCAATAATAATTAACCATCTTTCCACATTTTTCAAGTATTTTTAGAGTTACGAAAAGTGGGCCATTTAAAAGGATCCAAGTATCTTCTTTTTTCTTAGTCTTTGTTATATTTGAGAAGTGTGAACCACTTATTATTTGACAAGTATATTAATATTTTTATTGTGTCAGTCTTTGCAAGTTTCGGATCTATCTTCCAGGTGTAGGTATTTGCTTTGACTTAGCCACTAAGATTGTGACACATGTCTTTATTTTTGGAACCAAACATTATTTTAAGTTTGAATTATTCTGGGGACCTTAAGTCCACCCAAGGAATTTTTAAAGTCGGTGAGAAGCCACCAAGTGTATATTTTCAGTCGTTAGATATTTGACAAGTGGCATCATTTGGTTGATTTTTTCTACTATCTTTGCTTTCATATATTGTTCGCATTGTGTTAGAGTGTGAAATATCAAACTAATAAATTAAAGACACATGTATGTGGTTCTACTGTCATTTTTGTAATTAATTATCTTCTGACTTATTAACATCACTACAAAGTGCGAGCTAGCTAAAAAGTGACGTGTACTTTTTATAGCTATTTTCAGACTTGTTATAGATTTTGACATGTGTTTATTAGTTTGTTGTTGTGGACGTGATAAGTCATCTATCTAATTTAATTTATTCATACTTCACGTCCTCCCTTTTTTGTTCGAGTTTTATAACTTTGTGGTGGACCTAAAAATTCATTGAATTTAATTTTTACAAGATTTCACATCCGCCAAAAGGATCTTCCTTTTTAAATATCTATTTAAGCTTGTAATTAATTAAATAAATAACTAATTAGTCTCGTTAAAATCTATATAACTCAACCATGATCGAGATCTATCAAATTGATCTTAAATTCGATCAAATCAAGCTTTTTTTTATTAATTTAGAGTTGTTTGCATTCGTATAACAAATTAGAAGATCTGTGGTTAGTTTTGTGCCTCTATTTGGCTTCCTTGTTTTGTTTTTAAACTATAATTGTTTCCATTGCCATATGAGCATTAGAAATGGCTAGTTCTGCTAGTTTTTCGATGGATAAATCTCATCTTTTGAATGAAAAAATTATAGCATATGGAGAGTTTGATTGAAATCTTGTTTTATGGCTAGGAAGCTATGGGATCTTATGACTGGTGTCGAAAAACGTCCCACAGGGAGACAAGCTACCCCTAAAAACCTTAGCTCCTTCTCTCAGAAATCTCAGGAAGCTCTTTCCATCCTATTGTAAATCATTGAGATTAATTCTTGATGCATATAGGTCATATGGACTCACCTGTAGATGCATGGAAGAAATTAGAAACCATGTATGAAGGAAGTAGGTTGTTTAAGATAATTAAGCTAGTTTTAGAGCTGTTTACAACTCCTATGAAAGGGGATGAGAAAAATGTCAATTATTTAGCTAAAATTAAGAACATTAAAGCTCAATTCGATGGTTATAACTGTGAATTATTTCAAGATAAGATTATTTAATTTATAATTTAGATTAATATTCATGAAAAATTCAGACATTATATCTCTATTATTAACTCTAAGTATCAAAATCAAAATTATCTGCCTAATTTAGACATTGTGTCTTCTCTGTTAATTCAAAAGAGCGTGTAATGGAAAACTTTGATTCAAAAGAGACTACTTATAAAGCATTGCTCTCTCAAAATCATAATTATGCTCATAATAGAAATATCAATCCAAATCAAAAGTATAATATCAGATCTAGATTTAAATCAAATCCTAAGACTAATTTTGCTAAGAACTATTAGAAATATAAAGTCAAATTTAATGAAACTTGTAATAAGTGTGGAAAATTTGGGCATAAATATTTTGATTGTAGAGTAAAGATTAAAGAATCAGCTAAAAATGCTAAGAACAATAAACCTAATCATCATAAGAAAAATCGAAGTGAAATCATGCAATCAGTAGCTGAGTAATCCATTGCCTTGTCTACTTCCCTCTAATCTTTAAATGACAATGAATGGACTCTTGACAAAGTCTTGCCTCTAGGAACATGACTTATACTCCCGGTATCCTCTCGATGTACTTGAATGTGAAGAGAATATCTATCTAGGAGATAACTCAATCATTATATCTAAAGGTTACAACAATGTTAATCTATGAAATGGTGTAATTAGGAATGTCTTTTATGTCCCTCAATTGAAAAATAATATTTTGTCTTACTCTCAGCTAACTAAAGAAAATTGTAAATTTGTTTTTCTCAGTAAGATAAATGGTATGTAAAAGATAAATTCAATAATATTATTACTTCTAATATTCAGAAACATGTCTTTTATATCTTTGATGGTTTTGTGTCCGAGTCTTTCTTTTTTTCCTCTTATAGGAATGATATTCAGCTTTGGCATAAAATACTTGGTCATGTAAATTTCAAAAGTTTGTATGATATGTCTATACTGATTCTTGTTATTATTCCACCAAAGATAAAGTTAGAACATGAAACTTATGAAAGTTTCCTACATGGTAAGCAACATGCTCAACCATTTCACAAACATCATGATCCAAATTCTTCTCAGTTATTAGAACCGATTCATAGTAATGTGAGAGGTCAACTTGAGGCTTTGTCTCTTAGTGGTGCTTTGTATGTTGTTTGTTTTATTGATTATTACTCTAGAATGAATCGGTCTTACTTTATATATGTAAGATTAAAAATACTTTGTGCAGTCTTAAACAAGCTCCTAGAGTTTGGTATGCTAAAATTAATAGTTTCTTTCAAGATCTTAGTTTTTCTAATTTTTGTTCTGATAATAGTTTATTTGTTAATGTTGAAAGAAATCATAGTATCATTATTGTCTTGTATGTTGATGATCTTTTGATTACTAATAATGATAGAAATTTAATTGTGAGAATCAAAGAAAGGTAAAGACAACGTTTTGAAAGGAATGATTTAGGTTTGTTAAATAATTTTCTTAGCATGATTATATTTCAAGATCATAATTTTACTTGTGATCTCAATCTCAAAGTGGGTTTTGAATTTTCTTAGAATATTTAACATGATTGACTATAATCCTATCGTCATTCCTATTGAATTTGGTGTTAAGTTAGACCCTAAACTAGCGTGTTTTAAATTTGATCCTACTCTATATAGGAAACTAGTTGGTAGTCTCGTTTATTTGACTATTACTAGACCTGATATTTTTAAGTATTGGGAGTAGTTTCAAGATTTATGTAAGGACTTTATGAAGATCATTGGAAAATGGCAACAAGGATTTTGAAATATATTAAAGAAACAATCAATTATGGTCTTTTTATTCTTCTTGTAATGATGGTTGTGATTTTGATCATGATGTTGATGTTGCGAGATAGAAAGACTACTTATAGATATATTTTCAAGTTGGGTGCAGTGCCATCACTTGGAGTAGAAAGAAGCAACCAACAATTTTTATCGCTTCTATTGAATCAGAGTATAGAAGTACTATAGAAATTGCAAAAAGAAGCTATGTAGCTAAAAATACTTTGTTGGATGAACTGCATATGAGTTTTAAAGGGAGGACTACTCTTCTACGTGATAGCTATAGTTTCATTGCTCTTGCAAGAATCTAGTTCAACATCAAAGGACCAAGCATATTGAATTTCATATGCACTTTATTATAGAAAAAGTCCTGAATGGTGATATTGATCTCAAGTTCTATTCAAGTGAAGATCAAGTTGTAGATATTTTCACAAAACTATTGTGTCCTATAAATTTCTATAAATTTCATGCCTTGTTGGGCCTATAAGAGTTTCCCTTGAGGGGAAATGTGCATGAAAATGCCACCTCTTAACATCCTGTTGAAAACTTCCAATACTTACTCCAGCTTGTAAGAAGTAAATGTTTCACATTATGTGAAGTTACTTGTAAATCCCAATGAAGCTTTAGTTATGGGTATGACTTAGTTTATAAAAGGCTCCATAGTCTAATGTCAGTATTCATATGTAAAGCATTGGTCTTACAAATTTATGTATGGAAAGATCTGCAGATTTACCTTATTTTCATGATATCCTGAACCACTATTGTTGATTCATGGTTCTATAAATCCATTTATCGAAAAGGTAAATTTAACATGTCTCGATTTCTCTTCCCACCTAACATTAAGGGGGAGTGTTGGGGTGATAATGTCAAGTGGTATCTACTAGTGCAAGTACACCCCACTATAATATTAATTTTTGTCAATAAAAATTGTTTTGAAGGTCTTTCACATTTAAGAGTTTAGTGGCTCAAGTGATTCACCCACCCATATGAATTTGGGTGATCCCTCCCAAGATTGGCTATTAGCAGAACGATTATGTTTATGCAGTCCCAAAGTATTAAATATTGAGATCAGATTGTAAGATATGTTGGATGATCATTATATCGAATGATTGAGAGAAATAACTTTGCAATCATTCTAAGAGTGAAGTTGAGATGTTGCGTAAAAATCTATTGATTTCTTAATACGAGATAGTTCTTTACTAGTGGAGTTTTTTCCTTTGGGTTTCTCTACTTAAATTTGGTGTTTTCTCATCTCATTGTTCTCATTTTTTATTTTCTTTCAACTCTTGTTCTTTAAGCTCTGAAATTCAACTTTTATGATAAGTTAGTTTTGTGTCTAATCGATATCACATCATAATCTATAGTCCATGACATTTTAATGGTGGATTTGTAATTTGTTGATTATACTTCCCCTACTAAATCTAACAATTTTGGTGTTGTCACTTCAAATGAGTATACATTTTTCTATTTTATTGTATTAAATATAGATGTTAACAATTTTTATGGATTAAAATTTAATATTGTACCACTTAATATTAAATTCCAGACGAAAAAAATAAAAACATACTCTCAAGTGGTGGATTTTACATCATACAGGTTTAATGGCCATTTAATGTTTAGGAAGCATGATATTAATTATGTAACATTTGACCTTGCAAAAAAGTGTAATTGTTATTGTATTATAAAAATTGTAATCTTTCCCCTACAAGTACACTCTGTGGTTTATGGATAAAACTATACACATAAGAGCGTGATCTAAAATTAAGGTAACATTTTTATAACATAATTTTTAATATATGAAAACTAAAATTTGACAGTGTTTGAAACTTAAATTTGACATGCATATATTTAATTGAAATTAAGTATTTAATATTGAGAATTATTAATACAAATCTACACAGCTTGTGTTACTTGTACTCAATATTATATTCAATTATTAAAAATAAACCTTTATTGATAAAATATTACATAAGATATAAAAATCTTACAAACAATTAATAAGTATAATTGAATCAAATCATATACCACCATCGTTAATCAAATAAATAATAAACTTGAACTCCATAACATAAAGTAAGCATAGCTATACAATTAGAGAATTAAACACGTGAATGATTTACTTCGACACAATATTAATGGCCCTAAATTTAAGTCTAAGAGGCATTTGGCTATATACATTTTTGACTAGAATGGTAGTAAAAATATGTCCTTCGATATGTGAGTGATTTCTATTCCAAGTGCAAATTCACACTTCATCTTTAAAATTCATGTAATTTATTATGTGAGGCATCGTACATTGACGTGCGAGGTATCACATGTCGAAATGTGAGGGATTACACTTTAAAGTGTGAGGGAGATGACACTTTTTCATGTGAGGGAGATCACACTTCATTGTGTGAGGGATTATACTTCTTCGTACGAGGATAACACTTTGTTGTGTGAGGAATCATACTTTGTGTTGTCCACTCAAAATTCCCTGCTCTGATAAAAGTAAAATTTCAAAATTTTGAGTTATGAGTGTTTTCTCTAAAGTGCCTAAGCCGTGAAAATTGAGAAAATCTATGTTTTGGGTCATTTTGTATGTATTTCGGGCCTGTCGGACATTTTTGTCCCGCCTGTCCCAAGTACGAAAGTGCATTCTGTTCCCCGATCGGCCGAAATCCCCGAAGTTGTTCCATTTTCGGGCCCGTCGGAACTTTTTGTCCCAAGTGTCCCAAAACTTTTGTGTGAACTGTTCCAATTTCGGCCGAATCACCCGAACCGCGTACTTCGCACTTTCTTGTTCCAAATGTCCCAAATCAAAAAGTGCGAGTTGTTCCATTTTCGCCCGAACCGGCCGAGCCGCGTACTCCGGAACTTTTTGTCTCAAATGTCCCAAGTCCAAACGGGCCTTTTGTTCCATTTTCGGCCGATTCGCCCGAACCGCGCTTTCATGTCCCAAAGTTAATCGGGCCTTCTGTTCCATTTTCGGCCGATTCGCCCGAACCGCGTCCTTCGGAACTTTTTGTCCCGAATGTCCCAAAGTTAAAAAGTGCACGCTGTCCCGTTTTCAGCCGAAACTCCCGAGTCACGTACTTCAGAGCTCTTTGTCCCAAATCAAAAAATGCAAACTGTTCCATTTTCGGCCGGTTCACCCGACCGCGTCCTTCACGCATTTTCGTCCCAAATGTCCCAAAATGCATTTGTGCGTCTTCTCCCTGTTTCGTCCGAATCGGCCGAGCCTCGTGTTTCGCGCATTCGCGTCTCACATGTCCCAAGTGAACCTAATACAATTCATACTTAGTTTTTCCCGCTCTACCCGAATATGCTAAATATGAATTTAAGTTGTGGCTCTGATACTATCAATCCGAAGATCAAATTCCAAGGACAGCTGGCAGAAAGACGAAGCTTTCAAGACGCCGGTTATATCAGTTTTCAAAGATATCCATTGTCATCTTCAAAATGAAAATTCTTGTGTGTCCCTCGTGGCAAAGACATAGCTGAGACGTGGAAGAAATTCAAGCAGCGGTTTCTGAAGTTGATGGGTCCCTCTCAGTGACCAGCCACCTGTCTTCTTCCCCATACGTTTCTCTTCTTCCCTTTCTTTTTCAGTTTTCTTTGTAATAGGTTAAGGTATGCGCGATTTGGCGGTCCTTAACTATTCTTTAGTTAAAAGAAACGGTTACGAAGAGTAACTGAATTGTAAGCTATATAATGGTATTTTCCACGCCATTCCAAAAGGGAGGAAGAACTTGGCATATTTTCTGAAAGTGTAAATAGATCAGAAAGAAATCAATACAAAAGGGCTTTCCGTTCATCGTCTATCTATCTCTGTTATCTCTGTGTTTTCATTCAATATTGTGAAGATCATTTTGTCTCTAATTTGTTAGTCTCTCTGGTTGCATACTGTCCGGTTTTGCAAATACAGCGATCTTGTATAACCAAGAAGGAACTTTGTGTCCTTGATTAATGAATTTGAAGAAGGTTATTTACAGAACTTTGTGTCTTTAAATTTAATCCTATTCAGCCAATGCAAGTGATCTTGTCTTAAATTCCTTGAAACTTCGCATACATAAAGAATTATTCTGCTATCTATAATTCTGAATGTTGCTATTCTGCTCATCCTCTTATTTCCTTTCCTCAGTCCTTTTGTAACTGATGATCCTTGTGGAAAACACTTTCGTAATATCCAAGTTCAACCATAAAATAATATTTTGTACATTTGTAAATACGTTTGTTTCTGAATAAGGGAACCTCTCCCATTAAAGAGGAGGGACTTCTTGTCCCCTGACTGTTGCTCTTCTAAAAAGTCCTATTTGAAAACCAACAGTTTTTGGCGACTCCGCTGGGGAAAATCGCATTCCAGTTCAGTAATTTTTGATCATCTTTTGATCTGGTGACTCCGCGTTTCACTCGAGGGAGAAGGGCCCTTGGTATCGAAGATTCTCAGTTTCAGCTTTTAGAACAACAAGGTTTTCCTTTCCCTTCAAATTCAACAAGAAATAGAAGGACCCGTTCGACAAGCACTCCACCTGTTCAAGATAGAAGTCCTACGGGTGGTATTCCTTCAGAGCCTGCTAGTCCCAATCTACGAGCTTTGATCCTTGCTGGTGTTACAGTTCCTCTCCAAGCCGTTTTTCCAAGAATGGCAGCGCCATTACCATGGGGTCATCGTGTCGGGCCTCTGGCCCTTGCTCAGCCTTTGCATGAGTTACCCAGAGGAAACCGGAAGAACTTCCCCAAATTCAAAGGCGATGGCAAAGTGCACCCTGACGAACACATCGCAGCCTTCATTGTTGCATGTGGAGTTCTGGGAGTCGAATATGAAGACGTCTCCGTAAGGCTGTTTGTTGAGACGTTACAAGATAATGCTGCTGATTGGTTCTATCACCTTCCGGCCGGTGCTATAACCGACTGGGACACAATGAGAACTCAGTTCGAGAACCGTTTCAAGCCGGCAGAAGATGTGCATGCCTTGCTTGCCCAGGTCTCTCAGATAAAGAAAGATTCACAAGAGCCCATGAGGGAATTTGTGGCCCGGTTCAACAGGTTGGTAAATAAAATTCCAACGCCTACCCGACCTGTCGACCAAATTCAAAAGTGTTTCTTCCTAAATGCTCAATCGCCCAAAGTTAGTTATGCACTAAGAAGGGCTAATCTCGGAACACTAGCTCTGGATCAAGAACTGGCTGTTAGTATCGAAGATGACTTGATCATGTCAGGGAAGTTGAGAAGAGACCCTCCCAAATCTAAGTCTGCTGCTTCTTCCTCTTCCACCCCTGGACCTAGTACTGATCCATTAGTCCAGAAACTCACAAATGATCTTGTCGCTATAAAGAAACAGTTGGCTCAGCATGCCCCGTATGCAGATGTTCCAAGAAGAAATTTTCAGCCCAGAAATCGTTTGCCTGCTCCTCACACAAGACTAGCACTTGAAGGACCTCCTGTTAAGGTTCCTGTGAACGCAACCTGTGAAGTTGAAGAGCCAGATGATGATGAAGCTTGCGAGGAGTTTGTGGAGGAATTTGATGATGAAGCAGAGGAACTTGAGGGATCTCGGGTTAATTTCTTTACCACTGAGGGCATTGATGATTATGATGAAGTGGTAGCAGACATGAACAACGAATCTTTTGCTGTCATGACTCGAGAACAGACAAAGCAGAGGGAGAAGGTGACCCAGCCACCTAAGAAATCCAAGGAGCGATCGAACTATCCTGTAATTGCGAAGAAGAGGATCTCCTATCCCTACTTCGTCTACAGTAAGAAGTGAGTCCTATCAATCCAGATTACCAAAATTGCTTCTTCTTTTTCTCCTAAAGTTGATAAGCCTAGAATTCCAAACAATGATGGCCCATCCACTTCGGATCCTTTGATATTGTTGATCACACGAAAAAGACCAAGGTACAAATCTCAGAAGCTGAATACTATCAAACCCATCCCAAAGCTTTTGCCAAGATGATTCAATTTGTTAATTTCCATTCCAAGACCACCTCTAAAGGTCTTTTACCTACTCCTCCTTCTGCACCACAGCCAAGTCTGGTAGCTGCTGTCACCTCCCCTGGTGACAAAATTAAACCATTTTATGTAACACTTCTCATAGCTGGCCATAGGCTCAGTAATTGTGTCATAGATTCTGGAGCCTCAGATAATGTGATGCCTGCTAAAGTAGCTCATGCTTTAGGCTTGACCCTCACTCGTACTTATGGATCCTGCTACTCCATGGAGAGTAAGGAAGTGCCTTTGGTTGGAAGGATTAAAGATGCACAAGTGGCCTTTGCTGCTTTGCCTGAAAAGAAAGTCTTGGCTACCATCCTAGTAGCAGACATTCCTCCTTCTTATGGAATGTTGCTAAGTAGAAACTTCTGTAAAGATGTGGGCGGGGAGATTCAAATGGATTGGTCACATGCACTCATACCTGTCAATGGACACATGAAGAAGTTACTACCTGAGAAGCAGTCTGAGTATATTGTGTAGAAAACGGATGATCCTAAGGCACAAATACTCTATGAGGATATGGGGCATGGTAATTACATGATTCTGTCCCCTGATGAAATCCAACCCTCCAAAGTAGCACCTAAAGATCCCAATGGTGTTTGGATTTTAGAATTTGATGGAAGTTGTTCCTCAGCTGGTTCTGGAGCTGGTGTCCTGCTAGTGTCACCTGAAGGATGCCTACATCCTTTTTCATTTAAGTTGCAGTTTGAAAACACTAATAATACAGCAGAGTATGAGGCTCTCATTCTTGGACTGCAAGTGGCCAAAGAACGAGGTGTGAAGAACCTTCTGGCTCGTGGTGATGCAGAGTTGATTGTGAAGCAGGTCAGAAACCTCTTTCAGGTAAAAAATGGGAGGCTGAAGCATTACCGGAATCAGGTTTGGGATTCCATTGAATTCCTTGATGCTTTCTCTATTGAAGCAATACCTAGAGAAAAGAACAGCAGGGCTGATTCACTGGCTGTCTCAGGGTCACTACTGATTCCCCATCCTGAATTCTCTCAGGATAAGTTCACTATTGAAATGGTCCACCGGCCTAGTGTACCTGACAATACCAATAACTGGCAAGTTTTCAACGATGACCAGCATTTGCTTTCCTTCCTGGAACTCAAAGGTAATTTTGAACAACTGTATTTTGAGGGAAGTGACAACCTGCCTCGTGAAAGTGTGTCCTTTGACCAAGCTGTCACCCAAGGAGAAGAAACAGATCAGGAAGGGTGCATTAAGCTCAAAGGAAACAAGATTCCTAAAGGGTTGGTGAGTTTGGAGGAACTATTTGATAAGCATGACAGGTATGTGAAATCTAAAGCTTCTACTGGACCTCAGCAATCAGCTGAGTATGATAAGATTGATATTGGGAGTTCTAATGACCCTAAGCTGGTAAATATTGGAAAATGTTGTACAACAGATGAAAGGAGAAAAGCAATTGATCTTCTAAGAAGGTATAAGGATGTTCTTGCATATTCTTATGAAGATCTGAAAGCCTTCAAGCCAAAAGATATGCAGCACTCGATTCCTCTCAAACCAGGAATTAAGCCTTTCAAGCAGAAACAAAGGCAGTACAACCCCAAAATAGCTGACACCATCTTTCAGGAGATTCAGAAGTTGTTGAAGGCTAAAATTATTTTTCCTATTCACCATTCGACATGGATTGCAAATATTGTGCCTGTCAGGAAGAAAAATGGTGAGATCCGCATCTGTGTTGATTTCAGGAACCTGAATCAGGCTTCTCTGAAAGATAATTACCCTTTGCCTATGATGGATCAAATATTGCAAGCAGTAACAGGATCTGAAATGTTATCTATGCTTGATGGATTCTCTGGATACAATCAGGTAGAGGTTGATACTGCAGATCAACACAAGACAGCCTTCACCACTCCTTGGGGTACCTTTGCCTACAAGAGAATGCCTTTTGGGCTTATTAATGCTGGTGCCACTTTCCAGAGAGCTATGGATCTGGCTTTTGGAAGCTTGAAAGGGAAGTGTATTGTCATATACCTTGATGACCTGACAGTGTTTTCCAAGACAAGAGCGGATCATTTTGATCACCTAGAGACAGTTCTGCTGAGATGCGAGAGAGCTCTCGAACCCTAAAAATATGTCTTCTCGTGTTATAGAGGGGAAAACTATTAGGGCACATTGTTTCCAAGGATGGTATTAAGATTGATCTGAACAAGTTCAAGCCATCCAAAGAAATTCCTCTCCCAACCATAAAAAGGTGTGCACTCCTTCTTGGTAAGATCAAATTTTTAAGAAGATTCATCCCTGATTTTGCTGAATTAACTTTGAATATTTCTCAGATGATGAAAGGGAAGAAAACATTTGGTTGGTCTTCTGAAGGAAAGGAATCCTTTGAGGGTATCAAGAAAGCTATCGCTAAAACTCCGCTTTGGCTTTGTCCCGATTTCAAAGAAAGATTTCATCATCTATTGCTATGCTACAGATAATACCCTGGCTGCTGTCTTAACCCAAGAAGACTCTCGATAAACATGAGCTACCAATTGCCTTCATGAGCTATATCCTGAAGAATCATGAGCTAAAATACACCATGATGGAGAAGCATGCTTTTGCAGTAGTCAAAGCTGTTAAGCAGTTCCGTTTCTATATCCTCAACTCTCACTCTATGGTGCTGGTTCCAGATACAACTGTTAAGTCAATTCTTACACAGCAAGAATTTGGATCCAAGAGAGGGAACTGGGTGGCTAAGGTCCAAGAGTATGACATTGATATCAAACCAACCAAGCTGGTTCGTGGAAAAGGTCTTTGTGAGCTCATTGCTGAAGGGGCCAAACATGAGTTGCTAGAGGAGAAAGCTGACCTTCCTACTGTTCTGTTCCTGAGTTCGGTTGATGAATGGTATGCTGACATCGCCCATTTTCTCACCTATGGGGAATGCCCCTCTCATTTAACTACCAAAGAAAAGAGGACTGTTAAATTGAGGTCAGCACAATATGTATTGTGGGAAAATGCCTTGTTCAAGCGTGGTTTAGATGGGAGATTTTTGAAGTGTGTGGACAAGGAACAGCAGAGAAAATTGCTCTCAGCTTTTCATGATCAGGCATGTGGAGGGCACTATTCATCAACGGTCACTGCTCACAAGATACTCCGGGAGGATACTACTGGCCTTCTTTGTTCAGAGATGCATCCAAGTGGGTGGATAAATGTGAGGCCTGCCAGACCTTTGTGGGAAGACCTAAATTGGCTTCTTTGCCTCTCAAGCCAGTTGTGATTGAGGAACCATTTCAACAGTGGGGTCTAGACTTCATTGGTACACTTAATCCTACTTCCAGTGCTGGTCACACTCATGTGCTAACTGCCACTGACTACTTCACCAAATGGGTGGAAGCTATTCCAGTCAAGAGCACTACTTCTGAAGTGGTATGCAATTTCATCAAAGAGAACATCCTGGTGAGGTATGGTGTACCTAATAAGATTGTAACAGATAATGCCTCGAATTTCTCTTCAGCTGAGATAATGGACTTCTGCTATGGGTATGGCATTTCTTTGGCTCATTCTTCAGATTACTACCCCCAGGGAAATGGTCAAGCAGAATCCACAAACAAAAACCTGGTGACTATCATAAGAAAGTTGGTCAATGAGTCTCAACGAAACTGGCACAAAAAGCTCTATGATGCTCTTTGGGCAGACAGGATTACACCAAAGAGAGCTATTGGAATGTCTCCTTTTCAAGTGGTATATGGAGTAGAAGCTCAATTGCCAGTGACAGTGGAACTGCCAGCCTTGCACCTAATGAAGGCCATTGAGGATACTAGTTTCAGTGATGCTCTGGATAAGAGGATTATGTACCTGCATAAACTGAATGAGGACAGATTGGAGGTTGCTGATCGGATATCTGTTCACCAGCAAAAGATAAAGGTCCTGTTTGACAAGAAAGCTAGGTTCAGAGATTTCCAAGTTGGAGACACCGTGCTGTTATGGGATAAAAGACATGAACCTCGTGGCAGCCATGGAAAGTTTGATTCCCTGTGGCTCGGACCCTTCAAGATCAGACATTTTGCTGGTGAGAATTCTTTCTATCTTGATTACATGGATGGTTCTCCTCTCCCACTTCCCTATAGTGGGCAGTATCTCAAGTTGTTCAAGTCCTAGGTGACTAGGGAGTCCCTTTGTACATTCTGTACAGTGTTGTTTTGCTTCTCTGCTTTTGGTGTGTTTCCCTTCTGTTGCTTTTGTGTGTTGCCCTCTGTGTTGGTCTGTTTTTGACTCCGTGGCCCAATGGATAAGGCACTGGTCTGCTTTCCCCGAGTTTGTCTAGGTTCTTGCCTTGCCTCATTCCTTGAATTTATGCCAAGTCATCCCCAGAAGGAGCCAGCTGTTGTCCACTCAAAATTCCCTGCTCTGATAAAAGTAAAATTTCAAAATTTTGAGTTATGAGTGTTTTCTCTAAAGTGCCTAAGCCGTGAAAATTGAGAAAATCTGTGTTTTGGGTCATTTTGTATGTATTTCGGGCCTGTCGGACATTTTGTCCCTTTGTCCCAAGTACAAAAGTGAATTTTGTTCCCAGGTCGGACGAAATCCCGAAGTTGTTCCATTTTCGGGCCCTTCGAACTTTTTGTCCTAAGTCTCCCAAAACTTTTTGCGAATGGTTCCAATTTCTACCGAATCACCCGAGCCACGTACTTCACACTTTCTTGTTCCAAATGTCCCAAATCAAAAAGTGCGAGTTGTTCCATTTTCACTGAACCGCCCACCGCGCACTCTGGAACTTTTTGTCTCAAATGTCCCAAGTCCAAACGGGCCTTTTGTTCCATTTTCGGCCGATTCGCCCAACCGCGCTTTCATGTCCCAAAGTTAATCGGGCCTTCTGTTCCATTTTCGGCCGATTCGCCCGAACCGCGTCCTTCGGAACTTTTTGTCCCGAATGTCCCAAAGTTAAAAAGTGCACGCTGTCCCGTTTTCGGCTGAAACTCCCGAGTCGCGTACTTCAGAGCTCTTTGTCCCAAATCAAAAAATGCAAACTGTTCCATTTTCGGCCGGTTCGCCCGGACCGCGTCCTTCGCGCATTTTCGTCCCAAATGTCCCAAAATGCATTTGTGCGTCTTCTCCCTGTTTCGTCCGAATCGGCCGAGCCTCGTGTTTCGCGCATTCGCGTCTCACATGTCCCAAGTGAACCTAATACAATTCATACTTAGTTTTTCCCGCTCTACCCGAATATGCTAAATATGAATTTAAGTTGCGGCTCTGATACTATCAATCCGAAGATCAAATTCCAAGGATAGCTGGTAGAAAGACGAAGCTTTCAAGATGCCGGTTATATCAGTTTTCAAAGATATCCATTGTCATCTTCAAAATGAAAATTCTTGTGTGTCCCTCGTGGCAAAGACATAGCTGAGACGTGGAAGAAATTCAAGCAGTGGTTTCTGAAGTTGATGGGTCCCTCTCAGTGACCGGCCACCTGTCTTCTTCCCCATACGTTTCTCTTCTTCCCTTTCTTTTTCAGTTTTCTTTGTAATAGGTTGAGGTACTGCGATTTGGCGGTCCTTAACTATTCTTTAGTTAAAAGAAACGGTTACGAAGAGTAACTGAATTGTAAGCTATATAATGGTATTTTCCACGCCATTCCAAAAGGGAGGAAGAACTTGGCATATTTTCTGAAAGTGTAAATAGATCAGAAAGAAATCAATACAAAAGGGCTTTCTATTCATCGTCTATCTATCTCTGTTATCTCTGTGTTTTCTATTCAATATTGTGAAGATCATTTTGTCTCTAATTTGTTAGTCTCTCTGATTGCATACTGTCCGGTTTTGCAAATACAACGATCTTGTATAACCAAGAAGGAACTTTGTGTCCTTGATTAATGAATTTGAAGAAGGTTATTTACAGAACTTTGTGTCTTTAAATTTAATCCTATTCAGCCAATGCAAGTGATCTTGTCTTAAATTCCTTGAAACTTCACATACATAAAGAATTATTCTGCTATCTATAATTCTGAATGTTGCTATTCTGCTCATCCTCTTATTTCCTTTCCTCAGTCCTTTTGTAACTGATGATCCTTGTGGAAAACACTTTCGTAATATCCAAGTTCAACCATAAAATAATATTTTGTACATTTGTAAATACGTTTGTTTCTGAATAAGGGAACCTCTCCTATTAAAGAGGAGGGACTTCTTGTCCCACATCGATCATTGCTCTTCTAAAAGTCCTATTTGAAAAGCAACACTTTGTAGATATATGAGGCCATGAATCTCTTGCTCTATGATAACCTATCATTATCACGTCCAAGTGTGATTTTTCAAACTTGGAATTGTGCTCACTCACACATTGAAGTGTGATCACCAACTTCTAGCCTCCCATTCTAGTAAATATTTGAATTTTATCATGTAAAAAAAAATCTTCATAGTGGCCGCTAGGCTATAAAAGTATTGAAAGCCATAAGGGAAAGAAGTTAATGATTGTGGATAAACCAATTACTGTGAATGGTAATGTGTAGTATAGTACCACTAGTTGTAAAAATCAAAATCAACATCAACATTTATAACTTTTATACTAAGAATTTAAAAAAGGTAGCTAGTAACACGAGTAAAATCAAGTCACATGTACAAATCAGCCAATAAAAAGGTGACACATCAGTCTGTCTCGAAAAGGTGATTTAATTCACAAGAAAGGGCCAATATCAATTTATTTATACTAAAAAGTACTAATTTTAAATCCTAGAGAAGTGATTTTTCAAAAATTTTAAATTCACAAAAAAATGTGTGCATTATAAAAATCTTAATCTTTCCCCTACACTATGTGGTTTATGGATAAAATTATACACACAAAGACCAAGATTTGTTAGAGTAGGTATTTACCTTAGCTCATTTTCAACTAGGTACTTTATTTACCTTTATTGTATTTATCCTCACCAACTTATGTGTGTAGATATTTATTTTATTTTATTTAGATATTAGGATATATTATCTAGTTGTTAGGTATAGTTCTTTCATTGATCTATGGTATTGACTAAATCCTTGATGACTATTTTTTTCCTAAATCTATGGACTTTACTAGTTCTTTGATGACTAGTTATTTCCTTGATTTATTATTTGATCTACGACACACTGGACTGGTACTTAGATTGATATTCCTTGCCTATATAAGCAAGGCTCATTCTCATTATATTTCATTGAGTTCCATAATAATATATGATATTTTTGTTCATTTGTTTGCAAAGGTTTTTGTAAACTTATTCTCGAGGAATTAATTTCATCTTATTGTGTGTGGTGTTTGATTAGCATCTGATTTCTTGGTTTGGTACAATATGGTTATCATTCCTATTATGGTATCGAGTAGGAGATTGTTGTTGACATCCTTTTGTAAGTTGTATTTTATAAATAAGGGTTTTTGTATATTCATATATTTGGGATTTTTTCAAAAAAATTGTTGCATGTGTTTTTATGCAAAGCAAAGCCTTCCATTATATATGGAAGATGGCTAAACCCTAAGGTCAAATGTAAACTTGATCATATGAGGGCTTAAGCTTATGATTGCTACTATTAGGTGCTTAACTCCAACCCCCTTTTTTTTTTTTTTTGGTGAAGGTAATGGTATTTTATTAGGTTTTAGTGGTAACTAAAATAAATAGTAGAGCATAATATTGAAAAACTTGTATATTTTAATTGGTAACTTGGATTTGAGTGTCGATTTTTGGTAAAATTTCTTGTTTGTTAATGATATTTTCATTGGAAATATTTATTTTTATAATCACACTATAATTATAAAGTTCCATATTGTAACACACACTCATTATAAACTACCAAAGCCTTGGGGTTCTTATTGCATTGCTTGGGTCTTCTATTTCTTTGGAAATTTTTGAGAGTGACATCTTTATCTACTTTTGTTATAGATCATATTGAGCCATTAACAAAACATAATTACCACACATGAAAACCAAGAATGGAAACAATAATTAAGCGGAAAGGATTATAGGCTTTAACTTCCTTAGAACAACCAATTTTCACTAGATAATATGAGAGATTACAAATTCGATGAGTGTATGGGTTTGATAGGAACTTATATAAGTCATAGTATTTTGTTTCATTTGGAAAAAATTACTCTCCTTTAAAAATATGGGAGAAATTAGAGGATTTATTTTGTAAAGTGGATCATATGAGAGCCATGCAACTTGAAATTGAGATCACCTCTCTTAATCCTAAATATTTTCCAACAATTATAGACTATCTCGCCAAGTTCAAGCATTTGTTGACATAGTTGATGGGGAGTGGAAGAGATAAGAAAGATGAAGAGTGTGTTTACTTAATTCTATCCAAGTTGAGAGGACCATTCCAAATATTTGCTTCTACCTTTTTCTCTAGCATGGATGCCTTAAGTGACACATTCAAAATTCCTGACTTAGAAACATTTTGTGAAAGACTTACTAGGGAAGAATCCAAATTATTTAACCTTGAGTCTTCCACCACTCAAAAGGAATTAGTTGCATCTAATCTTAAGGGCAAGAAAAAAATTAAAAAGTACAACCAAATCCACCCCTTCTCCATCTCTAAATATTCCTAAACCCAAAGAAAACAACTATAAACCCAAGAATTCTTCTAAATCCAAGAATAAGTCTAGCCTTTCATGCTATTTTTGTGGGGATATTGATCATGAATAGCATAGGTGTTATAAGCAAATGTAAGCCTTAGAGGATGCACTCAAGAGACACAAAATTTCTATATCCACTCCACCTCCTTATAATCAACATGGAAAAACACTTAATGTTGTTGGGAGATCTCCATCATTACTTGCAAATAGTCGGTTTATAGATTCGATGCTTCTCATCACATGAATTCTTCTAAGAAGTCTTTTGTATCTCTAGGTTTGCATTCTACTTCCAAAATTGAGGTTGGATATTCTTCCTTTCTTTCTATTAAAGGAAACAGGTGATATACAACTTGATGGTGGTAGTATCTAATATGCACTATATGTTCCAAAGATCACTACAAATTTTCTTTTTGTATATCAAATTTGTCATTTTGATCAAGGAAAAATAACGAATTTTACACCACATGTGGAAACAAGTATAATTTTTTTGGAGCTTTATTCACTTATTGCTCAAGGTATTGTTGATCATAACTCTAGACTATATCACTTTGAGGGTTTTCATGACACTTCCTATATAGTGACATGATTGGTTTCTCATGTACATTAAGAGAGTAAGATTTGGCATGAGAGATTTGGACATCTCAATTATAAATATTTTTAAGGAGTTGAGTACTCATGGTATGGTATATGGTCTTCCTAGATTTTCTTGTCTTGAGGGAGTTTGTCATGGATGTGCATTAGGAAACAACACCAATATCCTTTTCTTAAGAATTTCAAGAGAGATTCTTCACCACTTGAGCTTGTGCATAGTGAGTTGATGGTTTTTCATACCCCCTTTTTCAATGGAGCTAAGTATAAACTTAAATTTATTGATAATTTCTCAAGGCGTACTTGGGTTTATTTTCTCAAGTACAAAATTTATATTTTTCACAACTCAAAGTCTTGAGGGATTTGGTCAAGAAACAATATTCTAGTTGCATAAATAACTTTCACACCGATAATGGGGGAGTACTTCAACCATGAGTTTTCGAATATTTGGAAACTCAAGGCATTATTCACTAACATTTTTTCCTCATACTCCACAACATAATGACTTAACAAAATGGAAGAATATAAATTTGAAGGAAATGTCTAACTATATGATCCATTCTAGAGATTTACCTCTTGTCTCTATCATCAAGAAGTAAGCATTTAGTTGTGTTAAATGCATTCGATTCACACACCACATAGAGCACTTGATAATTTGACTCTAGAGGAAGCTTGGTCCAACACTAAGCCAGATGTATCATTTTCTTGAGTCTTTTGATCCATGCTTGGGATTTTTGATAAATAAGAAAAGGAAATCCTAGGATAAAAGAGAAAATCCTTGATGTTGGTATGGTATTATGAGGACATGAGAGATTATCAACTTTTAAATCCTAATACTCATAAGGTTATTTTTTGAACACATGTTCAATTTGATGAGCACTTCACACCTCATGATTCTTCATATTATTCCATGCCTACTTCTTCTTCTTTATCTCATCTCGATGATCCTTTATTTGAGGATGTTGATGAGGAGGTTATATATGTCATTGACAATCCTATTCCCATTGATGTTGTCACTATGCCTAAGTGGGATCATACTAAAATTCTTGAACCATCACCTTTCATACCAGATCATCCACCCACTAGGCATCATCACACACATTCTATAGGTTCTGGACTTTTGTGTTAGGTAGTTTTTGAGGATCCATAGTATTTTTCAAAGGATCATGGGATACACGAGTGGGATGATGAGATGGCCGATGAGTATTCTTCTTTTATGAAGAATCATACTTGGGATTTGGTATCTCTTCCTACAGGAATAAATATGGTTCAGTGTAAGTGGGCACACTGAACAAAATATGTAGTTGATGGGTCCATTGAAAATTATAAGGCTTGTCTTGTTGTAAAGGTTTTTTCACATGTTGAAGGTATTGTTTACTCTAATAATTTTACACCCATTTCCACGATGTATTTTGTACACCTTGTAATTTTTATCGTTGTATCATAGGGGTGGACGATATACCGGATGGACGTGAAGAGTGCCTTCTTACATGGAGATTACAAGAGAAACCCTCTGGATTTTTTTCAAGATTCTTCTCTTGTTTGTAGGCTGCAAAGGTCTCTATGGTCTCAAAAAAGCCCATCATGTTGGTATGAGAAGATGGATTCTTTTCTTTTATCTACTAGTTTTATTCATTGCCACTCTAATCATACAAAGTATCTCTAGCATGTTAATGAGGATATTGTGATACTTGTCTTGTATTTTGATGATCTATTACTTACTCAAAACTCTTCTTCCCTTATTCAATTTATTTAGAGGGCTCTTTCTATATAGTTGACATGAAAAATATTTGGTTATTGTATTATTTCCTTGGTTTGCAAATTTCTTAGACATATTCAAGAATTCATTTGAGTCAGCAAAAGTACACCCATGATCTTCTTCAACACTTTGATATGGTTGATTGCAAGCCAAGTACATCTCCTTTTCAGTTTAGGGTTATTCTTTCTTCCACATGTACCACTTTGATTTGTTATCCTACATTGTATAGGCGGTTGGTTATAATTATCATGTACTTGACCCATAATCACCCTAATATTTCATTTGTAATAGAGATTATATCTTGGTTTTCACATTCTCCTCATAGTAGCCACTTGCAAGCTACTAAAAGGATTTTGCACTATTTATAGGGAGCTTCCCACTTTGGCCTACAATACACTAGGGTTCTACTTAGTTGGTTGGATATACAGATTCAGATTGGGTAGGTTCTATTGATGATAAACTTTCCACTTTTAGATATCTTTTTGTCTTAGTTCTTCTTAGTTTCTCAGAGTGCAAAAAGTAATAGGCTATTGCACTTTCATCTTTAGAGGTAGAGTACAGGGAAAAATTTACAATGATTTAGAATATTCTTTGGATTCGACAGGTTATTGATAGAGTTTGGGTCCCATGGAATTCATTGATCGTATTTTTGTGTGATAACCAAAGTGAAATTCACATTTCTTGTAACCATGTTGAGCACCAATAGAACAAGCATATTGAAATGCACATACACTTCATTCATCAGCACATTCATGATGGATTTCTTTGCTTAGAGTACATCCTCACTTAGTAGCAAGTTGTAGACATCTTTATGAATCCTTTTACATCACCTCACTACCTTGAGTTGCGTGTTATGCTTGGGGTTTCAAATTTGTTCTTTGGCGGTGTTCTTGAGAACATCTTCCTTCTTATTCTTCTTCTTTATCTTTCCTTCTAGTAGGATTCTTTCCTACTTTTGGTTTGATATTTCTTCATGGATATATTGTACATGAGTACCTAATTAGGCCTAATTGTCGGGACTCATATTGTGGATATGCCACTTTTATTTTGGGCCCCTAACTTCACTTGAGGGGGGTGTTAGAGTATGTATTTACCTTATCTCATGTTCACCTCAATACTTTATTTACCTCTATTGTATTTATCCTCGCCCACTTATGTGTTTAGATATTTATTTTATCTTATTTAGATATTAGATGATATTATCTAGTTGTTAGGTATAGTTCTTTCCTTGATCCATGGTATTGACTAGATCCTTGATGACTAGTTCTTTCCAAAATATATGGACTTGACTAACTCTTTGATGACTAGTTATTTACTTGATTTATGGCTTGATCTACAACCTTAACTAGTTCTTTATATTTATATTCTTTGCCTATATAAGAAAGGCCCATTCTCATTATATTTTATCGAGTTCCATAATAATATACGATATTGTTGATCATTTGTTTTCAAAGGTTTTATCAAAGTTATTCTAGTGAATTATTTTCATCCTATTATGCATGGTGTTTTATTAGAATCCGAGTTCTTGGCTTGGCATGATTTCGTTATCAATCCTTTTAGGATCTAAGGGTGTAATAGAATTTATTTTATGTTTAAAGATTTGGATTAAATAAGGTTTTAAATATGTTCATATAAGATGTATATTTTTATTTTCTCGTTGTGATTTTAATTCTCTAAAGTAATGTTAAATATTTAAGTGTCCTTAGTACTTATTTTCTCTATTTATTTGTGTATACAAGTTGAAAATGAACTCTTTTTTGAAGATGAAGCATATGTGGATTTACTATCCAAAGGCATGAAAGTTATGGAGCGACTAGTTTATCCATCCAAAAATGCACTCCATTGTAGAGACATGTATTCTAGCTTTTGTTTTCACAATAAGTATTGTATTCAATGACAGAGAAAGAATTCCATACATAATTGATGATTTTGAAACCCGGAAAAAATTTAAAACAAAGGATACTTAATCCCATGGGAAAGGAAGCAAATGATTAAGCATGTGATTTCAAATGTTTCACATGTGGGGGTGATGGAATTCAAAACATCATGAGAAATGACTCAAAGGATACATTTAATGAGGATGAGGGTTTGAATTCTACCATTTATATCCATTGCTTCATAAATCCTAAAGAAAAGGATGAATTTGCTACAACCTACGTGGTGCTAAAAATAAGTGTCCTCGGGAAGAAGGTGACATAGATGAAGGGTTTATATCTCTAATACAAAAACAAAATGTGATTTTGGGAGTGGCGTTGGGACCCAAACACTTCGGTTTTTTTGAGAATATTATAGCTACATGTAATGATTGTTATACAAATATACAACGCAACAATGAATTTTCCTGCCAATCAAAAAATTAGATTATTTAGAAATAAGAACTACACTTCGGGTGAATGGAAATTTTCAACTCCAAGAAACAATTGCCACATCAAACAATGACTTCAATTTAAATTTCAAGGGTTTACTACCAAGTTGATACATTTTTGTTCAAAAGAACACAATTTTTTTTACTGAAGCAACAATTACAAATGTGTGTGAAGGATAAATGGTGCACTTAAAAAATTTAGATGGAAATAAATTTGGGGTGCATGTTGATAAATTAATTATGCCTTTTTACAAGGGTTTCTCCATATCAAAAGGATCTCTCATCCAATGGCTTATCAGCTAGTTGGCCCATCAAGATGGTTTCATTATGGAAGTAAGGCTAAACGAAATTCCATAATAGTTACCAATAAAAATGTCGAGTGCATTTGAATATCCATTGCCTTAACTAGTGTACCTAACTTTGTATGAATCCTCCATATGTAGTAGTAATGAAAACTTGATAAAAATACCTTACAAAACCTACAAAATGCCAAAAGGTAAATTCTACTCCATCTAATACGAAAAGGAAGGGAAAATGATGAAAAATCAAGAGAACAATTTTTTTCTAAAGTTGAGAAAAAACCTTGTTGTAAGGAAGGATGTCTCTCTAATCTATATCTAAGTGCTTTCAATCACAGTTAGAATTTAACTCTAGGTATGAATGAACCTACCATCAAAAAATTGTACTTAATACATTAACTACAAATGCTATCATTTTTTATCAAGGTAAAACTTTAGAACATACTATAGATAAATAGAAGCTATGTGGAAGGGATGTTTTTCAGAATGCATGGTACAAATGTCATGGAATCCCAAAATCATCTATTACATATGTACAAACAATATTGGATTAATGGCAAGAGGAGGGCAGTAAATGGAAATATAGGAAAAACTAATCAAATATCAAACATTGTCACAACTATTGCATTGATATCCAAAATGGTGGAGAAGAATTCTGATATATCCCCACACATGTCTCATTCATTGGGACAAGATGCTACTAAAGTAACAATGAGATTGTTTCCTACATGTTATACTTTTTCTTACATACTACAAAAGTGTAATGTGGCCCTTTCACTATCGGACCTTCCTTCAATGTCACAAAATATTGGTAAGAACATTTCTCCCATGTTTCAATCACCAATAACAACTTCTTTGCCAAATGTGATGAGTGCATAGAGATTAAGAAAAAACATGCAACGACCTCATGTCCAAACAATGCCACAAATAGATCAATGCCAAAAATGGCACAATGATTACATTCAAAGTTGTCGTGTAACTTATTATACACATAGATTTCAATCACAACAAAATCCTAATAGATATTCAAGCATTATGCATGAAAAATGGAAAATATGAAAACCGCAATACCAAGGATGGGAAAAAAAAAAATCAATAAGCAATGTTATTAATCTCCCTGTCACCTTGACTAGTATTCTAACACATTCGCACAAAATAAGGGGATTTGGGAGTTTTTTCTCCATAATGTTGAGTGAGGAGAAAAATTCACAATAATATCATTAGCACTATGTATCCGAAGCTAGAAGAACCTTTTACGATAAATATGGTGATTTTTATATAGTAGAGGGACGTCAAAATACCCATTACACGATGCACTCTTGCAAAGTGATGCATATGAAAAGTGCAAGGAATATAAGCGAAAAAATGATGGTGCTCGTCTGACTAATATTGTAATCGATGTTCAAATTCATTTAGAAAACAACCACCAAATCTCTACTTATAACTATATAATGTTGTAAGTGAAAACAAAAATCACACATTGTTTGCATTATCATCCATGTTGCCAAATACAATGGTTTTCAACACAAATGTATGTGATTTTCCTTCCATGAGTCACATACATGAAGACATATATGGGAAATTCTGGTGATTATCAACAAAATTTTGAAAATTGGATACATTATCTTTGCCACAAATAATTTACACTTACATAACATGCTAAGAGGATTCTAACACATTTACTCCATACCTTATCAAGGAATTCTATGACTTTGGGGAATTATTGGAACCCAAACCTGCTAGATGGTAACCGCAAGATCATGGGTATCAACAAACCAAATATGTTTAAATTCTATGTCAAATATAACATGCCCATCATGGAGTTCAAACCATCAATCATGGATTCTCACATGGGTAACACTCAATTGAGATCTAGAAAACTGTGTGGATGAGAAACCATTCTTTCTTGAAGGGGATCCTCCATTGGCATCCTTCAAATAACCCAAATATATGGCAGACATGTAGAGAGGAATTCAGAATACATCACACAATGGGAAAAGAGTTCAACAGATGGTTGAGAAGCATACTATGTTCCAAAGATTTCATATTGGAAAAAATTCTATGTGCCTAGAAAATCCATTTGTGAATCAGAGCATGACGAGGAGATATTGTTTTTGGCCAAAAATATTCAGACATAAGGAAATGTATGATCGATAGTGGGTGCTCCACATCTTGACATGGATAACTACTATAGTCAAAATTCCATTGTAAATAAATATATATATGTTGGGCCTATTTGTGATAGACCTCAAGAGGAATTCAACCTAGTAGTGGATGTGAATGTTGGGAAGATGATACTAGTAATACCGGTTGATGATAATGTACCTATATGGATGGGCAAGGTAGAACTAAAACTAATACAGGATGTTCACACAAACACTCAAAAGATAAGGGTACACTGGTGGGAACCCATAGGGAAAGGAAATACAAAAATAAAGATACCAAGAATGCTTAAAGAAAAAGCAATGTTGGAAAAAATCAAGGGACACATCAGATATTGATATAGACAATGTCATTTGGGCATGGATTCCAAGAATAATATGGAAAAGAAATCAAATTAAAGTACCAAATCGGGTTCATGAAGCTATCACGCAATACCTTACACAAATTCAAGAACAATAATTAATACCCGTATGAGGGATCAATGCTTATGCAATTTTCAATGTACTTTTATTGAAGGATTGATTGCTTAATGGAAATACATTTTCAAATCCATTTCCTCAAAAAAACTTGTTTAATTTAATTCTCAACTCTTTGTTGTTCTTTATAATTTACTGAATGGAAAATCATAAAAGTAGTTGACTTTATCACACGTAACTTGCATATTTACAATATTACTTTTGCCATTTTTTCTAAAGAATAATATAGAAATTTATATGAATATATAAAATATTAAATAAAAAATAAATTTGATGTATTTCAATAACTACTATTTTTTTATTTTTTAAAGGGCAATATTATAAAATTATCATCATCTAAAAATTGTTTGACATGAATAAGTGGTCATCAAATTTAACCCCAGGCTGATGTAACTAATTAGCGCTTAGGCTTATGTAACTTATTGGCCGCTAGGATTATGTAGCTTAGAAGTGGATACGCTTATGAAACTTTCTACCGATAGGATGATGTAAGTTCACCACTAGGATTATTTCACCTAGACAATTCTACTCTTTTGTAAATTAGCAAATCATTAGGCTTATGTAATATAGTGGTTGTTAGGCTTATGTAAGTTAAAAACATATACGCTTATGGAAGATATCGGTCATTAGGCTTATCATAATTTTATATAAATTAGACGATGCAAGGCTTATGTAACTTAGTGTCCACAAGGCAGATTTCACCTATCATGTGCTTTGATCATGTATGTTAGCAACCGCTAGGCTTATTAAAGATAACGGATGTAATTCTTATGTAAAATAGTAAACCCTTGGCTTATGTGGGGGATTCAAATAATAACAAAATAGAAATCCTAAAATAGCAAAACTAAAATCCAAAAATCGGGATTTATAAATTGGATTACAATAGTGGTGAAATTGGAATCCAATAATAGTGCTATTGGAATCCAATATTAGCCAAATTGGAATCCAATAATAACGATATTGGAATCCAATAATAGCGAGATTGGAATCCAATAATAGTGAAATTGGAACTAGAATAAATCCAATAATGACAATATTAGAATCCAATATTGCTAATAATGGAATCCAATAATAGTAATAATGGAATCTTGTATAGATAAAAATGGTATCCAATATATGTAAAAATGGAGATGGATTTCCTATAATACTTGAAATACGGGAGTCTAGATTTACTAGAATATGTCTCGATTTAGTGAAATAAGCGTTCTTTTCTTTTTCTGACATTTCCTAAATAATCATATTAATAAAAACATTGTTGTTTGGTTTGTTTGTTAACAAAATTCAAAAGGAGATATTTTTCCATTTCATGCCTATTAATTCCCCTTCTCAAGAGGAGACAATGTAACATTATAATATATCCAATGATATTCCTTCCTTTAATAGCCTTGAGACCTCACCTTGGGTCTCAAAACCTTGTGTTTCTACGGTCCCTCAACCTTGTGAAGACCATGTCATCAAAATTGATCCCACTTTCGATACCAATTCTCTTATCTCTTATCTGTCTATTTCCCCTTGACCAGGTCACACTACTATATCCTACTCCTTTAGAAACTCTTGGGCCTCCTTATATCCTAATTTATGACTTAATATTTTGTATATCTCCCACGATCTCTCAATCTTATCAATTGGTGGATCCTATTTCACCCCCATCACCTCATATCAAAAATTTTCCCACTTCATCGATATTATCACTAGAATTCCTATCTAACGATCCCAATCTATTAACATTCCTACTTCTCATGTTCCTCAACAATCAAATATTTCCATCCAACCCCAACCATCCTATCACATTCCCCAAAACCACAATCTCTACCCCTTAATTATATCCCTTCTTATCAAAACTTTCCTCAAAATTTAACATACCCCTAAACATGCTTACATCATTATCCATCCACTTTGTTGTGTAGCCATGACCATCTACGTCTTATGCGGTGCCTTCACACGAAATGTTTAGATCATCTTCTAATTATACCATCTCAGGGAATATTAAATTTATATTTTCAATAAGTTGATAGTGGTTCACTTTCACACACTACCTCCCATCCGACCTATTGACGAATCACACCCCAAATCCACTTAGTATCAAAAGGGTCATTATTTTAAATATCATCAATTCATGGGTCATGACATAGAAAAACATCTTTATTTTAAAGATCGTGTTCAAAAATAATAAATCAAGGGGATTTGCAAATAGAAATTTTTACTCATCTCTTAGTGAACCCCTTGACATCTTGAAACACCCCTTTCCTAATAAACCATCGATAAATCAATTTCCACCTTCCACATATTACAAATTTATCCCTTATGCGATCAATAATATATATCTAACACCACAATCCTTACCTATCTCTAATTTCCAAATTTCTAGTTCGTAATTAAGTTAATGCAATAGCTTTATTACAAAAATTACACAACTAAAAATGCGTGAGGGTTTATGTTACCTCGGATACTTGATGTTGAGTATGAGCGTTGAATGATGGATTGTTGCTACAAGAAGATCTACAAAAATGAAACAGATTGGATTAGATAGATAAAATTGGGGGTTTCCTGACTAAATGGTTCCAAGAAGATTTTGAATTCCTTGGCGGATGTCAACCCCTGTTGATTAGATGAAAGGATGCAAAATAAATATCAAATAGAAAAAAATCTCACTAAATGCTGAAATGGCATAAACCGATCTAAAGCTAGTTAGATGATAATAAATGTAAAATAAAGGTTACCTGGTGTAGACACCAAAATTAGGTCATAACACCCTCATAACCTCATTAATTAAATTAACCATGCCTTACATATTCATACCCCACAGTGCACATGATTAATTGAATTAATTCCTTCAATTAATTTAATTAGCATTCTCACTTGACCACATCACCCAACCAACTCACCTAGCCACATCACCCCATGACCCACTCAAACCTCATTAAATACCTAAGACCAAGTTTAAGCCTATCCTAACCAACTCGGACTTAGTATAAACCTAGACTTAATTCCTAATAAAAACATAGGAGGACTCTTACTCATTCCTTTGAGGTCTATCACTCGATACTTAGATGAAGATTGAAGACCACGCCAAAAATAACAACAATCAGGCTAATTTTGGCCAACCTAGATATTCCCGCCTTAACCGACACTTTGATTATACGTCAACCAACATCGGTCCCCTAACTATCATTGGTTAGGTTAAATACATTTCCAAAAGCCTTTGTTGAGGTTGGTCATTCAATTCAAGATCTCATACGAATAGAGACTTGGAGCACTCAGATTTTCTGAAGCACTCAGGAAAAGGAAAACACATAGGAACACTACCAACAACCATTGACATCCATCATCTTCTTCACGATAAAAATACAAATAGAGAAGCACGAGGTTCAAACTTCCACGACACAAACATAACTTATCTTCTCTCTAGATCTCCAAAATCACCATTTTCATTCTTAGGTTAATTATTATTTACCTTTATTAATTATGCATTGCATATTAATTAGTTTATTTATTTATTGGTTATATGGTTATATTTCATCATAACCATCTAATTGTCTTTATTCTACATACGGGAGTTGTATTATTTTAACAATACTATTGTTTGTTTGTATTTAATTTGGTTATGCTTCCTAGATGTATTTTTGGAAGCTTATGTGAATTAGTTTGTTGTTACACATGTGCAACATATTTCCTTATATGTATTCAGTTGTATAATTCCTATAAGAATTACAACACTCCATTGTAAGAATGATTTCTATTGATTAATATGATTCTACAGGATTTCATCCCCGCTCTACATTTGGTACCAGGTTGGTTGAAGCTCCTGACAAGGTTGGAGAAAGGTTGTAGAGGAAGGAAAAGTTTTGGAGAAGAATATCGCTTCATCAAAGAATGAGTGTTGCCTCCTGCCTGCAGCTTCCCGAACTCGACAGTCTCACAACCTCATGTATGATCTCCAAGTAAACGAAAAGTAAATATTTTTCCTTAGTGCTCTCTACACCAGGAAAATTTATTTCTGGAGCTCATACATATACATAAAATTTATATAAAAAACAAAAATCCCCATTAGGGTTTTGTCACTAAATTTGGTGACAGTGTTAGTTGTAACTAACACCAGTGGTATTGCCAAGTCTAGAGGAATCTCTACTAAAATTAGCCTAGCTCTACATTTGGAGGAAAATTTGTAGGTAGAGCTTACATTGACTTGATCTGTTGCATTGGATCAGGGGTATTTTACCTCTCACTAAGTTTAGGTCAAACCTTATCTTTAGATCGATCCAATAGAAGAGTTGTATCTTTGAAGGAAAATTACATTGAAGTCGATCTAGCCTCCATTCAACACACAATCCCCGCAACCATGAACAATAACCAATGGAGGAAAAATAATAAGCGGTGGGATTTTTTTATTTAAAGAGCTGATTTGTGTAAAAATTGGAGGTGAGCCATCATTTATTGGCAAGTTAAGGCATCAACAATAATTACATCCATACAATCGAGCTCCTTTGTCATGGATCGAGCCATGTTTCAAACACAAAACCTTTGAGTTTTGAGCTAAACAAATTTGAGGCAATTTGTGGACTGCTTTACCAAGCTCTTGGTCAATCCCTACATGGTTTTTCATGACCATGTTATCTTGCAATGAACCTTAAACCACAATCAAAACCGATGATAAAAAAATACAAAAAGTGACCGATAAAAAAAGCGATGACATTCGAAGGAGATCAAAAAAATAGAATCAATCTAGTTTTCATGCATGACAAAACCCAAACTAGTCTCCCCCATATACATGTGGGCCACATGGATTCTCAAAGCCATGACGTTTCACCAACTTAGTCAGGTCACACTTTACAAAGGTTGGCATTTTGTGCATTAATTTAATTTAAATTTTCTTTGTTTTATTGTACAAATGATCATAGAGTGAAGGCAAAGTTAGAGGGAAAGACTTGGGTGTGTGAGGTAAAGGGTTCAACCCCCACCTCCAATTTGATTTTCAAACAATTTTGAAATTTAGAGGAAAATTTGGAAAAACTACCAACTTTGGAGGTGAAAGTAGTAGAAAAACCTCCACCAAACAATTCAGTCATAGCTAAATAGGTCACTAAAATTCTCCTAATAGGCCTATTTTTTTATTCCAAGAAACTTTTGCTAAAGGAGGTACACCAAAAATTGAATTTTCAGCTATTTTTGTAATTTTTGGCATAGAGGGTCATTTTGGGCTCTTGAAGGCCACCAAGGCCTAAAATACAAAAAAAAATTGTCATTCAATGTTTTCCAAATTTTGAAGGTAATTACATGCTTCATATATCATACTAATTTGCAGGGTTTCCATAGTCAACCGTAAATATTGTAACTACTCAAAACAGATAGAGAGCTTGTAAGTAAAAATAGTAAAAATTGGTTTTAAAACACTCACAAGATCCTAGATCTCATTCGTAGCATTGATTATATACATTGCCTCTGGGGAAGTTCTTACGGTAAAGCCCTCGTGACTAATACTACACTTAACACCTAATATAGTTGTAACAACATCGTCTGCAGGCATTGACCATTTAAATTAATAGGGAGTAATAAGGTCACAGTGCACACACTATGAGCCATCTCATCTGTCTGTGAATGATTACATGACATAAATATGGATTGAGAAATTATCTGAGTATATAGCAAAGTTACATGTGCGTATGAGGATATTTCTTTGAGCTGGTGTTAATAATCACACAGACCCCTTTCAATACTATCTTGATACCATGTATTGAATTCTTTCACATACGTTTATGCCTCTTTCATGTACCATCGGGTATATAGAAAGGGTGAGCTTCTTCCACGTACCACTGGGTATATCGAAAGGGCACATATATAGAAATGTTCATTATATCGGAATGAGGGTATATAGATTGGGAGAATTTATACCTAGAGTGATAAGAGCCAAAACCCGCATCGATGATTTCTCCAAAATGGGCACCAATGCCCCCAAATGTTTTCTTCCAAATTCACAACTACTTAGAGGAAATAACTATGTTTCCTGAAAGACAAAAATCAAGACACAATTTGAGTTGGAAGAGATATGGCTTGTTGTGACTGGTACTCTTACTAGATCAACAACTGATACAACACAACAATGACATTTTGATAAAGCAGATTAGAAGGACAAACTCATCATCTTGTTTAGAGAGTCTGTTGATGTGTAACCCCACATTCGAGATGCCAAAATAGCCAAAGAAGCGTGGGATAAATTGAGCACAAAATATATCGAGGCCAAAAACAAGAATGTCATACTTGAATTTGCAAAGTCGATTTACACACATTGAAGTTCAAGCAGAATGAGAAAATTGAAGCTTTCTTACGAAGAGTTGTAGAGTTGAGGGCTTCACTTCTAGCTGTAGAATAAGTGCTCACAGTTATGCTCTCATTCCCATTGTTTTGAGATAACTCCCTCTTCCTACCACTTTTTTTAATAATACTAAATGTGTCGAGTACGTCAGTTAGTTTTGACAAGCTAGTAAACTTAATGTAACAAGAGGAATACATGAATAACAAGGATGATGAAGAGGAGAAGGAACTTTCTTCTCATCAAAAATGAAAGGAAAAGGAAAAGGAAAACCTAATTCCTAGCAAAAGTCCCAACATCAAAATCAATATCAACATCAAGGGGAAAAACAACAGAAGAAGCAATGTCCAATCTGCAAAAGAGGACATTAGTTGAAAGATTGTTGCTATAATACATGCAAAAATGTTAATCAAGTAATTTTGGACCTCAACACCAAAAATCTCACAAGGGACATACAAACTACAATCAAGGGTAGAAAAAGGGAACTGGAAAAGAAGACCCCATCAACAAGGAAATATTGTTTAACAAGAATAACATTCAAATAATGAATACTTCTTGTACATTGCTCTAACAAGTAAACCTTCCATGTCATCTAGTGATGTTTTGTATGTTGATTCAGAGCCACTCGAAACATGAATGACTAGAAAGACTAGTTTACTTCAATGAGGAACACACCTTCAAACCATGTTTCGTTGGGAGATGATTCTTCATATATAGTTCAAGGATTGGGAACATTTCTCTACCCTTAGTTCATGCAACTATAGCCTATCGGATGTCTTATATATCCTTGGGTTGACAATAATCTTCTTTCATCAATCAAATCCTAGATCAGAACTTGAAAATTGATTTTGATACTCATTCCAAGAAGAAAATGTGTTTGATTCAAGACAAATCATGAGGCTCAAAAATAGTTGCAAAATCCTCCAATGTGGGATGCATGTTCCAGCTTGATTTTTTCCACAAAGATGATCAGGCATTTGTGGCTAAGAAATCTACCTCAAAGCACATTGTTGCATCAAATACTTGGTCATGTTGGTTTCAAGTATTTCGAGACACTTCACCGGTGTAATATGGTACATGGGATACCATCTCTTCAGAAGGATACAAACAAGTGTCCTCACTACCTAGCAGAAAACAACACAGAGCTTCTTTCCAAAAGAGTACATATCAAGCTCATGGTAAGCTTGATCTAGTTCATACCAATCTTTGTGGTCCAATGCATGAAGTCATTCTGGATTTCAGTACTTCATGCTTTGTGTTGATGACGATTCAATAAAAATGTGGATTTTTTGTCTTTGCAAGAAAAGTGAATATTTTAAAACCTTTAAAAAGTTAAAATTAGATGTTGAGAATGAAACCGGTTGTCACATCAGAAATATCTTCTCGAGATCAAGGGGGAATTCACCAGTAATGAGTTCAAAGACTACCTACAAGCTCACAAGATTCGTCGCCAAATTCCTCCTCCACACACACCGCAACAAAATGGTGTTGCTAAGAGAAGAAACCATACTATCATGGAAATGGTGCGATGTATGATCGATGACTCGGACTTGCAAAGACACTCTGGGAAGAAGCAACAAATAAAAAAATGTATTTTTAAACAAAGTTCCCACATTTTCTCTTGATGAAGTAGCACCACAAGAAGTGTGGTCAAAGAGGAAACCATCTATTTCACACCTTAGAGTAATCGAGTGCAAAGAAATTATGCACATACCAAAACAAAACAAAAATAAATTGGACATGAAGTCATAGAAACTCATCTTCATTGGGTATAGTGAAGAGACTCTTGGGTACAGATTGATGGATCTAAAGACTAGAAAAGTCTACACCAACAGAGATGTTGATTTTTTTGAGAAGAAGGAACAAAGTCTCCTCATCCAGACTCACCTGATGTAGATTCTTCACCAATTGTAAAAATGAAGTTGATGTTCCCACAGATTATGAAAGTGATTATGGGGATGATGGTGTTGATATGATAGAACCACAACCCATGGGAATAGTTCAACGTATGCCCAATTGGTGTACTAGCACCTTATGAGATGCAAGAATGGATGCTCCGCCGATACATCCACCCTCTGGACCACCGACTTACAAAGAAAGAAAGAGAAGAAGTTAACTTTGCTTTGATGAGTAGAGTTATCGAGTCTGATGAGCCCTCTATAGTCCAGGAAGCCCTATAGTCAAAAGCTTGGAAAGATGCCATGGAATCTAAATATCAGTCAATAATGAAAAATAACACTTGGCATCTTGTCAATCTTCCACTAGGGAAGAAACCCATTAGATAAAGATGGATATTCAAAACAAATTATGAAGCATATGGGATAGTGAACGAGTATAAAGCGAGACTAGTAGCAAAGGGGTATACACAAAAAGAAGGCATTGACTACGAGGAGACATTTTCTACCACAAATAAGATCAAGATGATCAAGATGATCTTTGCTCTAGCTACATATTTTGGTTGGAAAGTCCATCAAATGGAGGTAAAAGTGCCTTCTTGAATAAAGATTTACAAAGAAGAATTCTACGTGACTCAACATGAGGGATATGTAGTACTGTCAAGAAGAAAAGGTATGCATACTTAGGAAATATTTGTATGGCCTCAAAAAGGAACCTCAGGCATGGTACATCAAAATTGATGAGCATCTCGTATAACAAATATGTGTTATAAATCCGTATAATCCCAATATTTACCTCAAAAAGAAAGGGGAGATTGTAATTTTCGTTGTCTATATCGATGATCTAGTCATCACTTGTGATTCAAAGTGAGGATGATCGATGCAACAAAGAAAGATCTTAATCGATCATTTGACATGATAGATCTCGGGCTAATGCACTATTGTATTAGATTGTAAGTATAGCACAAAGAGAATCACATATTTGTTTCTCGGATGAAATATACCAAGAAAACACTCGAGAAATTAATTATGATGGATTGCACACTGATTGTTACACCTATGGAGAACAAATTAAAATTATCTTGTTCAGATCCATATCCTGAGGTAAATGCCACTCTCTATCGGTAGTTGATTGGGAGACTCATTTATTTGACCTACACTAGACCAGATATCAGCTTTGCAGTAAGTTATCTATCCAGGTTCATGTAGGAACCCAAAGTGTGTCATTGGAAAGCAACAAGGTGCATCTTGAGATATCTCAAAGAATTAGTGGATCTTGGTTTAGAATACAAGAAGAATGACAACTTCTTCTTATCAGGATATTCAGATTCAGATCATGCATATAATATTGATGACAGAAAATCAAGAAAAAAAAAATTATTTCTCATTCTTCCACAAAAGCAGAGTATCATTTTGTAAGAGAATCTTTTTCTGAAGTGATTTGGGTACATCACATCCTTGAAGGACTTGGAATACCACATGACAAACCCGACCACCATGTATGCTTACAATAAAGGTGTTCTCAAACTTATTCACACTCGAGTTTTGGAAGAATAAAGCACATCGTGTTTCACCTAATTCTAGATCGCTTCTTCAAATGTTGACAAAAAAATAAGGGTAAAGGGCTAGGAGGAATACACGCCGAATGTTGGTTATAGGTTGTTGCACACATATGACTTCTTGATCCATAGTTGATCGTGAGATCTTCCTTTTTTCTTAGAGGAACTACTTGAAATGGAAAACAATACCACCAAATAAAAGTTAAATAGTATATGCAGTGGACTACCTAGCGTATGCTAGATCCGGGAAGTGTGATACTTCCTAGACGGCTGTCAATCCACTGTTTAAAACAACTTAATGCTAACAATAAAGGAAATCCTACTGTAGTTAAAATTATTTAGGTATCTCATTCATCTACAATAAGCAAATTCATTCACAACAGGCTAAGCTATGACTGAATCTGAAGGTCAAGGTCTTGGTTAGGGTACTGGTACTAGTCAGGGTGAGATCCTAGGTGGTTTTAGGTATTTGGTGGTGGTTTGGAAGCTCTGTTCTTAGTTTCTAGTAAAAACATAGAGACCGACATCGGTCGGGTATGACCGATGTCGGTTTAGGTTAACCAGGCGACGGTTGTGGGTAACCGGCATCGGTATGGTCGAGGTACAGAAATTTAGTAAATATTTGGTGGGGTGACAGATCTGAGGCTAGATGGAAATGGAAGGGAAATGACAAGGTTTGTGTGGGTCTCAGGTATGCATAGGACTGATTAAAATTTAGATATGGGCAGTTCAAGGGTGTGGGTAGAAATGTTGATCAAGTTTGCATGGAGGTAAAATGGTGGTGGAATGAAATGGGAGTAGAAACTAATGACAGAAGTAAAAGAGTCTACCAAATGATAAATGGATAGGTGATGGTTAACAAAGCACTTACTATTTGTACGAGCTTGATGTCGATTTGATAATGGTGGGTGATCAAATGGAAGGGACTTGGTGTGGTGTTGGCACTTCCCCGGATGCTCTGTGAAGGAAAATGGCTCTATAGTTGCTTGTGTGTTGGCTATGGATTCTTTTATGTGTGTACTAATGCTAGTTCTTCTTGCATACAAATGCGTTTTGTTCCTTGTGCTCAAAAGATGTCTCCAACCTCTAAAAATGTAAAAACCTTGAAATAAGGTTGTTTTGGGGGTTAAATGGTAACCACCGGCAAAGGTTTAGGGTAACCGACGTCGGTTAGGGCAGGATTTCCTAGGTTTTCTAAAATAGCGAGATCCTTTTGATTTTCTTGGATGTCGCCCATTTTTCTCTACGGAATAATATGGAAGCTTCCTTCCAACGGAAGGGAATGTGGTTAGAGGGAATATAGGCTTTGATTTTTAGGGTTTGGGTAGGTCTTAGTTAGTTATGGCAACATACTAAGAATAGGTCTTAGGGTGAGATGGCTAGGTGAGGTGTCTAGGTGAGGTGGCGGGGTAGGAATTATCTTAATTAGGATAATTAAATAATAAAATATTGTGAGGCATGGATTAATTAAATTAATATTAGTGTGGGGGTGAAAAGGGCCATGGTTCGGTGAGTGTGTTCAAGGTGATTACTTGACAGGATCAAGGGAGTGTGACCCAATTTTGGTGTCTACATTTTTCCCTTTTTGTTGTGTAGCTTGTATTGGTAAGTGACGCTAACAAAAATAAAGGTGGTTGACCCATGTGTGGGTGAAGGTGATCCCCCTCAAACCAGAACCGATGAGGCGGAAGGAAGAATCAATGAGTGGTTTGATAAAGGTGAATGTGAGGAATAGGAATGTAGAAAATGGGGTAAAAAGAAGGAAATGTTCAATCGGGTAATCTAGGTAATGGTCAAGGTTAAAGGTAATGTAATACAAAATGTGCACACACATATAAACTACAGCATGGTACCGGGTTGAAGAGCTGAAAACTCTACATTGTCTAAGGTCACTAGGTTTATCCAAAAAGGTTGAAGTGAGTCCGGTATCCAAGGTATAGGATATGGTTAGGAAGCACAATGCAAGTCAAGTGTAGCAATGTTTAGCTATGTTCGTACACCAAAGGTTGGGTCGGGATAAATGGTCATAGAAAGAGGCAAGGTAAGGTCATTAGGTCAATAACATGGGTAACAAAGTGTTGCAAGGTATAGCAGAACATGAGGTCACGAGTCACTAACAATGTTCCAAGTCCAATTATCTAGGTCACAAATCGGGTAGGGCCGAGGATAGGCAAAATAACAAGTCCCCAAATGAGGACGAGGTGAGGGGGTCAATGATAAGGTCACGAAGATAAAGGGAAGTGGCCAAGTGAGATGTGGGAGAGGTAGGTAGGATTCAGGTCAAAAGGTGGGGGTAGGGGGAAGGAGAAAGGCTAAGCGAGATAAACCGATGACGGTCAAGATAGACCAACCACGATGAGATAGGGCATAGAAAAATCTGCGTGTTTTCAATTCATTTGTCTTTTGCACAAGAGGAGAAAATGAAAGAGGAGAGACAAAAGAGTGTAAAGTTAACTTGAATGATACGGAGGAATAGGTTGGCAGCAGCAGCGTGGCCGGTTATAGTTTATCATTAGGTGGATCCACAAACCGAGTTAGATCGATTAGAGTGGGTTGATTGGTTGGAGAGTGATTGGTTGGGGATGGCGAGGCAAGAGAGGGATCGGGGGAACCACCAAAGGTGCAACAACTCCGAGGTACCACCACATAGGTGGTAGCATGATGAGAGTAAGATTTATTATCCCTCCATGCTTTTTTGAAATAAATTGATAGAAATTTGGGTTGGGGGAGATGGGTTTGGGGGAAATTAAATTTGAAAGTTGGGGGAAATTGGGTAAAAGAGGGATAGGGGAGGGTAAGAATAGCTAGTATGTTGGGTGGGAAGGATTGTAGGATAGAATGGGGGTGGGAGGTTAGGAATGAGAAAAAAAAGGAAAACTAGGGCACGCTCGTAGGGTGTCGCCGTGTGAATGACCAATGTCGGTTGATTGTTGATCGGTGTTGCTAAATTCTAACCAGAATCGGTCACAAAATGAGGTGACCGATGTCTCATATGGTAAACCGTGGTCATTTGGGAGGACCGGTTCCACGGGGGGATAAAACACTTGACTAAAAAAGTGAAATAGGTAAGGGTTAGGCGGTTGTTGCCAAGTGTCAAGACTTGTGGGTAAATAGGTAAGGTCGGGGAGTGTATAGAGAGGGAGGGTGACATTGGGTTGGGTAGGTTGTGGTTAATTAGACCGGTGGGGAGGGTTGGGTTAGGTAGGTAGGTTAGGGTTGGGATAGTTAGGTTATGGTAGGGTGGGTAGGTTAGGGTAGGTAGGTTAAGGTTAGGGAGGTAGGTTATTGTGGGGTAGGTAGGTTAGGGTAGGTTAGGGTGGGGTAGGTAGGGTAGGGTTGGGTAGGGTAGGCCAAGTAGTGATGTAAAATGGGGAGGGTAATGGGTATGGGTATGGGTGATGGTAAAAATATTTGGGTCGTGAATAATGTGATCATTTTTTTGGATGCAGGTGAGAGATCAGTGAGGATACGAGATAGGGTCCAACCCTTTCTTGTGAAATTTTGAGGCGAAGTGACACTTGAGGAGTTGCGGCATGCAGAGGAGGTGGGCACGAGTGGGGTCCGATATTACACGGCATGTAGTCCAAGAACATAGTCGATGGTCACCCTCATCGATAGATGGGATTTGATGACCAACACGTTCCACCTACCGACGGGTGAGATGACAGTCACCCTAGAGGACGTGTTCAGGATCTTGTGGTTACCTATATTAGGTACGTAGGTATATTTGATCTCCTCAGAGGCATCATAGAGTTGATGTTGATTGTATTTGGTGAGGGGATGACGGAGCTGACATTCCACAATGCCAACCTGAGCTATGGAGAGATGTACCTAGCCCATCTAGAGGAGACAAGGCTAGTAGTGCTACTGATGGAGGTAGTCTGCTTTTTGCACTACCGGATGCAGAGGGTGGGAGATTCCCACAATCACTTATGGGAGTGCTACATGACATGATGATGGAGAGGACTTGATTTGCCTAGGTGCCAACATTCCTGGTGTAGTTATATAGAGAGTTGTGGGCTTATGGGTGACTACGGAGGTTCAACCTATGTTGCACATTCATTCTTCATTGTTGGGCCTATGAGAAAATTGTCTGTGTGTGTCCAGTGGGTATGCCCGAAGCAGTGCCTTATAGTATGGTTTTGTGTGGGTGGGGTACAAGTGATGGGTGCCTATTATTAGAGAGTGGTGATTAGACAGGGCTACACATGATGTAGCATATTACTTTGGAGGCTACTTGGAGAGATTTTCCGGGGTAGATATTATAGGGAGGTTGTATATAGGTTATCCCTCCTACGGAAAAATAGTTGAGGAGTTATATGGCATTCAGCTACGTAGATGGATAGAGGGGCACCATGTAGGAGAGCACGAGATGATCCCCAGTAGATAGGGTCCGATGGTAGTTTAGGCTACTACAGGATATACCACCACCCTTCCCATAGTACCGGAGGGATGATGTGGAGAGACCACTACCACTTCCACAAATAACCATACCTAATCGTAGGCAAAGTAGGTTTTAGACCGATGGATTAATGATGCCAGAGCTTTAGACGTGACACATGTATAGACAGTGGTGGGTGACCTAGCTATGAGTAGTACCTCCCAGGCCCGGGAAGCCATATTTAGCCACTATCACTGTGTAGAGAGACACCCTATAGGGGTAGGTGGCTACCCTAATTACATAGTTGGGGATGGTATAGGGGCAGCTAGCAGCATTGGAGGTAGAGGTGGCCGAGCCGCATGCGTAGGTGGCTATTTTATAGGTCTAGATGGCCCATGGTGGAGACGGGGATGGTGATGATGGTCGGTGGCCACCTTATAAGCACAGTTATAGGGTTACAGGGGCAGCTAGCCACTACACAGTGTAGGTTATTGGGTTGCGAGGCGATTTAGCCACTACACAGCACGCATTAGGACCTTATAGGCCCAGATACGAGCACGGGAGCGAGAGGCCGATAAAGCACCACAAAAGGTACTAGGATAGGGTCCTAATTTATAGGTAAGGGTAGTGCGGGATAGAGGACAATGGGGAAACCTCGGACAATACCAATATCTATGTTTTGGGAAGCCCAAGATGAGGCCAAGTATTATCGGAACAACCGACGGTGGTAGGGATAGATTTCCTATCATATATAGAGTACTGAGCAGCACACAAGCCTTGAGTGAGAGGACCAGATCCCACACCCATAGCGTGGAGAGCATAGGGGGTTGGTGAGCCCCAAGACATGATCGGGGGTGATGCCACTAGCTCATGGAGGCTAGCTCTAGGTGATGTACCAGTAGGGACCCGACCATGACCCATGGCGGGTGGTGAGATGTTATCAGGCCATCGGATAGGAGCCAAGGAGGAGACATGCGAGAATGAGATGGAGGATATCCAACAGGATGATGCCTGAGGCACATCCCTTTATTTTAATGTATTTTAGTCATTTTTGATATATACCAGCCTGTGTGCCAAAGACAAGTGAGGATGTATGAGAGTTTTGCATATTTTTTATCATATACCGGCCTACATGCCAAAGATGGTGAGGTTGTATATGATATTTTTGAGAGATTTGATTATATGTACTAGCCTACGTGCTAAAGATATTTGAGATTATGTATATGGAGACACATGTTTGGATATTTTTATTTATAGAGGTGATGATGATGATTATTATGGTCATTATGTGTATACATGGTTGTGGTTATCTTGCTATTTTGATGTGTATATGTTATGGAAATTAAGTAGTGTAGGCATGATAGAGTCAGGTCATAGGCATGGATCGAGTTAGGTTGTGGTCTAGGCATGGATTGAGTCAAGTTTTAGGCATGGTGGAGTTAGGTTGTGGTCTAGGCATGGATTTAATTAGGTTGAAGGTATGGTGGAGTTAGGTTGTGGTCTAGGCGTTGATTGAGTCAGGTTTTAGGCATGGTGGAGTTAGGTTGTATAGGCATGGATTGAGTCAGGTTTTAGGCATGGTGGAGTTAGGTTATGGTCTAGGCATGGATTGTATTAGGTTGTAGGCATGGTAGAGTCTAAATTGGTTGAGGTTGTAATTCATTAATTAGCATTGAATGATGATATGGGTCATATTTAATATGTGTTAATACATGCATGATAGTGGTAAAGAAATGGTAGACATAATGAATGGATGTTGGATGATGATAAAGGTGAAAAGCAATTTGTTGTATGTTGGTTTTTAATTTCCAATTATTGATATAAGAAGAAATATAACAAGGGTATATCATGATTTAGGAAAATGAAAGGAGAATTGGTTAGGGTTAGAGAGTGGCCGAGCTAACCTCTAAGGGCCCCATGCCCTCGAGTGCTTCCTACATAGTCCCAACAAAAAGGGACCTCAAGCTGACGTAGTTCTCCTATAAGTTAGGGAATAATATGAGGAGGTATGAGAATGAGTTGGTAGGTTATAGGAATGATTGAGTCTAGGTCATTTAGGTATGGGTGAAGGGTGATTTTGAGTTGATGAAAGAGGAAAAGGTACCTAAAGAGAAGCTTTGAGAAGCTAATCCTATTTAAGATGATCAACACACAATGAAATAATTTAAAAGATAAGAGGAAGCAAGAAAGCCACCTGATTGGTAAGGATCATAATGTGTATTGTGTACCTAGGATAGGTGATGAACGTAAGACCCTAAAGACATTGCATGATTGATTATTCTAAAGGTGAAGAATAGTCACATGGTCACCAAATGTAACGGTTCCAGCAGGTCCCTTGAGGTGGTAGGAAATGAAAATGTGAATGGTGGGAGAGTGAAAAGTGGTTAGTGTATATGATATTTGGTAGCACGCCTTTTGGCAAGAGATCCAAAGTCACAATGGGCAAGTCCATGACAAAAAAAAATTGTTTGACTTGTATTTAAGATAGACTGATCGATGTGGGAAGTCTATATGGGATGAGGAAATTAACTCCTTGAGGTCTTCGTGAAGCCGATCAATGCACTAAGCTTCGATTCTCTCTCACTCTTTTTTTTTTTGAAAGAGCTTTACACAAATTGTCCTTCGAGGGAGTAGTCTATTTATAGCAACAAGGTAGAGAGAAATATGTCCTTTTGAGGGAGTCATCTTTTATTGGAAGTTTGACTCAAGGAGTTGGATCTCATGTGATAGTTTTGAGTCATGGACAAGAATAGGGTGAAGAATTGGAATCTCATTTAGAAAGTAATGTGAAACAACCATGGGATCTCATCCAAAAGCGGACAAAAAGTATCCTTGAGAATCATGCCATGTGCAACACACACAGTACACATATTTAAGAGAAGATAAAAGAGTGACGATTACACACATGATTTTTTTAATCATTGGTGATGGTGTAGAAGTGGATAGCTCTCAAGGGATGAGCATGGAAAGAGGTAGAAGGTGAGGTAGGACCGAAAGTCAACAATAGAATGGTCAAAGATGCAAGGCATTGAGGGACTCAAGTTCGGGTTTACCATCTAATGCAGATAAATGATAAGCACACGATCCATAAGTACGAGTCACGATGTATGGTTCAAGCCAATTAGGAGAAAAATTTCCTCATTTAATTTTTTTCGCTTTGGTTACATGTTTATTTTCTTTCGGGATGAGGTCATCGACTTGGAAGGTTCGTTATGGACATGTGTATCATAGGCACGTTTAATACATTTTTGGTAAACTTGAAGATGGTCAAGAGCATTAAGATGACGTTCATCTAATAACTCAAGTTGTGCCAAATGATCCTGGTGAAATTCATCATCGTTCACCATGTCATGGAGAGAAAATTTGAAGTGAGTGAATCTAGACTTCGAGAGGTAGAACAACCTCTATACCGTAGACCAGGGAAAAGGTGTGGCAGCGGTGGAATTGTGAATACTAGTGTGGTATGCCCACGGTGGTGAAAGGAATGTGCGTATGAGAGTCCTTCCCAAAGATCATTAACCACTTTCATTAGAATTTTGTTTAAGGTTTTATTAGTGGATTCATCTTAGCCATTGGTTTGTGGGTAATAAGGTGACAAAAACTTAACCGATGTTTGAAGGCGTCGCAAAGTTTTTGCAAGGTTTTATTTTTGAATTGTTTGCCATTATCAGTGATGAGGCAATGTGGAATGCCAAAGTGGCGAGATGATGTGATGGTTTATGAACTCACATATTTTCTCAACTTTCGTGGAGATGAGAGGTATGGCTTCAACCCATTTGGTGTAATATTCAGTAGCGGTGATGATCCATTGATGTTGCTATGAAGAATGGGGATTGATCTCTTCGACAAGATCTAAACCCCATTGAGAGAAGGGCCAAAGGTCATGGGTGACCTGTAAGGCATGACTGGGTGTATGATGAAGGTTGGCATGTTGTTGGCATTTTACACAATGCTTAACGTAATCACAACAATCATGGTTAAGGGTCGGCTAGTAATAGCCTAGGTGAAGAATATGCTTAGCAACAACAAGGCCACTAAAGTGACCTCCACATATGCCATCATGAACTTCCTTAATGGTATAAGGAATTTCAAAACCCGTAAGGATTTGTAAGAGGATGCCATCGGCCGAGTTTATACGAGATACCACCCTTGATGACATAATGAGAGACATTTTTAAGAAAGGCACATTGTTCATTACGAGTGAGGTCGGGAGGGAAAATGGAGAGAGAATGGTGATCTCAATGTTATTTATACCAAAGGTCACTTGGTCGTGTGTAGCGGTTCCGATGGAGTAAACCTCGTGAGGTAAATAAGAAGGTGATTGGATTCTTTGTATGGTGACAAAGATTTTAGAATCGGTAGGTGAAGTGGGGATTTGAGAATCCAAGCAGACCATGGTATCTGTAAATTTATTGGTTGAACGTGGGACGGTTTGAAGGGTGTAGCGGTCAAAGGTGGTCAAAAGTATGTCTACATGATGTTTATACTTTTGAAGTGTCTTGTTATGACATTGGTATATAACATTGACTTGGTTTATGACCAATTCAGAATCACCAAAGATATTGATTGAATTAACATCTAATGCATAGGCAACTTGGAGACTTAATACGAGTGCTTCGTATTCGGAAATATTATTGGTACAATCAAAATCGAGTTTGAAAGAAAAAGGTATAGGTTCACCATCAAGTGGAATGAGGATAACACCAGCCCCACCCCCACGCTGAAACTTGGAACTGTCAAAGAAGAGTGTCATTTGGTAAGCTGGTTCATCTAGGGAAAGGTGATGATTAACTCATCTGGAAAGTCAAAATTAGAGGGATGATCTGTGGAAATAGGTGTGTTGGCCAATTAGTCGGCACTAGCTTGGCCCTTGATGGATGAATTCAAGGTCAAGGTTGGCTAAAAGCATAAGATAGTGTGCAGCTTGTTGATTCGGTAGGGTTTGGTATACATTAACCGCAAAGGGTCGAGTGTTGGTCACAAGATAGGTTTTGTGGTTGAGTAGGTAATGATGGAGTTTCGTGGCCACAAAAACTAAGGCTAAGAATTTTTTTTGGCATGGGTGTATCGGGTTTCGTATTCCAAAAGAGTACGGCTTATGTAATAAACCATTTGTTCCCTATTTTCTTCATCACAATGAGCGAGCATGGCCCCCAAGGAGTGATTGGTAGCTAAAATGTAGAGGTAGAAGGGTTGATCATCTTTAGGTGGAATGAGAACGGGTGGTTGGAGAAGGTATTGTTTTAAGGCTTTAAAAGCTTTATGACAATCATTATCCCATTTAAAAGAGACATCCTTCTTGAGAAGGTGATGAAATGGTTAACAATTATCGAGAAAATTGTGAACTAAAAAAGAATAGAATGCAACTTACATTGCAGGCTACATAGCTACCTAAGGTTAGTGGGCGGAGGCATTTCGAAGATGGCCTTGACTTTAGCAGGGTCAACCTCTATACCATGTAATGAGATGATAAATCCCAAGAGCTTTCCCAAGAGAACTATGAAAACGTATTTCTTAGGTGAAGGAAAACACAATATTTAATGAGGCGATCAAAAATGGTTTTAGGATGACAAGATGCTCGAGTGACGTTTAGATTTGGCTAGGAGATCATCCACGTAATCTTCCAATATATGGTGCATGATGTCATGGAAGATGTAAGTCATAGCCCGCTGGTATGTGGCACTAACATTTTTAAGGATGAAAGGCATGACTCGATAGTAGAAGGTCCCTCAAGAGGTGATGAATGTAGTTTTGTGTTGATCCTCCTGGGAAAGGAAGATTTTTTTATAAGCCAAGAAACCATCCATGAGGGATAACATCTCATGACCAATGGTAAGGTTAACTAGTTGGTCAATACCGGGTAGAGAGAAGTCATATTTTTGGTAGACTAGGTTGAGGTTACAGAAATTTGTGTAAATACGAAGTCCCCTGTCGCCTTAGTGATAGGGAAGATTTTAGAAATCCACTAGGGATAGTCAATGGGTAAGATGAAGGAAACTGAAAGAAGGCGCTGAAAATTTTCTCGTGACCGTGGAGTGTAATGCGAGGTGCATTTTTTTATCTTTTGTTTGATGGGTTTGGCATCGGGAATAGTTACAATATTGTGGACCACTATGGTGGGGTCAATACCAAGCATGTTTGCTTAAGACCAAGCGAAAGCATGATTATGGTTTTTGAGAAAATAAGCTATGGATTCTGTTTGAACAAAGATCTAAAGATTGTCCTATCTTTAGAATGTGCGGGTCATCCTGAGTATGAATGTTTATTTCAATAGTTGATTCATTCAACATGGTTTGTGTCTCAAATGGTAACGACCGATGAATATATGAGTCTTTTGCACCAAGGTAGGTGAGTATAGATTCATCATCCTAACATTGAATGATGTTAATCAAAGGGGTATCATCATCGATCATTTCAGGATATAGGAAGGGAAGAGAAGAGGGAGCCTCACCCTTGCATTGATAAGTTAGAGGCCCTAAAGAAATGGTATTTATGAAAAAAAGTTAGGAGGAATGGATTCTAGATCCATCGACTCAGTTAGTGAAGGTGGTGAAGAAGGTGGAGAAGGGTTGATGTCCTCAATAAGCTCAATGCGGGCCTTCTTGGCAGGTGGTTTAGAAAAGACGATACCACTATGGTCGTTATGTTTACGGTAGTACATGGAATGATAGTGTGGTGGCCTTGCTCATAAAATCTAAAACCAAAACCTTTTCGTGCACATCGGTGCGGAAGGTATGGGTGAAACGTTAATTTGTGAGTGACTCGAAGGTCGGTGGAAAATGGGCAGGTTTGTGACGGTAGTTCGGGTGTGTAAGTGGTAGTATCAAGTCCCCATAAGTGAGATTGGTACGAAGGTGGGGAGGACCATAAAGGATGTGTTCTCCGATACGGTGATCATAGCGAGGGTATTGGTGAAGACTTCCGTACTCTTGTGGAGTAAGAAATGTGTTAACACTATAAATGCTATATTCCCCAGTGAGGTGTTGAAAAATTCCCTCTAAGGGATCGGTGGTTGATATGTAGGTAGGTGGGATAGATGATATGTTAGAGGTGGAAACGGAGGTGGAGGTGACGGTTCGATTGTGGAGATTACGACAACGATAGGAATGGAGGATGTAGGTACAATCGAGGTAGTGGCGGCACTAGTGAGGGAGGTGTAGGTGAGGAGGTAGTGGTCATGGAGGCAAGTGCTTTAATGGGTATAAACACGTCATTAGGTCGGTGAAGCATATTGCAGGTTTTGAAGGGTGATGGGTCAGCTAGAATGGTATAGGTGTGTCCTTCATGCTCAAAATTTACACAACAATGCAAATTGGAAGGAACACAACCCATGACACGAATCCAAGGTCTACTAAGCAAGTTATATTGAAATTCCCCCCAAGACATAAAATAACTCTAGAACATTACGAGGGCCCACGCGGACATGGAGGATGATGGTACCAAGTGTGGAGGTGATAGCATCATTGAATGAACGCAACATGATGGGATGTTTATGCATGCAATTATTGGGTATGCACATTTGGGTGAATGCATGGGAGGAGATGATATTAATGCTAGCACCCCCATCGATCATAACACATCATACACGTATATCATCGATGTGGACAGAGATGAAGAGAGAAAGATTTGGGTCATCGGTTTGGTGTGGTGCGATCTCTTCATCTGAGAAGCTGAGTGTGGCTACCTAATGAGTGGGTGGAGGTGTAGATGAAGGAGGTAATTTGGTGAGAGAGGCGAAATGGTGTGGTGTAACAATAGAGGCCATTGGTGTGGGGTCATTGGGTAAGACCTCAATAGACTAAATAACTTCCATGAGAGCTTGATGATGGGAATCAGAAGTTTGTATGAGGTCATACAAGGACATTTTGAGTGGGGATTGGTGTAATTTTTTTAGCATAGCGCGATGTGTAACCCCATTATAAATAGGATATGTGGGGCCACGGATAGTGATTTTAGGTGTAGGTGCAGATGGTATATTGGGTATAGGATTGGCTAGTGGGTTGGTTGCCTTTTCCTTACCTTTTCCTTCTCGAGCACGGAGTAACAATGTGGATCATGTTGATTTGAGGCGGGAGGTAGGTGAAGTAGGTGAGACATGAAAATTATAGCAACAAGTGGGGAAAAGGCTTAGTGGCGGGAAGGAACCTTGTGAGATGAGTGGGTGCACCGACATTTGGGTGAAGGTTTTGTGAGTTCGTCGATGCGAACCATGTTAATTTCAAATCTTGGGGGTGGTTCTTGGAGTTGCGAGGGTAGTTGTCTTGGTTGCTAAGTAGGTAATGGGGAAGGACTATGGGACTAGGTGCTACTGAAATGGGGTCCTCATCGAGAAGATCATCATCAAAGTTTTCTTCAGGAGGACATAATTGGATAAGAACAGTCTTCAAAGCCTTATAATTCTCTACATCGTGGACTGGCACATGATGGTAGGCACAGATTTTAGTGTCATCAAACCCCTTTGGTTTGGGTTTGAGAGGGTCATAAGGTCTAAGCGGCGATAGTGTGATGACAAGTTTCAAAGAGGTTGGTTAAAATTTTGGCATAGGATCCTGCTAGTGGATCAAAATGGGAAGTGCAAGTGGGTTTGGGTGTAGGTGTGGCTAAATGTAGAGGAAGGGTCTTTGCACGAGGGGAGTAGCTCGAGCCACAATTTTAGGTGATGGTGTGGTCTTAGGCATTGTTCGTGTTTGTCTAGGTAGGGGTATGGCGGATGAAGTGGTAAGAGAGTGCGTGATTGGTTTGACTACATTATTGGAGGGTAGTGGCTTTTTTTTCTTTAGGTTGCAACTTCTTGGGTAAAGGTGATATGGGCATGCGAGATCTAGAGGAAAAGCGAATGGTGGAAGAGAGCGCGAGTTACCCAAGGAGATAACTAAGGTCTTTGTGAAAATAGGTGGCGTGGGTCATGCGGGAGGTGTGAGGGAAAGAGATTGAAGTGTTGTGGGTAGTGAAGAAGTGATCAATGGTATTGGAGGTATAGATGGTAAAGATGTTGTAGGTGTGGGTGGATGTCGTGTTGGGCACTTGGGTATATTAGAGTGTCTATGAGGGAGGAATGGGCTCTGTGTTCTTAGTGTCTTGACAGTGGAGGTTTCTTAACCATGTCAAAAGGTTGAGATCCTAAGACAGATGGAAGGGGTGAAGGTGATGAAAGTGTGATTGGCGAGGTGGGAGTACAAGATCTATGGGGTTGGTTCTTTTGTTTGGGTTCTAGGGTAGCTTTAGTGTTGGCTTTGGAAGATGTAGCTAAAACTAGTCGATGGGTGGATGAGCAAGGAGGCAATGTGGTTGGGATGACCCCTAAGGTAGAAATGGGTTTAGGAAAGGAATATTATGTAGGTGTGGGTTTGGATGTAGGTGTAGGTTGGGTTATGGGTAGGGGTGTGAGTTTATCCATGAGTGCTATCGTGGTGGAATTTGTGATAAGTGTGGTTGTGTTTTGTTTGATTGGTTGAAATATTTTTGGATAGATGGTGGAAGTGTCAGCAAGTGACATTTACATTTGTGTTGAAAACAGGGAGTAGAAGATGCCCCAATATAAAGCTCTATCCATATAATCTAGGTGATCGAGATAAGCATGAGAAAAGAATTTTTGTAGGTGAGGTTGATGAGGATCTAATAGTTACTCTGTAAAATGTGTCTTAGAGATGGGGAATTCACTAGCTTTAGCCTCTGTGGGTAAGAGAGCCAACGGTAAGTTTGTAGGATCTTGGGTACCTGATGGAGAATGGTCAATTAAAGGTAATGACATCTCTACTGGATCTTTGATAGGTGGGGAGATGATGGGCACTCCTCTATGGGTGGAGGAGATAACAGGTGCTCCTCATGGGTGGAGGAGATAGATAAACATCTTTCACAAGTGATGGATCTCTAGGTGGAGAAGCCAAAGGTGAAATAATCTTGATGTTAGCAGGAGGCTCCTTCACAGGTGAGGGAGGGGACGAAGGGTGTTCCTCTATGGGTGGAGGAATAGGTGAAGTGGGTTCGAGTGTAGGTAGAGGAATTTGGGCCAAGATTTCCTTGATGGAAGGAATATGAGGTAATTGGGAAGAAATGGGTACGTCACCGAAAAGAGCATGGACCTCACGGTATGGATATCATGAGTTGAAGTCTCTCTGGTTTGATCAAAATAAGGGGCATGATTGGGAAATGTTTTCTTGAAGATGTGTAGGTTTTTATTGGCAAGTGCGTTAGGATTATATAAGGTTAACTCACCTTTCTTGAGCATTTCTTGGACAATGTTTTTGAAAGTGATGTAATTTTCGTCACTATGACCCTTCACTCGATGATAGTTGTAGAAGTCATGCTCTTTATACCATGTGGGTGTGGGGCAAGCAAGGTCAAAGCCAGTGTGTGGTTTTATGGGAGGAAGGGTAATCGCCCTAGCTTTAAGGATATTTTCTAAGACAAAAAGAGTAAGGCTCCCCAATTGGTGTGTATTTCCGTTGTTACCATCCGAATTGAAAGGTCTGAACGGGTGAGAGATTAGATGAGGGGTTAACTTGATTTGATGGATGAGTTGGGCTGGCTTTTAGTACCACTGCGTTAGTAGTTCCTTTGGCTTTTGAATAATTGTTATGTGGTTTTGAAGAAGAAGAGGTATCATTCAATTTTAATGGTAAGTTCTTATTGCGTAGTTGGATTTTCTTCTCTTTGATGGCCTGAATCTCTAACTTTCATGCCATGGTGAATGCCTCATTGAAGATGTGGAAGGTTTACACCTATAGGGTTGGCGAGATATGTCTAACACAAGCCCATGTGAAGAGCTCTATGAGTTCGGTCTGTGGTAGTTGGAATGTGAGTTGATTAATCAGGCTACGCAAACGAGCAAAAAAATCATGATAGATTCATCATCATATTGACGCGTAGAGTAGAATTCGATCATGGTAACCTTCTTAACAATATTAATAGAGAAGTGATCTAAGAAGGCTTGGGCTATCGATTAAATGAGAAGATAGAATTTACGGGTAACCCACTATAACAATCTAACGTGGGTCCAGTGGAGACATGGGAAAGGTCCTCGGGAGCAAAGCATCATCATGGGCGATCGAGATAACACCCATGTTTGAAAGACTAAAAATTCTATTGTGGGTCCTCTTTACTATTGAAGTGATTAAATTTGGGCATTTCCCAATGCATGAGATATGGATGGATAGTGATAGAGGGGTGAATAGGCTCATTACAGATCTCATCGTAGGTGAGAGTGTTGTGAGAGCCAGAAACTAATGCCTCTAACATCTACATCTTATCCATCATTAACTTGATTAGGTCAGTGGTAGGTTGTGATGTATGGGTACCTCCTATAGTGAAAGGTGGTTGGTATTGGGCATATGATGGAGGTGGTATTCTAATCTATGGTGTTTCCATATAGGTAAATTTAGAAGGAGGGAGTGAGATAGGAGGTACATACCCGAATGAACAATAGATGAAATGGGAGGCTGTCATTGATAGTACATATATGGAGGTGGAAGGGTCATGGAGACCCTAGTAGTAATGGGGGCTAAGGAGTGTGGAATGGAAAGGACAACGTTTTGAAAAGGGGTGGGGGTCACTGACATCGGGGGTGGTTGTGTAGCTATGGGTATACGTGAGACAATAGGTGTAGATGAGGTTATGTTATGGATGGTTGGAAAAGGTATAGTGGATGTAGCAGGTGCAATAGACGTGTTAGGAAATCAATCTATTAGTGCTCCATTGGTAAATAATAATTACGTTAGTAATTATTATCATGTAATATTGTGTTTGTAAATATGTTAGTATTTTGTTATATAGTTGTTATATAAAACAACTTATAACAAATACGGGTGAATGAGTATTAATAAATCACGTATATAGGTGTTGAGAGAGAGATTTGTGGGAGTGTTGTTGAACAACCTCCTTGTTTTTAGGAATGCATATTCCTATATATGTGTAATCCGAATCAATTGATTTATCAGAGAATTATTATTGTGTTATTTTGTTGTGATAGACTGAATCTTGCTCTATATTTGGTATCGAGCAGTCTTTAACCTTGCACCTGTGATGTTGTAGCAATTTTTAAGGGGCAACCATCTCTTATACTGCCCCTTGGTTATGCGAGAAATCAAATTTGTAAAGAGTTTCGTTAGTTTTTGTAGTAACTTTCATGTTAGTTAAGATCTTATTCATTGAAAACCAGGATCTATTTTATTTTTCGTAATCCTGTGTAGAAGTGGACAGTTGTATCTTTCTCAGGTGCTTCTGTATCAAGAATAAAATATTGTATGAAGATCTAGCTAAGAAAATTAAGTGTCAAACTCTTCTGCTAAAGCTTGTCTAATATCCAGTGAGGAGCAGGTAGATATATACACTATTGAAACCGCCCATCACATGAGCATTATTCTGCTATGTTCGTGCCTTCTTCTGATCCGATCTGGATACTATAAATGCGTCTAATCCTAGCAAGTGATCTCCTTCATGCATCACCCACGACATTAATGCATTGAGGTCAAATTATAGTGCAGGGTGTATAAAATTACCATACCTATGGGCATTCATTGTTTTTTATCCACCTATACATATCGGCTATCATCTGTATCAGGTTCTCTTTGAGCAGAATCAATTTGAATGTGGATGGGGTGGACGTGTTTGGTATGAATGGTAGAAAAGTCTCTTGAAATATTCAATGTGAAAGCTGCTGAAAGGAAAAGACTGCTTGCAGTCTATCTACATCCAAATGCATGTCGTCTTGATCCTCCTCATTGACAACTTACGGTTTTCCACTAATTCCTGGTACGTGGCTCAACGCATGGAAAGGGGTAGCTCAGTTCATAAAACTAGCTCATCTCCAATGAGGCATCTGACGTGTTTTAAACCTGTTCAATCACCTTGATATGTGTTTCCATAGCGATCAACTTCTCCATGCATATATGTCATGCGTACTTCTATGTGTATCAAGGAGCATATTCGAGTCATAAAGTAAGTTGAGTTTACAATAGTTTTGATAGTCTAAAGTGTTTGTCTATGTTATTTTCTATTTGCGAGTTATTATCTAAAGTCTCGTGTTATATTGAGGAAGAGTCATTATTTATTCAATACATTTGTTGTTAAAAGAATCAAAGTCATGTAAAAGATTCATTTTTAAAAAGTAATCTCATTTTATTACTTTTTAAAATTTTAGTTGTGTCCTCTTGTCGAAGTTGTAAAAGTTAAATAGGTGATTTTAGGATATTTGTTTTTGTCATTTTTTTATTGTCGTCAAAAGTTGTCTTTGTATTAAGTCTTAAAAATAAAAAAATTTGCCCGCATTTCAATTTTGGACGCATTTTCGCTTATACGCAACATCCAAATTATTGAAGGTATTTTGAGCTTCATGATCACATCTGGCTGAACTAGCAGCATGATCTTTGGAGGATGGAGGCAAACGGAGGTTGGAGGTCATTTAGTGACCTCTCGTCAGTCGCCAACGATGGGGCCGCATAGATGGTTTGGTGACATTTTTGTGGTGTATTTGCTTTCAGCTTGTGTCATGTGCTTCTTGTCATGTTTTTCGAGTTCCAGTATCAGTGTTCCTATTTGCAGTGTTCATGATTGAATAAGTGGAAATTTCACATTGAGGGGGGGAACATGATCTAATGTTCCATTTCCATTATGTCATTTTTTTCTATGTATGTATGAGCAACAGATGTCAACGCAGAATTTCCTATGTTATTCCCTACAGTGAGATGTGATGAGGGCTGATAATAGTACTTGGCATATCATGATGTGGTTGTAGGTAAACCACTTGAAAACATTCATTTGTGGTTTATGGTAAACCAATTGTAAAACCACCATTCTTGGTTGTTGGTAATCCATTTGTAAAACCATCACTTTGTGGTTTGTGGTAAACCAATTGCAAAACCACCATTCTCGGTTTGTGGTCAACCGTTTGCAAAACCATCCCTGAGGTTTGTGATCATCCTATGAAAATCACCAGATCATGAGTAGGTGCAAGTACAAAGGCAGTTTTCCCCATGTTCGCACTAAGGGGGGGAATGTTAGGAAATAAATCTATTAGTGCTCCATTGGTAAATAATAATTACGTTAGTAATTATTATCATGTAATATTGTGTTTATAAATATGTTAGTATTTTGTTATATAGTTGTTATATAAAACAACTTATAACAAACACGGGTGAATGAGTTTTAATAACTCACGTATATAGGTGTTGAGAGAGAGATTTTTGGGAGTGTTGTTGAACAACCTCCTTGTTTTTAGGAATGCATATTCCTATATATGTGTAATCCGAATCAATTGATTTATCAGAGAATTATTATTGTGTTATTTTGTTGTGATAGACTGAATCTTGCTCAATAGTTTCCATATAGGTAAATTTAGAAGGAGGGAGTGAGATAGGAGGTACATACCCGGAATGAACAATAGATGAAATGGGAGGCTGTTGATAGTACATATATGGAGGTGGAAGGGTCGTGGTGACCCTAGTAGCAATGGGGGCTAAGGACTGTGGAATGGAAAGGAAAATGTTTTGAAAAGGGGTGGGGGTCACCGACATTGTGTAGCTATGGGTATACGTGAGAAAATAGGTGTAGATGAGGTTATGTTCTGGTTGGTTGGCAAAGGTATAGTGGATGTAGCGGTGCAAAAGACGTGGTAGATGCGGTATTCATAGCAGGTATGGGGCCCAACTATGAAATGACTGGGGGTAAGGTAGATGCGGGCAGCATAGAGCTAGCAGAGGCTGGAGCAGAAGTAGGAGCGAGTGTTGGGGGGATAGATACGGGCATGTCGTATATCAACTGACTTGAGGCATCTTGAGTAGATGAGTGGGATAAATAAAACTGTAAGGCAACAGGTTTTGGTCTAGGAGTCATGTGAACTCCTCGTCCCCTGTGGCGATAGTGATGGGTTGGGTAGGATCCATAGGTGATAAAATAGAAGGTGGTGAAGGACTAGGTGGGAGTGGTTGAAGGCTAGCGTGGAATATGAGGGTGTTTTCTTGGCTTCGAGTCAGCACCATGTGAACAAGATCTAACGTGGCGGATCGCTTTCTGTAAATGAGACAGAAATACAAGAAAGGTAGGAAAATAGGTAGTGGTAGATGAATTGAGGATAAAATGTTAGCTTGAAAGTTATATTGGCTAACCAATGCCGGTTATGACAAACGCGACGCCAGAGTTAACGTGGTCGATTCTTGTAGAAAATGAATAGTTTGTCAAAATAAGGTAAAAGGCCAATAATTTACCAAGTATGCAAGATGTTGATGAATTTTATCAGGACAATGGATATGATGAGAGTGACAGAGACTCTGAATAGAAAAAGAAGGTGAAGCAAGTGTCCTTTTGGAAGGTTTACCAAAGGGATAATAAACGATGACGGTCTTACTATGAAATTGAAATAGAGATGAAGAAAAAGTGGTTATGAATTAAAATCAGATATGGAATCAGACCCAAAACTATGAGAATGATGAAAATAGGATCCAAACACACTCAGGTGAAGATGGAATACACCAACTATGATGAGGAGCATGCAAGGAAAATGAAAGAATGAAGAACGTGTCCTCTCACCTCAAAATGCAAGCCAAGTAGAAACACTAAGAAAAATACGATCCTAAGATTGCTTTTTCTTTTATGTTTGTTTAGATTAAGATATTTAAGGACCGACTCATGAACTTTAGAACAAAATTTTTGGTGAGGATGGCTTCCTATGAAAAAGGAGATCTACAAGGAGAGGTTTCAGGTATGTTATGGTGGGGGTGGGTTGTCCTCTAAGATATGACTCGACAAAGGTAACGAGCTGGGGAGTACCTACCAAACAAATCGTGTGATCATAGATAGATGCTACCAGGTAGGATGTTTTGTAAGAATGTTTGTATATTTGAATTTGTGCTATTTGGTTTAGACTCAAAAAAGAATAAAATGTGGTTTCTACGATTCATTTGTCAACCATCACTTGGCATGACTTCCAACGTATAGGTTACCCTCAATTAATGTGAGATAATGCAGAAAGGTAGAATGAAATGAAATGATTTTTAAACCCAAATCAAAATGTTGAATTCGATGACACAAAAGATGAATGGGAGAAGGAATTCTCTTTCACTAATGTGATACTAATGAAAGGAAATAAATGTTTGTTTTAAAGCACCAAAACACAATTTATTTTAGACAACAGAAGAAGAAAGATTCCAGGGGAGAAATTTAATGTGAGAACCTTTAAAAAAGGAAACAAACATGCAGATTTTCACCTAGAAATGAAGAAATGCAAAGAACCCCGAATGGGTCCTAGCAGTATGCCAAAATGTTTCACCTGATTCTAGATCATTTCTTCGAATGTTGACAAAACAAATAAGGGTAAAGGGCTAGGAGGAATACTGTTGGCTAATGCTAGTTGTAGGTTGTTGCACGCGTATGACTTCTTGATCCACAGATTGATCGTGAGAGCTTCCTTTTTGCTTGGAGGAACTACCTGAAATGGAAAACAATACCACCAAATAACAGTTAAATAGTATATACAGTGGACTAGCCTAGCATATGCTAGATCTAGGAAGTGTGATACTTCTTAGAAGACTGTCAACCCACTATTTAAAACAACTTAATGCTAACAATAAAGGAAATCCTACTATAGTTAAAATGATTTAGGTATCTCATTCATCTACAATAAGAAAATTCATTCACAACAAGCTAAGCTATGACTGAATATGAAGGTCAAGGTCTTGGTCAGGGTAATGGTACTGGTCAAGGTAAGATCCCGGTAGTTTTGGGTATTTGGTGGTGGTTTGGAAGCTCTGTTCTTGGTTTCTAGTAAAAACAAAGAGATTGATGTTGGTCGGTATGAGTGATATCGGTTTAGGTGAACCGATGATGGTTGTGGGTAATCGACGTTGGTATGGTCGAGGTATAAGAAATTCAGTAAAATTTAGTGGGGTGACAGATCTAAGGCTAGATGGAAATGGAAAGGCAATGGCAAGGTTCATGTGGGTCTCGGTATGCACAAGACTGATTCAAATTTGGATATGGGTAGTTTAAGGGTGTGGGTAAAAATGTCGATCAAGTTTGTATGGAGGCAAAATGGTGGTGGAATGAAATGGGAGTAGAAACTAATGATAGAAGTAAAAGAATATACCAAATGATAAATGGACAGGTGATGGTTAACATAGCACTTATTTTTTGTATGAGCTTGATGTCTAGTTGACAATGGTGTGTGATCAAACTAAAGGGACTTGGTGTGGTGTTGTCGCTTCCCGGATGCTCCTATGAAGGCAAATGGTTTTATAGTTGCTTCAAAGCTAGTTATGGATGCTCGATGTGTGTACCGATGATGGTTCTATTTGTACGCAGCTCTGGTTTCATCCCTTGTGCTCGAAGATGTCTCCAACATATAAAAAATGTGCCAACCTCGAAATAAGGTTGTTTTGGGGTTAAATGGTAGCCGACGGTGGTTGCGGGTTGATCCGGCGGTGGTTTAGGGTAACTAGCGTCGATTAGGGTGGGATTTCCTAGGTTTTCTAAAATGGGTAGATCCTTTTGATTTTCTTGGATCTCTGCTTTGTTTTCCTCCATAGAATAAAATGGAAGCTTCCTTCCAACAGACAGAATGTGGTTAGAGGTAATATAGGTTTTGATTTTTAGGGTTTTGGTAGGTCTTAGTTAGTTATGGCAACATACTAATAATAGGTCTTAGGGTGAGATGGCTAGTTGAGGTGTCTAGGTGAGGTGGCGGGTAGGAATTATCTTAATTAGGATAATTAAATAATAAAATATTGTGAGGCATGGATTAATTTAATTAAATTAATATTAGTGTGGGGTGAAAAGAGGTCATGGTTAGGTGAGTGTGTTTAAGGTGATTACTTGACGAGGGATCAAGGGGAGTGTGACCCAATTTTGGTATCTACACATCAAGGTAAAGGTTCATTTCATATGCGAGCATGTGTTTAAGCACAACATACAACTTCAATTTTGTCCAATAGCTTAACAATGGGCAGATATCTTCTCTAAGTCACTTGCACGTGACAAGTTCGAGTTTTTCGAGAGTTCCTCTTGTCATCCCTTGAGATAATTTACGATTAAGGGGGGGAATGTTAGGTTAATTATTATTTACCTTTATTAACTATGCATTTCATATTAATTATTTTAGTTATATATTGGTTATATGGTTATATTTCATCATAACCATCTAATTGTATTTATTTTGTGTACTAGAGTTGTATTATTTTAACAATACAATTGTTTTTTTGTATTTAATTTGGTTATGCTTCCCGGATGTCTTTTTGGAAGCTTATGTGAATTAGTTTGTTGTTGCACTTGTGCAACATATTTCCTTATATGTATTCATATGTAAAATTCCTATAAGAATTACATCACTCCATTTATAAGAATGATTTATGTTGATTAATATAATTCTAGAGGCTTCCGTCCTTGTTGTACATTCAAAAATACATCCATCATCTTCTTCACGATCAAAAATACAAATAGAGAAGCACAAAGATTCAAACTTCCACAAAGACTAATAAAAATTCTCTTCTCTTTGGATCTTTGCCATCACCATTTTCATCACCCGCACTCTGGACCCATTCTTTAGTAAGTACCTAATATCTCTTCATTTATCTCTATTTGCTTTTAGTAAGATTTATTATTCATCTCAATAATTTATTCTTCTGTACATCCGTACACATCCCTTCCTCCCACCAACTTATCACCCTACCATACCTGGACCTTCCACCTATCTTCCCCTATCCTAATCATCTTTGAACCTTTTAGACCATTCCATGACCTCACCCCCACCATTTCCAAATTGTCAGGCAATCATAGAGAGTCTGAAAACCATTTCTAAGAGATTTTTTATTAATTTCCCCTATCGATGTCGGTTAGCTAACTAATGTCACTCACCCTTCCAAACCAGCATTGGTCACATAAATGATGCCAATTAACGTGTCTAGGAACATATCCCGACCATCGAACTCACACCCATTCCCTAACAACCCAAAATCACTCCTAATCTTGACCAGACCTTACCCAGAGCCTGTACCTAACCTGCAACCCAATATCAACCCATCACCTGACCCATTTTGACCTCAATCACCTTTTATCTGACCTTTCTTATTTGTTTTGTATGAGATACCTAAATTGTTTCAATTCCAATAAGATTGTTATTTCATGTTTATTTTGGATAGCATTAATATTGTTGTTTAAAAGTGGATTGAAAACCTGTTCAGGAAGCACCACACTTCCCGGATCTAGCTTCTGCTAGGTAGTCCACTTGTTTTATTTAACTCTATCTAGTGGTATTGTTTTGCATTTTACAGGTAGTTCCTCCTAGCCAAAATGGAGTATTCACAATCAACATTAGATCAGGAAATCAAAATACACACATAACCTTCAACCGACATCACAAATATGTATTCCTCCTTGGCCTATCACCCTTTATTTGTTTTATTAATTTATCAAGAATCCGATGAAACATTTTGGCGCGCCCGAGGGACACATCCAGGGTTCCTTGTATTCATTCATTATTAGGAAAATATTTTGTATGTTTGTTTCTTTTCAAAAAAATTCAACATTAAATATTCTCCTTGGGAATCTTCTCTTTCCTCTATTTTTCTAAGTGACATTCGTATTTTGGAACTAAAAAGAATCCTTATTTTTTTTCTTGTTTTACATGAGTGAAATTCATTCTCTCTCCAATTCACTCTCTAATTACATTGAATATCACATTTTGATTTGGGTTCTAAAAACTTGCATTTCATACTTCTATGCTTGCATTTTTAGCTCACATCAAAACCGAGGGAAACCTATACGATGGAAGTCATGCCCAACCGATGGTTTCCATAATTGAATCATAGAAAGCAATTTCTCTTCTCTCTCTTTTCCAAACTACACAAATAAAAATTCACACATCTTCGTAAACAACACCTTACCTGGAAGAAGTTTTCAATGATCACATGATCAGAGGATTGATAGTGGGCACCCAACTGGTTTCTTTGTACACTCATTTTAAAACAAAGGACTATCCCCAAAAAAACATAACCTAAAACCAACCTTAGATTTTACCTCTTCAAAGGATGTTTTCCCAGCCAAAAGATCTGTTTTGAATTCACAAGTCAATCTTAAATAGCATAAGCTAAAATTACAAATTCACTTGTAGGATTTCATGTTTTTCTTAGCTTTTTCTTGAGTTGTGTTTTGAGTTGTGATGTTACATGCTTCATTTTCTTCTTCCTTTCACACTCTGCCATTGTAGTTGGTGTATTCTGATTGTTTCTGAGTGTGTCAGGACCCATTTTCATCATACTCAAGTTTTTGGGTTGATATTCTATCTGACTTAATTCAAAAAAATTGATTTTTCTTCACTTCTCCAAATTTCACAGTCATCATCGGTCCAATGACCATCACCGGTTTCCATCCGATCGTCATCGGTTTACCTAACCGGTGTCGTTTCCATCTCTTTTGGTCATTTCACCCAAAAACAACATTCATCACATTTTCTATTCTTTTTGAAATTTTTAGGACATCATCATACTCCCAGAATTTTAAAATCACTATCACATACAATTTCCTTATTCCATTTTCATCATTTTTTTCCTCATTTGCTAAAATTGTTGATTTCCCACAGTAATCGGTATCAGTTACTATAACCATCATTGGTCACCCTTTAACCATCATTGGTTAGTTAAACCATCGTCGGTTCCTCTATTCTAATTTTTAATTAGAACACTGACCAATTTCACCTCCCGGAATCTATCCTTCTCCATTTCTATTATTTTATGTCATTTACAGAGTACAATTTACTAGGTCTATGCTAATTCACATGGTTCTAACTCGCAGTCAAACCAACGCCCTTGTGTTTCATGCTAAGCTTTAGCCACTTTCACCGGCCCCTCACCCCCTTCTATCTTTTCACCTATGGATCTAACTCATCCCATCACCATTAGTACCAACGACGAGGATTTCGCAAGAATCCTTGACTAGAATCCCACTACCCTATAATATTATCTCGTCCCAATCATCTACTCGAGAGTCCTCAAGATAATTGGTATACGAGATGCCAATGTCTATCCCTCCTACCCTCACCCCCACTTCCATGTTAGCTACCACTAGATCATCATTACCTTCATCCACCTTACCACCAATGGTGTGTCAACTAGACCCCACATCCTTTATAACTGTTGCACCAATGGCATCTATCACACCCATGGTGTCAACCATTCCTTTACTAACCATCTTACTCATAGCCCCATCTCGCACCCTTTACCTCGTATGTACCAGTTCCATCAAAACCACCCATAGTGTCGAAACACACACCCCATTCCAAAACCTTGTCATTTCCATCCCACGCTCTCTACTCCCAATTACCACAAGAGTTGTTACAACTATCCCACCTATTTACACACATCACCAACAACCTTTAATCTCATCTATCACTTATTCGGTACATCTTCAGCCAACATCTATTCCCCTTCACAATTCTCATACTTGCACCCCCATATGGGATGTCATCCACATCATACATTCATTGTCAACCCCCTTATACTGCAGGGGGTGCCCATTCCTCACAACCCACCAATGACCTCATTAGGATGATGATGGAAAAGATGAAAACATTAGAAGCATCGAGTTTCCATCTCTCGTAACTCCTTAACTTATGAAAAAATATATAATGAGCCTATTCATCAATCTATCCCCATTCACCCATACCTAGTACATTGGGAAATTCCCAAGTTCAACCATTTGAAAATTCAAGAAGACCTTGAACAAAACTTGCAATCGTTCAAACATGAGTGTTATCTCGATTGCCCATGACAATGTTTTACTCCTACAAACATTCCCTATGTCCTTGATAGGACCTGCCCTAGATTGGTATAGTGGTTTACATAAGTCACCATGAGTGACCTATACTTGACACAACATTATGATGATGAATTTGTCATAGATTTTTTTCTCGTTGGTGAAGCCTTATCAACCAATTATCATTCCAATTACCTCAAGCTGAGCTTATAGAGTTGTTTACTAGAGCTTGTGTCATGTACATCTCACCAACTATGTAGGTACAAACATTTCATACCTTCAACAAAGAATTACAAGGGCACGAAAACCGGCAATTTGTGCCATTGAAGAAAAGAAAATCCAAATGCGAAACAAAAATTCCATGTTCAAATCAAATGATGCTTCTTCATCTTCAAAGCCCCATGTTGAACAGAAAAAGTGTGATACTTAGTAAAAGCCACACGTAAGGTTTGCGTATGGAAATAGGGCGCGTTGAAGGTGTGGAAGAATAGGAAAGGAAATGCGCACTAAAGACAAGGACATATTTGGGACTTAGCCATTTTCGGGATTATGGGCTAGTTTTGTAGATAGCATGCAAAGCACACAAACTGGATGAGGAATTACACGATAGACATGTTGGTGCTCAATTTAATCTTTCCCCGATTGTTCTAAACATATCAATCCACGTGGTTTGAAGTTTTCTCCCTCTCCCTATATTGATGCGTGAAGGCTTTTTCCTTCATTTGGTTGTCATGGTATGCCTTCTCCTCAAATCATGGATCACTTTGAGTCTGGTTGTTGTTTACTGTTTCTTGGTCCATGGGAAAGAATTTTTGGTTTGGGCATAAATTTGGGGTCTTCCTTTCTTATTATTTCTCCAAAGTCATGTTTTCCTTGTCAAATTTTGTCCCAAAATCCATGAAAGCTTGGTCCTTTTTGATTGGATGTGGCTCGATGGGTCTTTTTAGCAAAACTTATCATTTTTTACCAAATTGGCCCTATGGCCCCGCTTATATCTAATCAAGTTATTCAGCAAATATGAAGTGACAGGGAAAAGTCTTACTTTGATCCCAAAGAAGGACATGTGGCCATTTTTCAAGACAAAAGTGGGTCGGTGGAGCATTTTTGAAGCTTTTGGCTGTCTCACCTTAAGATATTTTCCACGTGGAGGGTTTACACTAATTCAAAAATTCCCCCTCGCTTTGACCTTTAGATTTACACCAAGGAAACATGTGGAGGTTTCCATTGGCCTTGCCCATACTTAGACTTTTGTTCAAGCAGATGGTGTAGCTTTATCGGACCATGGACACGTGGAGGCCCATGCTTGTTTGGGGTCTCCATTTCTAGGCTCCATATCAAAAGAGTGCCGAAAGGATACGTGGGGCTCTCTGCTCGCTATGTCCATACTTGGAATTTTTTCGTGAGGTGGATGCAACTTTATCGAGTTCTAGACATGTGGGGGCTTGTGCTCATTTGAAGATTAGCTTTTGGGTCCCACCTTCACAAGACGCCAAGGAGACACATGGAGGTTTCCATTGGCCTTGCCCATACTTAGACTTTTCTTCAAGTGGTCGATGTAACTTTATTGGACTATGGACACGTGGAAGGCCCGCACTTGTTTGGGGTCTCTGCTTTCAGGACCGCATATCAAAAGAGTGCCGAAAGGGTACATGGAGGTCTCCATTCACTCTGTCCATACTTAGAATTTTTTCAACAACGAAAGTAACTCTATTGAGTTATGGACACGAGGGGGCCTGTGCTCATTTGAAAATCAGCTTCAAGGTTGCGCCTTCACGGTTGTATAAAGGAGACACGTGGAGGTTTCCACTAGCCTTGCCCATACTTAGAACTTTCTTCAAGTGGCTGATGTAACTTTATCAGACCATGGACACGTGGAAGGCCCGCACTTGTTTGGGGTCTCTGTTTTTGGGCTCCATATCAAAAGAGCACTAAAAGACATGTGGAGTTCTCTCCTCGCTCTATCCATACTTAGAATTTTTTTAGCGGTGGATGAAACACTATCGAGTTACTCGACACGTGGGGGACCCGCACTCATTTGAAGATTAGCTTCTGGGTCCCTCCTTCGTAGTTGTGCCAAAGAGACATGTGGAGGCTTCCACTGGCTCTTATTTATACTTAGACTTTTCAAGTGTTCGATGCAACTCTATAGGACTGAGGACATGTGGAGGGCCCACACCTGTTTGAGGACCTGCCCCTAAAATTAAATTTTGAAAGAGCACCAGGGAGACATGTGGAAGTTTCCGCTCACTCTGCCCTTGCTTAGACTTTTCAATGGCCGAGGAAACTTTCTTGGATCTTGGGCATGTGGTTCCTTCCATAGGTCCTTAAACTCTTTCAACAAATTTATTAGGCTAAGACACATGGTGAGCCTACGCTTGTTTAGGGTCTCTGCCTTTGGGCACTGTATCAAAAGTGTGCCAGTGAGACACGTGGAGGCTTCCGCTAACTATTTTTATACTGATCCTTTTTCAAAGGCCAAAACGCAATTTTCTTGGGCCCAAGAAACATGGAAGGCCCACGCTTGATTAGGAACTTACCTCTGTATGTCACATTTGCAATTGCGAGAAGGAAACACATGGAGTTTTCTCTTTGAATCCTCTTTACACTTGGACAACTCGGACTCGTAGCGTGGGTATGTGGAATAATATGTGCACAGACACTCATTTTTGAGAGGCACTAATGCGGGAATCCATGCGGGGCACTCATTTCTCAAGGTGTTGCCTCAAGGGTGAAAAGGATTGCTTTTCGATCTAGCTATACATAGCCAATTGAAAATGATTAAAACAGGATTTCTCAAATGAAAAAATAAAATAATTATTAGAAGAACTTTCAAAAGGTTATGGCATGGCATCCCAGTCATGGTTGAAGGTCTAAGAAACATGATCAGTTCATAATTTTTCCACCTGGACGGCTTTCGGGTGTGAATTTGTTAAACATCACTTTCTGAGACAAATTGGTAACAAGAAAAGGATTCAAGAATATTCTTCTTTTTACGGGGAAAAATTGGGATGAGTGAGTGAGTGAAATGTATAAATGAAATGAGAATACTATTGCAAAGGGTTGGGGGTTGAATTCTTATGAGAAAATTTGAGAAAGCCCATCTTCCTGAGAGACCATCTGAGAAACCTGTTAATCTCTTATGTTTTAGATTTGATAATGTCAAGTTGGTCGCAAGTGTACAACCATTGACAAGCTCTGAGATTATTCAAGAAACCTTCCCCTCCTGATGAATCTAATCAACTTTGAATTAATCTACATTAATCTTGGGAAAATTTGTGTCTTATTTATTTCAGAATGTCTGCAAATATTATTTCTTTTTCCTATTGCAATCTTGTGTTAAAATCCCTCCGAATCACACAGGATCTTGTCCCTATGATAGTTTAGTGGCATTTTTAATTTCATTACGAGAAGATCCTTCATCCTATAATGAGATAAACAATTTAAAATCACTTTACTTGTCATTTTGTTGATAAATATTGTCTATAAGCCTTTGAGTGTATCTTAGGCATGAGGAACCAGGGGTATTTAATGTTTAATTGAGTCTTTAGCTTGAGCCTTCGTGTTAAATTCTTGGATATTATGTGAAACCGTACAAATATGGGCCTCCATTGATGCACACCTTCTGGTTGAAGGAATATTTTAGCTATTCTGAAGCATTCTATCATTTAGTTTTCCAATTGTTGTGAAGGTTCTCAAAGATCTAGCAAAATCAAGTTTATCCTACTTAATCTCCCACCAAAAATTATTCAAAAACAATGAATCCTACCCGAACTACTTATGTTTCCCAAAGATGTCCACAAATGAATAAATTATATTGCAAAAATATGTAGAAGTAATCAGGATTCCATAATGTCTTTAGTAACCTTAGCCTTGTTTATAAAATGTCACCATTATTTAGAAGTGACAACTCCGAGAGTTAAATTGCAGTGCATTGATCATATTTTCTCAAGTTTTCCTTTCAAAGTTTTGCAAAGAAGGATATCTTCACTCTCCTTCACCAACAGAGGTTACAAAATGGGTCCTCTCACCCTAGTTGAAAGGCACAACCTAAAGTAGTGAGGATAGATCAAATCCTTTTGAAGGTGCTATCCATTTCTCCAACATCTGAGTGACAAAGAGCCAGCTGAATCGCCTCCCTAGCTACAAAACAACATACATGATGATTTATCTATCTCTAGGCTTCTTGTTAAATTTGTGATGATGATTGGCACCATTTATGGGTATTATTTGCACTTCAGACCTATATCTGTGTGGTAAGAACACCAAGATAGGCGTAGTTGTTGGGGATTATTTGAAATTTGGGACCTATTTGTGTCGAACAACACCTAGATTGGCGTCATTGCAAAGGATTATTTAAACTCCGGGACCTATTTGTGCAGGCAAGAACACATTATTGCTAGGGATTATTTGAACTCAGGGACATATTTTTGTGCCAACAACACCAATATTGGCACCGTTGCTTTGGGATTATTTGAACTCGGGACCTATTTGTGTGGAAACAACACCAAGATTGGCACCATTATCGGGGATTATTTAAACTCCGAGACCTATTTGTGTGGCAACAACACCTAGATTGGCATTGTTGTCGGGGACTATTTGAACAAAGTTGTACACATACAAACCCTAGTAATTTTTCTTACATGATCTAAGTGCAAATACGTTGTTTAAACGTCATCCTGTGTTGAAATTTGTAATAATTATGCAAAGTTAAAAGTTCTACGTGTAATATTTCTAGTTTCTATTCGTTTTTTTTGCACTATGTTTACATCATCAATGTTAAATACGGGTAAAGGAAGGTCAGATCTATGAATATTTTCATGAATTTAGTGTTGACAGACATTTAACAAATCAATTTTAGTGCATTTACACAACTAAGGTGAAAATCCTTAGTGGCGACTCCATGTTGAATTAACTTTTGATAAATGTCGATTGTCTTAACCTCTCTGTCACAAATGAAATTTATCACTAATATTTGCAAATCTAGAAGGAAGAATATATTTCCTCATTAAAGACCCTACTAGAAGGTTGTTTCCATAATTGGGGAAGACAAATTTTGAAGGAAGAAGAATCTGGAAAGTTGTTGGAGATCAGAAATCAAGAAAAGAGTTATAAATTATAGAAATTGATCAGCCTGTCATTGAAGATTGTCATACTTCCTTAAGTGCTTCAATCGTAATATTTTGTAGATTGAAACTCTCCACTGGAGAGGGGCCTTTATTTGTATTTGAAAATTTTACATCTCATTCTATCCCTGTGTTTTCCAAAGCTGATGGGATCTTCCAAGAAATAGTGTTTTTAGAGAACATTCATTTTGATAATTGCATTCCTGTGCCCCAAAGACCCCTCACTCCTCATCATTTTGTATCTTGTACAAATTCACTTCCTTAAAAGAACATGGTTCATCCCCCACCCAAACCTCCATTTGTTGTTAATACCTTCGGTCCTATAAATTTTAGAGGTATGGATGGATATCCAAATGTTGTGCCCAAGATGTTAGAAATAGATTGCCTAAATTTCAAGGAAATAATGCTATTATTGGTGATCAACACTTAAATCTTTTTGTTAATATGATGGAAGACTTTGAGATTGAATTTGAGGATGTGTACATAAAATTGTTTATTCATACTCTAGAGGAGGATGCACGGGACTGGTATAAATCTTTCAAAAAACTCCATTGATTCATGGACAGAAATGAAGAATGCTTTTAGATTGCAGTATGGAGATAAAACAAACCCTAGGTTTCTTTTATCAAAATTTGAAAATATTAAGAAGAATCCTAATGAATCTGTTCATGATTTCAATACTAGATTCAACAAAACATTGAGAATATTTCCTGTAAACTTAAGGCCATGTGATGAATCTTGTCTGATAAAGTATTCTGATGCATTTGACAAAAAGGTTGCCTATTATTTAAGGGACAAGAACCCAGGAACATTGAGGCAGGATTTCACCATGGCTTTGCAAATTGAAAATAACATCAAGGCAGTTGGTAAGCCTCCTAAGAGGGAAGGTATCAAGTTGATCAATCTAGAGAAGCCTCAGTTGAGTAATTTTGTTGATCTAGAAGAGGTTGTAAAAACTCTGGCTAGAGCTATTAAAGAAATATCTTACAAGTTATCTAGAGCAGAGAAAGGAATTGGAAAAATTTCCCAAGGTCATCATAAATCAAAAGGTCAAGAAATATTTTCAAATCATCCTAGGGGTGATCATAGATATCTGATGACAGAGGCAAAGGACCCATGGGGTTGGGAAATAGACATCCCTAAGCCCATGAAAATAGAATTGTGCATGATCCTTTGACTGCCAGAGTTGCTACTGTGGAAGAAGCCAATGAAATTGAGTGGTGTGACAGATGTTTCTTTCCACATGCCCCATGTGATGAAGAAAAATAAGTTGAGGAAGATGATGAAATTGTGTGCACGATGGGGTGCTCTACAAGCTCACGACAAGGAGCAACTTTGATAAATTATTCAGGTGCTAGAATCTGCTGCAGATTTCGAGATTGCATTCACCGGGTATTACCCCTTCCTCCCTCTCATACTTTTGAAATAGATATGGTACAAGCTTTTGAATTTCCTAATAATTATTTTGAATACTTAAGGGCATTAATGATTAAAAAGTATGATGGAGGAATCCCTTATGAGGAGGATAGGCAAGTTGTTAATGAATGTTGTGGTTACCTAAGAAAAAGAATATAACAATAGGAGTAAAGTTGTAAAGGGGTAGGGCCTCAGGCTAAACCAAAAATTCCAGTTCTCACCAATATCCCAAAAGAAACTCCTAAGAAAGATACATCTGACAAAGGCCTTGTTTCCCCAAACAGAAATGGTATCCCTGCCCATGCTTAGACCATGAAAAATCCTCTACATCAAATGAGTTTTTAGTATTTCTCCAAATGATGGATTTCCTAAGTATGTGCCTTATGAAATTGCCCAAGTATTGAATCGAGATCAAGATTTCAGTTCCAATTGTTGAGCTTCTTATGATTCTTGAGCACAAAAAAGGGCCTTTGAGTATTTAGGATTGAAAGAAGAAAAAGATTACCCAAGGTAGAAATGTAAACAATGTTGAGACTCCTCCTACCATTGCAGAGTTAGAAAAACCCTAAGTACTAGAAGAACTAGGTGAGCCACCTAAATTATATTTGGGAACATCCTTGGTTGAGTCCAGCTTGATTTTGGATCCATTTTTCACTACTCGATTATTAGGGACAGTGTTATTACACAACTACATGTTTAATTCTAGAGCACCATGCAATGTTATGCCTCTTGAGGTCATGAATGAATTAGATATCAAGTGACAAACAGCTTATGGGAAGTGTACTACCATGGATTTGAGAGAGGTGTCAGTGGTTGGATGTGTCAAGGGTTTGATAGTGCAACTTTCAACCTACCTAGGCAAGAACTTAAAACTAGATGTTGTTATTGTTGATTGCCCTGCCAAATGGGGAATGTTGTTATCAAGAAAATGGGCTGCTAGTGTGGGTGGGAGTGTGCAAATGGATATGTATTTTTCCACTATACCTATTAAGGGAAGCCTTGTAAATTTTTATGGTGAAAAGAAGATGCTACATCTCATTGAGGATCCCAATAATGTTTCCTATGAAGTGTTATACACTAACATTGATGCTGATAACTTTGTTGGATTTGCTATGGTAAAAAGAGCACAAAATTGATCAATGCAAGTCTCTTAAACAAGTAGGTTCTCCTTGGAATTTGTTGTTTGATGGGGCTTGCTCTAAATTTGGAAATGGTGCTGGTATTGTTATGATATCTCCAGGCCAGGAAGAGTTTGTTTTTTCTTTTAAACTCAACTTTGAGTGCACTAACAATATTGCAGAATATGAAGCATTGTTATTGGGTTTAAGAATTTCTTGGAAATATGGTGTTAGAGACATCATTGTTAAAGGAGATTCAGAGCTAATTGTCAAGTAAGTTAGAAAATTGTATGCAACAAAAAATCAGAGAATGAAGCAGTATAAGCATGCAGTCTAGGATTTCATTGAAATGTTTGACTCCTTCAACATAATACATCACGATAGGAAGTACAATACTCTAGCAGACAAATTGGCCGTATTGGGGTCTAGATTTGAAAATTGTATTGTATCCCCTATTGTGAGTATAATATTGAGATATTAACTAGGCCATCTATTCTTGACAATGTTAAACACTAGCAAGTGTTCAAGATGACGCCTAGGTGCAAAGGTTTTTGCAGAACCAAGGAGAATTTGCTGATCAATGTATAGATTGGGAGCCAATGGTTTGTGCGGCTGATGGAAAGGAGACTTTATTTGGCAAATACATCATTTAGTTGAAGACTAATACTATTCCCAGAGGTTTGGTAGCACTTGAATCAAAATTTGATAATTCTGATTGCATTATCAATAGACACATGTCAACCTCAAGGGATGTTGAAAAGCATAACCTAGGCACGAAGGATAAACCACGTAAGATCTGGCTAGGTAGAAATCTGAGCAAGGAAGAAAAGTAGTTGTATGTCCAATTGTTGAAGAAATACTAGGACTTCTTAGCATGGTATTATTCTAAACTGAAAGCATACAGAGAGTATATTTTCCAACATGAAATTCCCTTGGGAGATTTTGCTAAAGCATTTAGGTAGAAACAGAGGCCGGTTAATCCACTCCTTTTCCATCGAGAGGCATTTAAAACTTAGAGAGAAATTAAAGAAGTTGTTTGATAAGAAGGCGACTCTAAGAGCTTTCAGTGTGGGAGATCTGGTGCTACTATGGGATAACAGACATGAGGATAAGGTAAAGCATGGAAAGTTTTATGCATTATGGATGGGCCCTTATTCTATTGACATTTGGATTGGAGAGCACACTTTTTTCCTAAAAGACTTAGATGGGGAATTTCTTGAGTTATAAGTTAATGGCAGGCACTTGAAACATTTCCTTGACTGATTTCTCAGAATCAAGACACGCACCATTGTACAGTGTACAATCTTTTTGTTTTCATTCTGCTTTCATAGTTTTTCTATTTTGGTCTATCCTAGTCCACTTGAGATGGTTTTGTTGGTTTCTTGGTTCATCTTGGGGATTTTATTCTTGTCTCTCTTCTCTCAAAGCTTGTTTCCGACTCTTTTTCCCAACGGATTTTTGGCACATGGTCTAGTTTTTGTCCTTGTGGCACTCGCAGAGTGCCCTCCCGAGTTGGAGCTGATGTTGGTGCTAAATTTAATCTCACCTCAATTATTCCTAAGCGTCTCAATCTATATGGTTTGAAGTTTTCTACGTCTCCATGTCCCAGTATTGACGTGTGAAGGATTTTTCCTTCATTTGGTTGCCATGGTCAGCCTTCTCCTCGAATTGTGGATCACTTTGAGTCTGGTTGTTGTTTACTGTTTCTTATTCCATGGGAATGAATTTGTGGTTTGGGCATAAATTTTGGGTCTTCCCTTCCTTCTTATTTCTCCACATTCATGTTTTCCCTATTAAATTTTGTCCCAAAGATCCATAAGCATGGTCCTTTCTGATTAGATGCGGCACGGTGGATCTTTTTGGTGAAACTTGTCACTTTTTACCAAATCGGCCCCATGGCCCCACTTGTATCTAATTGGTTATCCAATAAATATGAAGTGGCAGGGAAAAAGTCTTACTTTGACCCCGAAGAAGGACACGTGGCCATTTTTCAAGACAAAAGCGGGTTGGCGGAGCATTTTGAATTTTTGGCTGTCTCGCCTCAAGATATTTTCCACATGGAGGGTTTGCGCTCATTCAAAAATTTACCCCTCAATTTTACCTTTGGAGTTGTGCCAAGGAGACACATGGAGGTTTCCACCGGTCTTTGCCATAGTTAAAATTTTCTTCAAGGCGGTCGATGCAGCTTTATCAAACCATGGACATGTGGAAGGCCCGTGCTTGTTTGGGGTCTCCATTTTTGGGCTCCATATCAAAAGAGCACTTTGAAAGGACATGTGAAGGTCTCCACTCGCTTTATCCATACTTAGAATTGTTCGGTGGCGGATGCAACTCTGTTGAGTTATAGACATTTTGAGGGCCTAAACTCATTTGAAGATCGATTATGGGTCCCGCCTTAATCAGCATTTGCACCAAGGAGATACGTGGAGGTTGCCATTTGCCTCGCCTTGCCCATACTTAGAATTTTCTTCAAATGGCTAGTGTAGCTTTATCAGACCATGGACACGTGGAATGCCCATGCTTGTTTGGGTCTCCATTTACGGCTCTATATCATCAAAAGAGTGCCGAAAGGAAACATGGAGGTCTCCGCTCGCTCTATCCATACTTAGAATTTTTTTGGTGAGATGCAACTCTGTTGAGTTACGGACAAGTGGGGGCTGCGCTCATTTGAATATTAGCTTAAGGTCCCACCTTCGTAGAATTACGCTAAGGAGACATGTGGAGGTTTCATTTAGCCTTGGCCATACTTAGACTTTTCTTAAAGTGGTCAATTTGCAACTTTATCAAACCATGGACACGTGGAAGGCTTGCGCTTGTTTGGGGTCTCTATTTACGGGCTCCATATCAAAAGAGAAATGTAAGGACACGTGGAAGTCTCTGCTCGCTCTATCCATACTTAGAATTGTTTTAGTGGTGGATGCAACTCTGTCGAGTTCTAGACATGTGGGGGCCCTGTGCTCATTTGAATATCAGCTTTTTGGGTCCCGATTGCGTAGTTACGCTAAAGAGACATGTGGAGGATTTTGTTGGCTCCTCTTTATACATAGAATTTTCAAGTGTATAATGCAACTCTGTAGGACCTAGGACACATGGAGGGCCCGTGCCTATTTGAGGACCCGCCTCTAAACTTTACTTTTGAAAGAGTGTCAAGGAGACACATTGAATTTTCTACTCACTCTGCCCTTTCTTAAACTTTTCAACGGATGAAGAAAATTTCTTAGATCTTGGGCATGTGGTGACTTCATTGGTCCTTAAACTCTTTCAACAAATTTATTGGGCTAACACACGTGGTGAGCCCGGTCTTTTAGGGTCTTCGCCTTTGGGCACCATATCAAAACTATGCCCGGTGAGACACATGGAGGCTTCTACTAACTCTTTTTATCATGAGACTTTTTCAAAGGCCAAAAGGCAATTTTCTTGGGTCCAAGGCAAATGGAAGGCTCATGTTTATTTGGGAACTTTCCTCTATACTTTACCTTTGTAGTTGTGCCAAGGAAACACATGGTGTTTCCTCTTACTCCTCTTTGCACTTGGCCGACTCAAACTCAAGCATGGATTTATGGAATAATCATGCACGAAACTCATTTTTGAGAGGCAAAAATACAGGCATCCATACGGGGAACTCATTTCTCAAGGTGTTTCCTCGAGGGTGAAAAGGATTGCTTGTCAGATCCAGCTATAAAGAGCCACCTAAAAATGATTAAAACGGGGATTTCTCACATGAAAAAATAAAATAATTATTAGAAGGACTGTCAAAAGGTTATGGCATGGCATCCTAGTCATGGTTGAGGTTTGAGAAATGTGATCGAGTTCATAATTTGTCTACACAAGCGGCTTTGGGTGTGAATTTGTTAAACATCACTTTCTCAAGACAAATTGTAACAAGAAAAGGATTCCTCAAATATTCTTATTTTTGTGCGGAAAATTTGGGATGAGTGAGTGAGTGAAATGTATAAATGGACTGAGAATACTCTTGTAAAGGGTTGAGGGGTTGAATTCTTACAAGAAAATTTGAGAAATCCATCTTCCTAAGAGACCATCCGAGAAACACCGTTAATATCTTATGTTTTAGATTTGATCATGTCAAGTTGGTTTCAAGTGTACAACCATTACAAGCTTTGAGATTTTTCAAAAACCTTCCCTCATTGATGAATCTAATCAATGTCGAATTAATCTATGTTAATCTTGGGAAAATTTGTGTCTTCTTTATTTTAGAATGTCTGTAAAATGTATTTCTTGTTCCTATTGCAATCCATTTTTAAAATCCCTCTGAATCACACAGGATCTCATCCTGGTGATGGTTTAGTGGCATTTGCAATTTCATTATGAGAAGAGCCTTCATCCTGTTATGAGATAAACAATTTAAAATCACTTTACTGTCATTTTATTGATAAAGATTGTCTGTAAGCCTTTGAGTGTATCGTAGGTGTGAGGAACCATGGGTCTTTAATGTTTAATTTAGTCTTTAGCTCAAGCCTTCATGTTAAATTCTTAGAGATTGTGTGAAACCATGCAAATCTGGGCCTCTATTGATGCACACCTTCTGGTTGAAGGAATATTTTAGCTATTCTAAAGCATTCTGTCATTTAGTTTTCCAATTGTTGTGAAGGTTCTCAAAGATATGGAAAAATCAAGTTTATCTTGCTTAATCTCCCACCAAAATTATTCAAAAATAATGAATCCTACTTGAACTACCCCTATTTTCCCTGTATGTCCACAAATGAATAAATTCTATTGCCAAAATATGTAGAAGCAATCGGGATTCCATAATGTCTTTAGTAACCTTAACCTTTTTAAGAAAATATCATCATTCTTTAGAAGTAACAACTCGTGAGAGTTAAATGTGGTCATTGATCATATTTTCTCAAGGTTTCCTTTAAAATTTTTACAAATAAGGATATCTTCATTCTCCTTCACCAACAGAGGTTACAAAATGGGCCCTCTCACCATCGTTGAAAGGCACAACCTAAAGTAGTGAGGATAGCTCAAATCCTTTTGAACGTGTTATCCATTTCTCTAACATCCGAGTGACAAACAGATGGTTGAATCGCCTCCCGGATACAAAACGACATACATTATGATTTATATATCTCTAGGCTTCTTGTGAAATCTATGATGATGCTCAAACACAAAGGAGAATCAATTTGGATACCAATAGCACATGGGCTATTTTTGGAAGAGCGTCTACTAAGAACTTTGCATGGATTTGAGCTAGTTAACCAAAAGTAATCTATTATTAGCGAACTTACATGTGTGTCTATTATTGTAAAGGCACATGACTATTTTCAACATGCGACATGTTTTAGTAACCTTAACCTTTTTAGAAAATATCACCATTCTTTAGAAGTAACAACTCGTGAGAGTTAAATGTGGTTCATTGATCATATTTTCTCAAGGTTTCCTTTAAAAATTTTACAAAGAAGGATATCTTCATTCTCCTTCACCAACAAAGGTTACAAAATGGGCCCTCTCACCCTCATTGAAAGGCACAACCTAAAGTAGTGAGGATAAATGCTCAAATCCTTTTGAACGTGCTATCCATTTCTCTAACATATGAGTGACAAACAGATGGTTGAATCGCCTCCTAGATACAAAACGACATACATTATGATTTATCTATCTCTAGGCTTCTTGTGAAATCTATGATGATGCTCACTTGCAAAGGAGAATCAATTTGGATACCAATAAGAGCACATGGGCTATTTTTGGAAGAGCGTCTACTAAGAACTTTGCATGGATTCGAGCTAGTTAACCAAAAGCGATCTATTATTAGCGAACTTACATGTGTGTCTATTATTGTAAAGGCACATGACTATTTTCAACATGTGACATGTTTTGGGAATTATGTAAGAGGTGAAGGAAAGTTGCCACCCATATAAATATGTAGTGATCTATGTAGAATAAGAGGGTTGTGTATGAGCTATTGTAAAGTTATGCCGCCAGATCTGATGCATGCATGATGAACTTATGATACTACCTGTTGACGATTATCGTTGCAGACGAACCTCCAGTCAGTCATTTGATATCTTAGGTTGGTGGGACGTGCGGCCTAAGGTAACCTCTAGATTTTAAAGAAGTTGTCTCTTCTCTATTACGTGAGATGAGGGTCGAGAAAATCAAAACAAAACATACAAAGTTAATGTGGGGTGATATGCCAAACAAGCCTCTAAAGAAATCAATCGAGAGTGCATATGTCTGAAGAAGGGAAACAACAAATGACTGAAAAGGGTGGACAAAATTACACCACATGCCAGAGAAGATCACATAGAACACTACCTCAAACTACTTAAGCACAACTTCAAAGATAATAATAACATTATAGAGATGCACAATTTCTATGTGAAAATAAAGGCGATCAGAGACAACAAAGATATGCAAAGGATGGAAAAATGAACCATAGGGCATATTATATTACTCAAAAAATTATGCACAATATTACAATACAAAAGAGACAAGATTGTTATTACAAAACCTAGGAAGAAGGCTAGAGCTCTAGGCCCCTGCCTTTTAAAAGAGGGACTGAGACAGAGAAGAAAACTGACTGACTCCTCCTATTTTTAGATATGAGACCCATATTATAATATATAAAATGAGAAAGAGAGAAGAGCCCAATCATGAAATTTCTTTTCCACCCACTTGTAAGATGTAATAAATGAGTGTAATCAATGGAAAATTGCTTGTAAAAGGCTACTCCTTCGTCCCATGACTGCAGAGTGAAAATATGATGTTCATGCTCATTAAATGCATTCCCCAACCACTTTACAATTGTTTCTTTGAATTGGTATTGTTCTTTAAATATCACCATCAATGCTTCATTAATTTATGTATTTATTGATTTTTATGCGTCGTGTTAAATTTATTGGAGATGGAGATGTTTCTTTCAATCGCACCCACCTTCCCTTACTAAAAATGTAATTTTGAGAGATTTCTAAAAATTCTAATTTTGAGAGCTTTCGAAAAGTCCAATCTTGAGAAAATCGAGTTCTAGGTCAAACGTTACGCTCGTTTGAACTTCGGGGTTAGGCGTTCCCACGCGGGTTCTCACAATCTCTTAAAAGATCTGATCATTTAATATTCTAGGTGGGTTTCATGATTAATCCTACATTGAATTGACATGTAGCCAATCTTTTGCAACTTGCTTTGGGTTCGGATTCTATTTATGTTGAGCTCCACATGGAGGCCAAGCACATCCCTAGGGTCTCCGCTTTTCTTGCACCTTTTGAAAGTACACCGAGATGACACGTGGCACCTTCTATGGCTCCTTTTATCTTTCTCAAGTTTGTAATGGGATTCATAAATTAATATGAGGACCCTCTCTTGGTGGGCCCCTTACCATTCGACCCCACGTGGAAGTCCCGCGGGAGTTTGGAGCTTCAATTTTCTCTCTCACCTTTTGGAATTGTGTCGAGCTGACACGTGGCAACTTCCACGAGTCCATTGCTTTTCTTCAAGTTGAATCATTATCTTCTTTTCATCGTAATTTGGCTAAGTTTCTTCCCCTATTGCTGGAAGCTTGACTCTTTTTGTATCGGTTTGAGATTCTTGGGACTAATTTGATTAATCCAGCAGGAATTTGCTTGTTATCTAGTTTCAGAGGGTAGTGGAGGAAATTAGATAACACTACCTATTGTAAGAAGCTTCGTGTATTTACTTGTGTTTAATATAATGAAGTTTATTGACATATTCTAGGTGTTAGAGATGAATATAACTAGATCTTGTATGGTAGAATTCACATGGTTATTTCTTGAATCAATTACTCCTTAAATCTAGATCTATAATATGCTCTCTAGAATGTTTATACCAATTATGAATCGAATGCATAAGAAACCCTAAAGAGGGGCCCAGTGCAATCTTTTTTTGTGCTTTGGGTGAGTGCTTAGTCTAGGTGAGTGATGTGCCAAAGCACACAGGTTATTTTGGTAAATTCTAGGCTGCATTATTGGTTGCATTTTTGGGACCTTTTTCTTAGTTATTTTTAGGATGGTTCATGATGAAGACATATCGGTTGACCCTGGCGAGTGTTGAGGAGTGGATAAAATATCTAGAATAAAAATACGCACAAAGGCTCTACATCGATTTGAGTTTAATGCACTTGCATGGGTGGAGCAAAATCTATATGACATTTTTATGAGAGTTTCTTTGCTATTTTTCCAGTAGAGCTATACGAGTGTCTAGTTGCTTATGTGTCTAAAAGGAATTAGAGGTATCATGCACTTGTCTGGATGCTGGAAGAATTTCAGGCCCTTTATGATGTTGATCTGATTTGGACATGCACTGTGGATACTTGGTTTCATGGTGTTCCTAACAGATCATATTCTAGAGTACTAAATTTCCAATTATTCTTTCCCAGAGGTAGTGGAATTCCATTTTTACGATATCCCATGGGAACTTATTTGCAAGGAATTCCATTGGAGATCAAAATCTTGATGGTGACCACGAACTTGGAAACAAAACCGATGGCTAAGTAAAACCCACCACATGTGGGGAGGGAATAGGTTTGGTGAAATATGGTAGACCTAGCGGCATAAATCTAGAGAGAAGAAAGGTAGTTAAAGTATAATGAGGTGCGTGAGAGGGAGATAGAGAAGCAACAAGATGTTGTAGAGTGAATGACATTGAGGAGAGAGATGGCTCGTGAAGGATTTGGAGCTCACACAGAAGGCATGAAGCCGGAGCATCGAAACTCCCCCATTTGGGCAAGCATGATAGAGAAACCCCTTTAGTGTCACATGGAAGTGCGCCAGTAGAGACAACTTGGGCCACGGGCACGCATCTCAATCTACCTATCAACCTAGCCCCTGTACTTGGTTTTCTAGTATATAATATGACAAATATTTAATAAGATAATTTAGGCAGTGGGAGAGTAATTGTAAGTCACATAGCAAGTACATCAATGGTAGGGAAATAGTCTTTATTTCTGTTTAGAGGTACCTTTATAGGTGCATCATCTGCAAAGAATTCAAGTGCGTAGAATTTTGGAGTCACTTTCTGGAGTGGTTACACTTCACAAACTATAGAGGTTTAGTTCAAAACTACTGTTGGGACACATGAAAGTACATCTTATGGTCTTCTTCCGGCTACAGGTGGAGAATCAGGAGGTATAGGTGGTTCTAGTTCTTATGGATCTAGTGGTTTTGGAAGAAGAGAAAAAACCAAAGGCTCGGGATCAAGTGGGTAAGGTTTGCACCAACCCCAAAATGTTTACATGGAGATGTCTCTTCATCTACCAAAATATAGGGGCATAGAAGATACTCATGAACACATGCACATGTGTGAAATACTGTGGTGTGAAGAATGGATCATGGCTTCGAGCGTATGGAAAGTAATTTTTCCACTATATTATAAGGATGTGCACACAGCTGGTATAGAAAGTTTTACCACTGATCGACCTACTTAGACTATGCAACATTAAAGGATGATTTCCTTAAAGAGTTTCACATCCCTGAGTTTGAGTAGAAGAGTATAAGTGCGCTAAAGGATATTAAGCAAGGCACTACTGAGAGTGTCAGGGAGTATGATTCCCATTTCAAAACACTTTTATCTAAGATTTCTTATGATATTCACATAAGCCACCATGTGCAATGGTTCATTGGAGGTCTGATTACACCTTTTATAAGGGAACCATCACACAAGACATACACTCGATCCGATCCATGCAAAGCGGTTGAAGTAACTTTACGAGCTAAGGTAGTCAAAAGTATAAACACCGAGTCACCCATTTTTTGGAAGCACATATTGATGCTATGGAAAAGCGATTGGAGAAACTATCGGTAAATTTAGCACATGAGACATGCACAGGGATTTGGTGTATAGATTGTGAAGTGGAAGGTCACACCAAGGATAGTTGTCCCCATAGATCAATACGTTCATTGCTGCTAGACTGTGAGATATGTCATTTAAACCATGATGCTAGCCACTTCCCATTATTACAACACATGATAAGGAAGAATGTCTCTTACTATTGTAAAATTTGTAGGTCCACAACTCATGATATGGAAGACTCTCGGCTGATTGGTTAGATCCATGATGCTATAGATATTGGTGTATGACAGATGAGAGTATCAGATAACTCTAAGGGTAAGGGTGAGCATCAGGATCGGGATCATAATCAAGTGAACTTTTATAAGAATGAATGGCATTTTGAAGGAGGTCATGGAAGAGGTCGAGGATACCATGGTGGATTCGAAGGCTAGGGCCATGGTGGTGGAAGAGGAAAGTTTCTTGGCGAACATGTTATACATGCAGATCTCCTAACCACTACAGGCATGAATTTCCTTAGAATATTACATGTTCTTTCTATGCAAAGAATCAAAGCTATGAGGAATTCCTGGACTTATATGAGTATCTTAGTATGAAGCATAAACAAGAAAACAAAGGTGGATGGATGGTAAGGATACAACGCATTGTGGAAAATCCATGGATGACCAAGATGGAACTGAAATATGAGGCATTTCCTGTAAATATCACTACCTGTGTTGAAGCGGTGCATGCTAAAGAAGTGTTACATCATAATCCTACCATCACTAAGGAGGAGGTTCTACATGCACGGTACCCAGATCCCGTCCATCGAAGGAGGTTCATCAGGAAACCATGGACTTACTCAGAAATCTTCATGGTGAGATATAGTGTTTAAGGGAGGAATCATGGAATATGAAGCAAAATAAAGTACCAGAGATGGTTCAATCTGATATTGATGACTTGAAGGAGGTGTGAAAAATGTTGTGCTAGGAGACTATCATCCCATTGTTAGGGAATTGACTAAAGGGAAACACTTCATGTGCAAGTATTGAGACTGGACAGTAGATCTAGCATACAAATATTCCCCCCATAACTTATACTATGAAAAGGAAATCACTTCGAATGTTGTTGTGGATAGATGGATTTTGAGAAATATATTGATATATATGGGCACGGAATTCAATGTTCTTATTTTATATGCATGGGTACAAATGGGGATACCTACATTGCAGCCATCTTCTAATGTATTATTTATGGCTAATCATATTAAGGCCACTCCTATTAGAGTTTTAAAATATGCATTCATTACTATATGTAGGGCCAAGTTCACAGGGGACTTTGAGGTTTTGGCACTTGTAGAAGCAGACAACTTCCCAGCTCTACTTGGGCACCCTTGGTGTTATGCAAATAATTTTGATCTTCTGTTCAATAAGGGATATATCAGATTTGAAAACAAGGAGGAAAGGGTTATCATCCCTTTAATTGATGGGAAATCTACACCCTATGTTGATATTTTGAGTGAGGAAGATCTTAATAGGATTTATGTATGCATAATTTGGGACCTAGAAGTGCTCTAGCCATCTAAAGAAGGAATCCTTCATCGGAAGATGTACATTATATTAGTGATACTACAAGTATTGCTTGTGATAATTGGGCTTGTTGTACTTATGAGTTGGTAAGGCGTAAATTAGGAAGAAATTTTTCATGGAACAATAGACCTTGTTGTATCAAGAGAATAGCGTTGATCGAGAGCATTTGAAAGAACTCACACAAGAAGTCTGTGTGGGGGAAAACAAGCTAGGTTCAAGGGCGTGAAGGGATAGGAAGAACCCGCTTGTGAAGGACAAATCAACATTTAGGACTTATCTATTTTTAGCACGAAGATCTATTTTTAGAAGATGGCGTGCAGAGTACATAAACGAGGTAGAGACGTGCGCGCACGCATTGGCTATTTTTGGAGGATCGGATTCGAGTGATTTTTCATGGAGACTATCTAAGAATAGGATTTTCATCTCGATTAACTATTAGTATTCTATATATAGCACACTTGCATGTGTAGCTACTAATATCATGCGGCCTATTTTTGGGATGAATAAGTGGTGAAGGGAATTTACCCACCATATATATATATAGTGAAATACCTTATAAGGAGACAATGGATATAAAGAGATAAATAATATAGTGTGTGTGTGTGTGTGAGGGATAAGTATACAGAGACGTGTGCATGTTTTTAGATTACCGTATTAGATCCATACGCGCATCAGCATAGATTTCTAGTAGTGTAAGAAGCTTCGTGTTATTATGATGATTAAGAGATGGAAGATATTGATTGAACCTAAGTGTCATTCCTATGTGTAATTGGATAGTGCATGTTCTTATTTCTATCATGATTATTGTTTAAACCTATTCTTTCCTAGATCTAGATATGTCATGCACTATATAATGATGTATAAGTTATTTATTTATATGCTTTAAGTCTTCATCATGTTAAATCCTACTACAAAGAACCCTAAAGAGGGAACTGGTAACTTTCCATGCTTTGGGTGAGCACTCGATCTAGGTTGAGTGATGTGTCGAGTGTTTAGGGTGTTATTTGGTGAATTCTAGGATGCATCATTGGTTCTATTTGCCGGGACCTCTTTTTTAATTGTTTTTAGGATGGTGTAAGAGTAGGTATTTACCTTAGCTCATGTTCACCTAGGTACTTTATTTACCTTTATTGTATTTATCCTCACCCACTTATGTGTGTGGATATTTATTTTTATTTATTTAGATATTAGGAGATATTATCTAGTTGTTAGGTATAGTTCTTTCCTAGATCTATGGTATTGACTAGATCCTTGATGTTTAGTTCTCTCATAAATATATGGACTTGACTAGTTCTTTGATGACTAGTTATTTCCATGATTTATGGCTTGATCTACGACCATGACTGGTTCTTAGATTGTTATTCCTTGCCTATATAAGAAAGGCCCATTCTCATTGTATTTCATTGGGTTCCATAATAATATATGATATTTTTGCTCATTTATTTGCAAAGGTTTATGAAAAGTTATTCTGGAAAACTACTTTCATCTTATTGATCGTGGTGTTTGATTAGTATCTGTGTTCTTGGCTTGGTACAATCTGGTTATCATTCCTTTCATGGTATCAGAGAAGAGATTGCTATTGACATCCATCTGTAAGTTTTATTTTGTAAATAAAATCTTTGTGTATTCATATATCTGGGATTTGGTCTTATTTTGTTGCTGCATGCATTTTAAAGAAAAAGCAGAGCTTCCATTGGATCCGGAAGGTGTGAGAACTCTAAGATTGATTGTAAACTCAGTCATTTCTTGGGGGCGATCATTTTTGTGGTTGTAGTGAAATACATAGGTACACCTTGGGATTCGCACCACATGGTGAAGAAATCAAGAAAAAAATTTAATGGGTTTTTTGGATTTTGTGAGATCTACTTTGGGTTGTTTTATGTACGGCGGAGCACCCATTAAAATCCTTAGCCCTTAGTCATATGAGGGCTTAAAGCTTGTGATTCCTACTAGTAGGTGCTTGGTTTCAGCCCCTTTAATTTTATGTGTGGTGAAGGAAACAACAATTTATTTTGTTTTAGTGGCAACTAAAATAAATAACAGAGCAAAATATTAAAAAGCTTGTAACTTTTGATCGGTAACTCAGTTTTGAGTACCATTTTTTGCAAAAGTGCTTTCTTTTTTGTGCTTTTTCCATTGGAAATATTTATTTTGAAACTTTCACTATAATTATAAGATGTCAAATATGGAGGAGTGTTGTAATCAATTGTGGATGCAATTTCGGTTGAGCCAGATGTGTCCTAAATTTTTGGGAGTTACAGTTTATACCTATCATGGATTCTGAGAATGATATGCTTTTCTCTGAAGTATGTGGACTTCAAGAGGATATTGTAAAATTTGTGGAAGAAAATAGATCGCTCAAGAAGTGAAATTCTCTTCTACAATCACTCATTCACGATAAGGATACAATAATACACTCCCTACAGAACAAAACTTGCTAGCCTACAACATCACCATCATATTGTGGACAACCATATCCATGCTCCTAGTCCACTTGTAGTTGTTGCTCTTGTACCCACTAACATTGATCTGTCAGTCTTTGAGTCTGTTCCTAATCTTGATGCTCATACACCTATGAAGCTTGTTACTGCATTCTCTTCAACATTTGTGCCTATTATAATACCACATGTTGTGTATCCTACTTCTTCTCAACTACATGGCCTTCTTAAGAAGAATACCACTTGCATTCAATTATCTCGCTTGTTTGCATTCAGAATTGAGGGAGTGGATAGATATCCTTATGTTTTGCATATATGATATGGAAGAGGGAGATATCCTGTGAAAACATGATCAAGTATCCATTATCCAAACTCAAAGGAGTTGTCACTACTAAATGATGGAAATGTTCTCAAAACAAAGCTAGAGCTGCTAAAGACATGATAAAACCCTGATCAACTTTGTGCATTTTAGTGAAAGGATTGAATTCTTTTGTGGACACACAATGCAAATGTAGGGGTATTGTAGGTAGGATGAGTTAGTTTAAAATGAAATTCTGATGAGAGATGTTGGGACAAGAGTAGTTAGAAATCATCACCTTCTTTGGGAAACTTTGCAAATGAATTACAACACCTAAACAACAGAGATGTTTCAATGAATTTGAAGTGCTCTTTCAACCAGGATGTGTGCACACATGGATGCCCAAATCTGCACTATTCCATACAAACTTTGATAACCTACCACAAAGGCTTGAAGCAAAAATATCAATGAAGCATTTAGAAACCCTTGTTAGATCATGACCTAAGGTACACCCAAAGGTTTACAAACACCCTCAATTTACAAGGAAGGTAAGATGAATTTAAATCTATTTATCTTCACTCAAATGAATGCTCTTCTGAATGGAAGATTGTAGATGCCTTCAAACCCTCTACAAGAAATGAGACCATGTATGACCAATAAAGATCCCAAACACAAGATTGCAACATGAGCATGAAACACAAATTGAAAACATACTGAAATACAAGTGTATGCAAGCTTTGCCAAGAGATAAAACCAGTTAATCCAAGAATTTGATCAAATATATCAGCAAGGGAATGTTATTTAGACAATCTCAAAGCTTTTGATGGCTTTACAGCTGAAACCAACTCAACATGATGAACATTTGATGCAAACAAGAATCAAAAATGGCTCTCAGGTAGTTTCTCCAAAAGAAAATGGACTTCTTCCAGTTTTCCTTGTGAAAATTCTTCTCTCTTTCTCCAAAATTCTCAACAGACCTTTACAAAATGCCTCCAAATTACATAATATACCCTCTGCCAGCTTGGATCCTTGCATCCCAAGCAAAGAATATGCCAAAGGGATCAAATTTGTTACAAAACCCTATCCATTTGATGAAAAATGATATAAAACTATAAAACAACTCACAATGCCAGAGATGCACAAATATTTTAAAATATTACATGGATTCAGATCCTTATCCATCCCAGGGTCACATTTTTGTCATTCCACCATGCCAGCATGCATTTGCAATCATTTTCACCTTTTTCCCTCATCATTTTTAACTCTGCAACTTTAATTTTTTTTTTTACCTTTCACGTTTTTACACGGCTGAGAAAAATATTTCATGAAAAACACTATAGGGCATCAAATTAGCTCAAATGAATGATGCCATTGTGTTCAAAAGGCCGAGGGGATGTGAAATCATATAAAATTTCATGTGATTTGGTGCAAAAAATGATTCCAAGTTCTTTGAGCTCCATGGCGCCCAAAAATGAAATTACATAGCACAATCGTTGATTAAAATCAACTTTAAATTTCTACGCCCTCCATGTGTGTGAGAGTTCAAATCCCCTTCAAAAATGCCAAAATTACCTTTTTGACCTTTGGAGATAAGGTGGACACGTGTCCAAATACCATTGGACCGGGCCCAACCTTAAAAATGCATTTTAAACCTTTTTTGACCTTGGGAAAATTTTGAAAATTTTCCCACATGAGCCCCCTGGACATGCCACGTGTCCTCATGTGGGCCCCACCAAAAACCGCGGGCCAAAATGATGAATTTTTCTCCTTTTTTGAGAAAAGGAAAATTTTCTCAAAACCTCTCACGGGCCCGAACACCCGCTTCTCTCTTCTCTCACGTGTCGTCTCCCATTCACTGCGGAGCCAACCCTTCATATTTTTCCTTCATTCCTCCACGAGCACAAAAAATTTGCGGGCCCGCGCTCTCTCCTTTTTTCCCTTTTGAAATGCCACATGTCTCCCCCTGATTGGATGTGGGGGGACACCTCCAAATTTTCCACGGGTTCAATTTTTTTTGCCTTTGAAATTTTTGCCAAAATTTGGAAAAATTTTCCAAATTTCTCGTCCCACACTCAAATCTCCACCAAATCTGGGACACGTGTCCTTTTTCATTTTGACCGGGCTTTGGGCTTGAAAAAAATTTTCTCCTTTTTACCACCCATTTGAAGTTAAAAAAATTTTGAAAAAAACCTCCGCCCTCCATTTTCCTTGGCATTTTCAAGTCAAAAACTTCAATTCGTTCCAACTCTTTGCCTCCACGCTTTCACTTTGGACATGTGTTCAAAAATGATTGGCGGTGGAAATTTCATTTTTTTCGTTTATACAAAAAAAATTTCACAAAATTTTCCTTGGCCCCCATTCCCATTTCTCCTCCCGGACACGTGTCTCCTTCCTACTCATCGCGGGCCTTCGGAAAAAATTGATTTTAGCATTTTGAAGTTAAAAACTTCAAAAAAATTCTAACTCCCCCTTTCCCATCCATGACCTTCATCTGGACACGTGTCCACTTCTTATTGGGTGCGGGCTCGTGGGCAAAATTTTCCCCTTAACACCTTGAGCCAAAAACATCAAAAATTTTCCCAAGTCCTCCACCATCTCTCCTCCTGCCACGTGTCATCCTCCCATTGGATGCGGGCCTTGGGAAAAAAATTGATTTTGAGAATTTTTCCAAAATGGAAGAAAAATTCCTAAGTGACCCCACCACTCCACCCGCCATCCATCAACCAATCAATCATGCCACGTAGGCTAGGCATCATCATCAGAACCCCAAGCCAAAAACAGGGAAAAAAATTTTCCTTTTCAAAAAACTTCAAAAATGACAAGTTATAACATTTTTTTCCCACCATCCCATCGATGCCATATAGAGCAATGCACACATTAGCATAAAACATGATAATTTTCCAACTCCCCCAAATTTGACCTGACACGTGTCCATGACCATGCGATGCGGTCAAAAAAAAAAATGTAGGAGGATGCCCTAAAATCAAAATTTTTTCACAAAGGAAGATTTTTCTCTTTTTTTGAATCCAATGAATCATGATTTTACATGATTTAGACCTTGGGATTAAGATTTTAACATGCTTGCTTATAACTTTTTTCGGCGGATTTGATCAAACATTTGAGTTTTTCATGATTTGACAAAGGAAAAATGAACACTGACCCATAAAAATGAAAAAAATTAGGGCACAAAAGGGGAAACTTGGATTTTGTTTCAATATAGGGAAAAATAACAACATTGAGGGCATTTTGAAGGCATTCAAATGATAAAATGAGTTGCAGATCACCCACTCGAGCAAATAAAACATTTTTGAGCAAAAATGGATATGGAAAATAAGGCAAAGTGTGCAAACCCAAAATTGCACCAACATTGGCTCTTGCTTGGGGATGGGCACTCCCAGTGAGTGCCACAAGATCACAACGTAGACCAAGTGCCAAAAATCCATTGGGCAAGGAGTCAAAACATGCAGAGCAGCCCAAAAACTAGAATTTTCACCAAAAAAAGGACCGAGAAAACCAGACCAAAAATGGTTGCCAAGGACAAAAGGGCAAACCACAAGCCAACAACAACAAAAAAGAAAAGACAAAACAAAAACAAGGGCTATACAAAATGTACAACTTGTGCATACCTCACATGGGGATTTAATCCAAGAAATGTTTTAAATGTCTACCATTAACAGGCAGCTCCAGCAAATCCCCATCCAAATCCTTGAGAAAAAATGTATTTTCTCCAATCCTGATATCAATGGCATAAGGGCCCATCCATAGAGCATCAAACTTGCCATGCTTTCCCTTGTCTTCATGCCTACTATCCCACAACAAAACCAGATCTCCAACACTGAAAGCTCTAGGGGTGACCTTCTTATCAAACAACTTCTTCAATTTCTCCCTAAATCTGACATGCCTTTGATGAGAAACTCTCCTTTCTTCATCCAACTCAATGATCTGATTGATTCTTGATTCATATGGGCCATGTTCTTGATCTTCCAACTATTGGGCAAACTGAAAAGTGGATAATTGCAAGTGTAATGGTAGCAAAATGCTTGAGTTCCATACACCAATTCAAATGGACTTTTACCAGTTGCTCTTTTTGGAGTTATTCTATCAGCCCATACTACAAAAATTTCAATTGCTCTCCCCACTTCTTCTTGTTGATTTCCAAAGTCCTTCTAATGATCTTGAGCAAGTTCTTGTTACTTGATTCAACTTGTCCATTACCTTGTGGATTGTAGTTTGAAGAATAAGTCAGATTTATCCCATATTCATTGCACATTGCCATCAAAGGCTTGGCTCTAAAACACATGGCATTATCAGATACAATCTTAACTGGAACTCCAAATCTACATATGATATGATTCAATAAGAAATCCATTACCACTTGGTGTGTTGCCTTTCTAGATGGAATTGCCTTCAACCCATTTTGTAAAATAATCAGTTGCTACGAGGATCCATTTATGACCAGCACTAGAAGGATCTGAAATCTCACCAATGAAATCCATTCCCCATTGTTTGAAAGGAGCTTCAATTGATACAGGCTGCAAAGGAAGGGATCCTGAAGCTTTCAATCTTCTGAGAAATGTTGGCAACTATCACATCTTCTAACTAGCTGGGTTGCATCTTTAAAAAGAGTTGGCCACCAATAACCAGCTCTTAAAATCTTATGTGTTGTCACTCTACCAGCAAAATGTCCTCCACAAACTCCCCCATGGAAATCAGCAATCAACTTGGGAGCTTCATCTTCAGTTATGCATTTCAAGAGGACACCTTCAGGGTTCTTCCAAGCCAGCCCAAGGTCTGTTATGATATATTTTTGAGAAGCCAGCTTGAGGGCTCTTTTCTAATTTTTATTCAAGTGACTAGGACAACATAGGTGCTTGAGGTAGAAGACCACATCCTTGTACCATTCATAAATTCATCAATTTGTCAAGAAGATCTACCCTTTCTTCCTCTAGCTGATTCACTTCTACATTTTGCAAATTACTCTCAGCCATGAGCTTGGCAAGACCCAAACCTCTTACCAGCTTTGTTGTTTGGATATCCATATCATATTCTTGTAATTTTTTGACCCATCTACATCTCTTGCTTGATATCTCCATGTCAGATAAGATGTCTTTAACCATGGTGTGAGGAACATAAGCAACAACCTTTGAACTCAAAATAGGGCCTAAAAATCTTTGTTGCTTTTACCAATGCAAATGCTTGTTTCTCCATAATTGTGTACTTCAGTTCAGCTACTTGTAAAGCCTTGCTAAAGAAAGCAATAGGCCTCTCAGCTCCATTCTCATCCTTTTGTAACAAAACTGAAGCAATAGTAAATTCAGATGCAAAAGAAAAGATTTGGAAAGGTCTCTTATAGTTTGGAGCTGCCAAAATAGGTGCATGCTTAAGTGCATCCTTTATTCCTTCAAAATCTTGAATGGCAGCCTCTTCCCACTTGATAACTTGATCCTTTCTTAGCATGCTTGTGATTGGAAGAGTTAGCTCAGCAAAATTAGAAACAAACCTTCTAATGAAATTGATTTGGCCAAAGAAAGATTGAATACCTTTCTTGGTTCTTGGAATAGGCACCTTGTTGATTGCTTCCACTCTCTCAGGGTCTATCATAACACCTTCTTTGGACACAATATGCCCCAACAACTTGGCCTTTTGCACACCAAAATGACACTTCTTTGGATTAAGTGAAATGCCATACTCTCTACATCTGATCAGCATCTTTTCTAGGTGTTGCAAATGGTCTCTCTTTTTGCCTTGAAAAAATAGTCACATCATCTTGGTAAACTACAATAAATTCATTGATATAACCAGCAAAGGCAACATCCATTTCCCTTTGAAAAGTAGCACCAGCATTCATCAATCCAAAAGGCATCCTTACAAAAACATAAGTCCCCCAAGGAGTAGTGAAGGTTGTCTTAAGTCTTTTTGATTCTTTGACAACTACTTGATTGTATCGGAGAAACCATCCAAAGTAGAAAGCATCTCTGACCCTGTTACAAGCTGCAACATATTCTCCATGTTTGGAAAGGATAGTTTTTCCTTCATAGATGCTTTGTTTAGATTCCTAAAATCCACACAAAGTCTGATATCTCCGTTCTTCTTTCTAACTGGCACAAGGTTTGCCACCCAAGATGAGTATCTAGTAGGCTGAATGATGCCACCATCTCTCAATTTCTTCAACTCTTCTTGCATTTTCATGGAAAGTAATGGGTTAATAGGCCTTTGTTTTTGTCTAAATGGCTTGTTTTGGCCTCAAGAGGAATCTCATGCTGAAATAAATCTTCTCTATATGCCTTCAGCTCTGAATAAGACCAGCAAGGCAGTCTTGATACTTCTTTAAAAGTTGGGCATAGGACTATTTTTCCTCTTTGCTGAGATGGCTGCCCAACCAGATCTTCCTTGGTTTATCCTTGGTTCCCAAGTTGTGCTCTTCCACATCCCTTGAAGTAGACATCTTTCTATTTATGATGCAATCAACATTGTTAAAATTGGATTCAAGTGCAACAAGACCTTTAGGAATGGTATTTGTTTTCAATTGTATAATATCCTTGTCAAAAAAAGTTTCTCTACCTTCATTCATGCATACCATTGGTTCCCAATCAATATTCTGACCAGAAAACTCACCTTGGCATTGTAAGAATCTCAACACTTGTGCATCATCATCAAAAATCTGCCAATGTTCACATTATCCGGGACAACTGGCCTTGTTAGCACTTCAATGTTATATTCACAAAAAGGTGAAATGGTGCAATTGTCAAATCTAGAACCAAGGACAGCCAGCTTATCAGCAGCAGCATTAAGACTTCTATCATGGTAAACAATGTTAAAGGAATCAAACATTTCAATCAAGTCCCAAACAACATGCTTATATTGTTTCATACGCTGATTTTTTGTGGCATATAACTTTCTTACTTGCTTGACAACCAGCTCTGAATCTCCTTTAGCAACAATATCCTTCACTCCATATTTCCATGCAATCCTTAATCCCAATAATAATGCCTCATACTCAGCAATGTTGTTAGTGCATTCAAAATTGAGCTTGAAGGAGAAAGGAAACTCTTCCAAACTAGGAGAAACCAACACTATACCAGCACCATTTCCAACTTTGGAGCAAGCTCCATCAAATAGTAATGTCCATGGAGAACCTACCATACCAAGGCACTCTGATTTTCCATCTTATTCTCTTTTCCATCAGCAAAACCAATGAAGTTGTCAACATCTACATCAGCAAACAACACTTCATAAGAAGCATTGTTGGGATCTTCAATCAAGTGTAACATCTTCTTTTCACCATAGAGTTTGACAAGGCTGCCCTCAATGGGAATGGTGGTGAAATACATGTCCATTTGAACACTACCACCAACACTTGCAGCCCATTTTCTTGACAAAAGCATACCCCATTTGGCAGGGCAATCAACAATTACAACATCAAGTTTTAAATTCTTACCCGGATAGGCTACAAGTTGCACTACTAAACCCTTCACACATCCAACAACCGGCACTTCCCTTGAATCCATGGTTGTACACTTCCCATATGCTGTTGTCACTTTGATATCCAACTCATTCATGACTTCTAGAGGCATGACATTACATGATGCACCGGAATCAAACATGCAATTGTGAAGCAACCTATCTTTTATGAGCAAAGTTGTGAAGAATGGATCAACATTCAATTGGGAATCAACCAAGGATGTCCCCAAATATACTTCAGGTGCCTCTCCAAATCTTCCATTGGTGGTGGTGTTTCAAGGCCAGCAATGCTTTGAAGAGGATTCTCAACAACATTTATATTTCTACTTGGGGTAATCTTTTCTTCTTTCAATCCCAAGTACTCAAATGCTCTCTTCTTATGCTCAGGAATTCTAAGCAATTCAATAATTGGAACACTCACTTTAATTTGGCTCAAAACCTGGCTATATCATATGGAACATTCTTTGGTAAAACAACATTGGAAGGGAGACAAGAAGGTTCATCAGATGGAGAAGTATTCTTGGCAGCTGGGCATGAAGAGAAGAGGTACTGATATTTTGCATGGGACAACAGGGTTCTTGGCAATTGTTTCTTTTCTAGGATTGTCTTTGGGAATGCTTGTGAGCAAGGGTGTCTTTGGCTTGGCTTGAGGACCAGCTCCTCTAACAACTTTACTTCTAGTATTGTACTCTTTCTCTTGACCAACCACAACATTCATTAACAATTGTCTATCTTCCTCCGAAGGAATACCACCATCATACTTCTTGATCATTAAAGCCCTTAGATATTCAAAGTCATTATTAGGAATTTCAAAGGCCTGAACTACATCTACATCATGAGTTTGAGGAAGAGAAAGAAATGGTACCCTCTTTATGCAATCCCAAAAGGTTGCAGCAGTCCTTGCACTTATCACATCTGTTGATGTTGCTGCTTGTTGTGAGCCTAAAGAGCTGCCCATCATACAAATGTCATCATCCATTTCATTCTCATTATCATCATCAATATCTTGCTGGTCCATTTCACATGGAGGATGAGGAAGAAAACATCTATCACACCAATCCATATCAGCAATTTCTTGAACAACAACAACTCTTGCAGTCAGAGGGTCAAGCACCACTCTATTTTCACGTGCTTGGGGTTGTCTATTTGTAGATCCAATAAGCCCTTTACCTCTATCATCTTGTCTTTGATCACCCCTAGGATGATTGCCAAATCTATCATGGTTTTGAGTTCTTTGTTGTCCTTGTGAACTTTTCCCAATTCCTTTCTCAGCCCGGGCTAACTTGTAAGAAATTTCTTTGACAGCCCCTGCCAAAGTCTTGACAACATCTTCTAAATCAGCACCCTTGCTAGCTTGAGGCTTCTCAGGGTTTATCAGCTTCACACCATCCCTCTTAAGTGGTTTACCAATAGCTTTAATATTATTTTCAATTTGAGTGCCATGGTGAAAGCTTGCCTCAAGTTTGTAGGATTTTTGTCTCTCAAGTAATAGGCTGCCTTTTTATCAAATGCATCTGCATATTTGATCAAGCAAGATTCATCACAAGGCCTCAAAATGACAGGAAGCCTTCTCAATGTTTTATTAAATCTTGTATTAAAATCATGAACGGTCTCATTAGGGTTCTTCTTGATGTTCTCAAACTCGGATAGAAGGAACCTTGGATCTATTTTGTCTCCATATTGTAATCTGAATGCATTACTCATCTCAGTCCATGAATCAATAGAGTTATCAGGTAGAGCTTTGTACCAATCCCTATGCATCTTCCTCAAGTGTATGGATAAACAACTTGAATATACACATCCTCAAATTCTATCTCAAAATCTTCCATCATGTTAACAAAGAGTTTGAGATGTTGATCTCTAGTAATGGCATTGTTACCTTGGAATTTTGGTAACCTATTTCTCACATCTTGTGGGACAGCATTTGGATAACCATCCATTCCTCCAAAATTTATAGGACCAAAGGTGTTAACAACAAATGGAGGTCTAGGCTGAGCCATATTGTTTGGTGGGGGTGATCTTGGAGGTGAAACAAGCTGATGAGGAGTAGTAATGGGTCTGATTGGAATAGATGAATGATCTCTAAAATGAAAACCCCCCAAAGGCTCTCTCTCTTGATAAACTTTAGCAAACTTAGAAACCACATGAGCAGATCTAGGAGTAAGTTTTTAAATACACAAGAAGGTCCCTCACCTGATGGAGAATGAAAATCAGCAAGAAGATTGCCTGAATCAGATCTACTTGAAGAAGAATTATAATCTTCAATAACAGGCTGCTCTCCTTCAAATTCAACTATGGGGATCTCTTTCCTTGCAACCAAATCACCAACCACTTTCCACACTCTTCTTCCTTCTAGTTCTGAGCTTCTTGATTCGGTGAGAAACTTCTTAGAAGAGTCCTTGATGAAGAGGGATCTCCTTCCCTCCAGCTTGATAGATTTAAACAACAAGTTTCAAATGACAGAAATGTGTAAGACAACTGGTATTTCAAGATCCAAACAACATGGAGTCGCCACTAAGGATTTTCACCTTAGTTGTGCAAGAAAGCACTAAAATATTCTGTCAAATGTATGCTATGACTGAAAAATTTGCAAGGATTTACAAATCAGATCTTCTTCTTCTTGATTCAACCAAAAACAATGCATCCAAATCATATAAACTGCTGGTAAATGAGAAGAGCAGGCTGAGTTTGAAATCCTTTTTTTTACCCAAAACATCCAGATCTGAAGTATGAAATGATATCTCAAGAATGTAACAGCTCAAATACTTGATCACACAAATGCTCAAACCTTTCAAATACTTCAAAACCACCAAGAAATTGCAAAGAATCCCCAAAATGGCGCCACTCGGGTGTTGGTATCTAGATTTAATCTCCTTCACAACTTGAACAACATCATGAACTTGCACAAGACACTCAAGGATAGATAGATGTTTTGTATGTCATTTGTAGCCGGGAAGCACACCTATCTACTTGTTTGCATTCAAGAATTGAGGGAGTGGATAGCACCTTCAAGAGGGTTTTGATCTAACCCTCACTATTTTAGGTTGTGCCTATCAACCAAGGCAAGAGAACCTATATTGCAGCCCCTATATGGTAAGGAGATGGAGATATCCTTGTGTTTTGCATATGATATGGAAGAGGCTTTGTGAAAACATGATCAAGTATCCATTATCCAAACTCAAAGGAGTTGTCACTACTAAATGATGGAAATGTTCTCAAAACAAAGCTAGAGCTGCTAAAGACATGATAAAACCCTGATCAACTTTGTGCATTTTAGTGAAAGGATTGAATTCTTTTGTGGACACACAATGCAAATGCAGGGGTATTATAGGTAGGATGAGTTAGTTTAAAATGAAATTCTGATGAGAGATGTTGGGACAAGAGTAGTTAGGAATCATCACCTTCTTTGGGAAACTTTGCAAATGAATTACAACACCTAAACAACAGAGATGTTTCAATGAATTTGAAGTGCTCTTTCAACCAGGATGTGTGCACACATGGATGCCCAAATCTACACTATTCCATACAAAACTTTGATAACCTACCACAAAGGCTTGAAGAAAATATCAATGAAGCATTTAGAAACCCTTGTTAGATCATGACCTAAGGTACACCCAAAGGTTTACAAACACCCTCAATTTACAAGGAAGGTAAGATGAATTTAAATCTTGTTTATCTTCACTCAAATGAATGCTCTTCTGAATGGAAGATTGTAGATGCCTTCAAACCCTCTACAAGAAATGAGACCATGTATGACCAATAAAGATCCCAAACACAAGATTGCAACATGAGCATGAAACACAAATTGAAAACATACTGAAATACAAGTGTATGCAAGCTTTGCCAAGAGATAAAACTAGTTAATCCAAGAATTTGATCAAATATATCAACAAGGGAATGTTATTTAGACAATCTCAAAGCTTGTTGATGGCTTTACAGCTGAAACCAACTCAACATGATGAACATTTGATGCAAACAAGAATCAAAAATGGCTCTCAGGTAGTTTCTCCAAAAGAAAAAATGACTTCTTCCAGTTTTCCTTGTGAAAATTCTTCTCTCTTTCTCCAAAATTCTCAACACAACCTTTTACAAAATGCCTCCAAATTACATAATATACCCTATGCCAACTTGGATCCTTGCATCCCAAGCAAAGAATATGCCAAAGGGATCAAATTTGTTACAAAACCCTATCCATTTGATGAAAAATGATATAAAACTGTAAAACAACTCACAAAATGCCAGAGATGCACAAATATTTTAAAATATTACATGGATTTGGATCCTTATCCATCCCAGGGTCACATTTTTGTCATTCCACCATGCCAGCATGCATTTGCAATCATTTTCACCTTTTTCCCTCATCATTTTTAACTCTGCAACTTTAATTTTTTACCTTTCACGTTTTTCACGGGTTGAGAAAATATTTCATGAAAAACACTATAGGGCATCAAATTAGCTCAAAAGAATGGTGCCATTGTGTTCAGAAGGCCGAAGGGATGTAGAATCATATAAAATTTCATGTGATTTGGTGCAAAAATGATGATTCCAAGTTCTTTAGAGCTCCCATGGCGCCCAAAAATGAAATTACACAGCAACCGTTGATTAAAAATCAACTTTAAATTTCTGCCCTCCACGTGTCTTGATGAGATCCCATCAAAATGCAAAAATTACCTTTTTGACCTTTGATAAGGTGGGACACGTGTCCAAATACCATTGGATCGGGCCTCCGCCCTTAAAAATGCATTTTAAACCTTTTTGACCTTGGGAAAATTTTGAAAATTTTCCCCACGAGCCCCCTGGACACGCCACGTGTCCTCCTGTGGGCCCCACCAAGAACCGCAGGCCAATTTTATGAATTTTTCTCCTTTTTTGAGAAAAGGAAAATTTTCTCAAAACCTCCGCTAGCCCGAACACCTGCTACCTCCTCTGCCACGTGGCGATCTCGCATTGGATGCAGAGCCAACCCATCAAATTTTCCTTCATTCCCCACGACACCAAAATCCTTTGCGGGCCTGCGGTTCTCCCTTTTTGACCATTTTGAACAGTGCCATTTGTCTCCCCCTAATGGAGACACCTCCAAATTTTCTCATGGGTTTTTTTTCATTTTAAAATTTCTTGCCAAATCGTTTGACATTGTCCTCCTTTTCATTCATCGCGGGCTCTCAAGCCAAAATTTTCCTTTTATAACCCTTTGAAGTTAAAAAACTTCAAATTTCTCCAAACCTCTGCCCCCATCGGAGCCACGTGTTACTTCTTATTCAACGCGGGCCTCCAGGTCAAAATTTTCCCTTGGCATTTTGAAGCCAAAAAATTCAAAAAAATTCAACTCTTTGCCTCTCCACGCTAACTCACTTTGGACACGTGTTCAAAAATGATTGGCGGCGGAGCCAATCCTCATTTTTTGCCTTTTATACCAAGGGCAAAAATTCACAAAATTTTTCTTCGGCCCCCATTCCCATTTCTCCTCCGGACACGTGTCTCCTTCCTACTCGTTGCGGGCCTTCGGGAAAAAAATTGATTTTAGCATTTTGAAGTTAAAACTTCAAAAATTTTGGGTGAGGGATCGCGGGCTAAATTTTTCCTGGACACCTGAGCCAAAAACATGAAAAATTTTCCCAAGTCCTCCACATGGTCTCCCTGCCACGTGTCTGCCTCCCATTGGATGCAGGCTTGCGGATCAATTTTTTCCTGCGCACCCCGAGCCAAAAAACATGAAAAATTTTCCAACTCCCCGCCACTCGCCCGACCTTCCCGGACACGTGTCCACCTCCCATTGGATGCGGGCTTACGGATCAATTTTTTCCCGGGAACCCCGAGCCAAAAACATGAAAATTTTTCCCAAGTCCCCCGCCCTTGGTCTCCCTGCTATGTGTCAGCCTCCCATTGGATGCGAAGCTTGTGGATCAATTTTTTTGTCAGAGCACCCAAGCCAAAAACAAGAAAAATTTTCCAACTCCCCACCACTCGTCCCGACCTTCCTGACACGTGTCCACCCCCATTGGATGTGGGCTTGTGGATCAATTTTTTCCCTGGGCACCCCGAGCCAAAAAACATAAAAATTTTTCCCTTGTCCTCCGCCTTGTCTCCCTACCACGTGTCTGCCTCCCATTGGTTGCGGGCTCACGGTCAAAGTTTTCCCCTTTGCCAAAATTTAAAAAATGACAAGTTATAACATTTTTTTGTCCTTCCCCAACCAATGAGAGCCTCCGCCACATTAGCATAAAGGTTACAATGATAAATTTGACGGGCTAGAGACACCCATTTTCCCGTCAAACATAAAAAATACATGGGATGCCCCTGAAACCAAATTTTTGACAAGGAGGGTAGAATAACAACATTGAGGGAATTTCTGAAGGCATTCAAATCGGAAACATGAATTGCAGGCCATCAGATAGAACAAATGAACGTTTTGGAGCAAAAATGGAGCGTGGAAAATAAGGCAAAGTGTGCAAACCCAGAAATTGCACCAACACATGGTGGCGACATAGGCATTCGTTGAGAGGACTCTATAGGCATGGCTCCTCCACCATTAAGCCTCTTGCTTCACTTTCTAGACCTTATGCATTGTGATGCTTCATGTTTTGAGCATTTTTAGCGGGTGTAGTGTATCTCTCTTATTTGTTGAGAGATTTTGTATCTATATTTTCGAAACTTTTGGCATGTTGACCTCTCTTATGTGGGAGCTATTCTGGTGCATTCCAGTGTTAGTTTGTCAGTTGTTTGAGTACTTGTTTTGACAACTCATACAGATTTATAGCGTCACTCCACCCATTCAGTAGTATGGGAGGGTATGGTGCTAATCCTTCTTCTTAGGGTTTCGTGTCCTTTCCTTGTTACCTTAGCTTTTCTTGGATCATGACACTCTAGAGTTTGTCCTTGCCTTGTTGCTTTGGTTATTGTCGATTGTTTTTGAGTTCTATGATTGAGCCGTGGATTCGGACCACGTGTACACCAAACTTCTTCAACATTGTCAGACGAGTTTTTTGAGCCGAGCTTCTTGGGATGCCTTGGAGTGAGTGTTTACTCTCTTTACTTTGTTATTCTTGGTTTTGGGTACCTTTCGGTGTCCCTTTTTCACAGCTTATTGTACATGAGTACCTCATCGAGCCTAGTTCTTTGGGACTCATAGTGTTAGAGTAGGTATTTACCTTAGCTCATGTTCACCTAGGTACTTTATTTACCTTTATTGTATTTATCCTCACCCACTTATGTGTGTGGATATTTCTTTTTATTTATTTAGATATTAGGAGATATTATCTAGTTGTTATGTATAGTTCTTTCCTTGATCTATGGTATTGACTAGTTCTGTCCTAGATCTATGGTATTGACTAGATCCTTGATATAAAGTTCTCTCATAAATCTATGGACTTGACTAGTTCTTTGATGACTAGTTCTTTCCATGATTTATGGCTTGATCTACGACCTTGACTGGTTCTTAGATTGTTATTCCATGCCTATATACTGTGAGGCCCATTCTCATTGTATTTCATTGAGTTCCATAATCATATATGATATTGTTGCTCATTTGTTTGCAAAGGTTTATGTAAAGTTATTCGAAAATTGCTTTCATCTTATTGATTGTGGTGTTTGATTAGCATATGCATTCTTGGCTTGTTGCGATCTGGTTATTGTTCCTTCGGATGGTTCATGATGAAGACGTCTTTGGTTAAATCTAGCACATATTGAAGAGTGGATACATGATCTAGAGGACACCTAGATGCGCCGACACATCACTTAGCCTAGACTCGAGCGCTCACCTCGATGATGTAACCTAGAATTCACCAAATAACACCCTAGATGCGCTGGCACATCACTCATCCTAGGCGAGCACTCACCGAAGTGCGCAAAGGTACTAGGTCCATCTTTAGGGTTGTTGTAGTAGAATGTTAACATGATGAACACTTAAAGCATTTAGATCCATAACTAATACATCATTATACAATGTATGACATATCTAGATCTAGGAAAGAATAGGTTTAAACAATAATCATGATAGGAATTAGAACATGCACTATCCAATTACACATAGGAATGACACTTAGGTTCAATCAAGATATCTTCCATCTATTAATTATCACAATAACAAAAATATTCTTACAATATCGAAAATCTATGTCGATGCACGCACGGATTTGATACGGTAATCCGAAACATGCACACGTCTCTATATACTTATCCCTCTCTCTCACACACACACACTATATTATCTATCTCTCTATATCTATTATCTCCTACCGGGTATTTCACTACATATATATGGTGGTTACTTTCCCTTCACCTCTTAACTATCCCAAAAATAGGTTACATGCTATTAGTAGCCACACATTGTTTTCATGCATAGCGACACATGAAAGTGTGCTATCTATAGAATACCGATAGTTAAGCGAGGTGATAATACTATTTTTATATTGTCTCCATGTAAAATCACTCAATCGATCCTTCGAAAATAGTCAATGTGTGGTGCACAAGTCTCTACCTCGTTTGTGTACTCTACATGCCATCTTCTAAAAATACATCTTCATGCTCAAAATGGCTAAGTCTTGAATGCTTTGACTTGTTCTTTGCGTGCGGGTTCTTCGTGTCCCTTCGCGCCCTTGAACCTAGCTTGTTTTCATGAGCAAACTTCTTGTGTGATTTCTATCAAATGTTCTCTAATCAACATTACCCCACACTAATCTCTTTATCACCCCGACAATGGGTATATCAAAAAAATGAAGTAAAGAATGTTGAATACAAAGAATCGAAAGAACTTGAATGAATAAATAATGTTGTTATGTGGCAGCCTCATCTGTCTCATCTTGAAAGATCAACTCTAGATACTCCTCCTTTATTTCACCTCTAAGGCTGCCACTCAGTGAACACCTTCTCTGCTTTCTGGAAAGTCTGCAACGATGGATTCCAGCTTCATCTTAGGTTACTTCACCTTTTTCATTCTATAAGACCAACATAATGCTGGACATTGCAGCCATTCTTCCCTCCATCACATCCATTTTCTATTGCGATGAGTTTCCCAAGCTCATTTAATCTTTCCTTGTGCGGATCTTGTCTGCTGCCAGGGCCTCACGCTTTTGTTTTACAATAGTTAACCTCTTTGTGCGGCCCAAGGTATCATCCCTCATAGCCTTCTAGACTTCATTATCTTCTTCCGAGTCTTTACCTTGATCAACGCCTCTGGAGTGTGCATATATTTAAGGCATGATCCACCTTTTTCAATTATTCTTGAAGTGCTTGTAGCAGTCTATCATATGATGTAACCTTTCTGAATACTGCAGCCTTTTCCCTTTCCACCTCTTGTGTGGGATTCTTTGACATTGGCATACGCAGAGGTTCATCTTCAAGCACTAGGTCTACTAAGGTACTTACATAGTGTATCACTGAAGGAAACGTCTTTGGTACCTCCGGTTCTAGGTATGGCCTATACTTCATAACAGTATTACCAATTTCCTCTGCGAGGCTAGTAAATACAACATTTTTCTTTTGTGCCAAGTCTCTTTCCTGTGTTAGGTGCGCTATTTCCCCATCCTTAGTTTTAATGTCTTTCATGAGCACCCTAATTGTGGCGGCCTTGTCCATATTGCACCTCGCCACTTCTATTAAGACTTTGAAAAATGTGTTACTCACCTATTCATATGACATGACAGTAGGCTTTACTGTCATATGTCTAGCCCGAGGTTTTTCTTCAACCTCCTTGATACACATAACTCCTTACACACATCAAAATCAGGCTCATCCATGTGGGTCTGCATTGACCATGATAGTTGCTTTCAAGTGCGCACGGTCCCCATATCCTCATCCATTAGCTCCCATCCGAATAAATCCTTCTGTGCTATTGTGCTCTGGAAGCGGGTGCGTAATATTTCCCGAGTCCTCGGCGTTCCCATGAGTGGTGCAATTTGTGTTTTCCACTCATCCTCTTTGTCCTTGGCCCTTTTGGTACTTGAGCTTCAAGGTTAGGATTCTTCTCGTTAGGAATTAATTGTTGTAAACATTATTAATTCATTATATTATTATATGAGTTCAATAACTCATTAATAATAATATAATATAGATATTGTTATGCGAGTTGTTAAAACAACTCGTATTATTAAGTTAGTTGTTGGCAAGTTATACCCGTAAATTAATTAAACGGGATATAGTTGTTAATTGTAATATTTACTTCCTATTTTCTAGGAAGTTTGTTCATCTATTATCATGGCTATATAATAGCCAAATGTAATGTATAATCCTACGAGATTATTGAACATCATTATTCCGTGTGTAAATCTGGTCTCAAACTATCATCTGGTATCAGAGCATATAAATCAGATTTGGAAGAATGCTTGTAATTGAGGTTTGATATCAGTCGAGGGGCAATTTCAATTTTCATTTGGTTGCCCGGTGAATGACTTCCATGCATATTTAAATTTCCTTCAAAAATTTATTTTTGAAGGATAAATTTGTGTGATTATATGTCTGCTATGTTGGATGTGCTGTCAGATTTTGTTTGAAAGACTTGGTATGGTCGTACTATCAAAATATTGTGCACCTGTCTATTGGATCAAGATTTTCCATATATTGGAGTTGAAGTCTTTCAAATTTGCATCAGATTATTCTTTGCTTGGTATGATGAGATCAACCTCGGTGGCTTCAAACTCAATGCAATAAGCTTATGTACATTGAATCCGTGGCGGTGTCAGTTTTATATCTATTTTAGCCTCTAGCAAGTAGTTCAGTCTCCAACATTGGATTGTTTGGATTCTCCCTATCACGCCTACAACCGCCTAGCTAGAAGCACCTTCACGAGCTCCCTTCCACTCAACATTATTTTGGAATATGTGTTTAATTCTCATGCATTGGTGGGAAATATGATAGCTGATCAGATTGGCGTATGGTAAATTGACTACTGTCAGTATCATGACGGTCTTGCCGCCTTGGAATATCCAAAAAATTCCTAAGTTGCAGACTCCTCACGCCCCAACCAGATCACATAGTGATCCTGGCTGTACATAGCTATATCTTGCAACAGTCTCGTATATATATGAAGGATCGAGCACCGTTTGGAGGAAACACGTCACCCTGAGACTCTGAAACCGTTTGGATTGTGAATCGCGATTCCCAAGTGCAAAAAAATCAATACGAGGTGATTTTATTTTAACGGTTTCATTAGTTCTTTCCAAACCTTAAATATTATCATCCTCCACTTTTATGATTGGCAAAAACATGCTTGTTTTGGGACCTGTGATTCTCACGAGATCATCTTCAACTCAACGATTCCCTTCTTCTGCCTTACGGCCTACATGTAACTACTTATTTGTATAAACAGTCATAACGTATTTTGGTCTATTCATTGAAAGGTAATTGTGTTGTTTTTTGTTGTTTAGTTTAGTGTTTGGTCTGTACATCAGTTTATTTATCGGTTCCAACGTCCATTCTACTCGCAGTCAGTCTGATCCAACATCTAGTATTGTCCATGTCCTGGTCATTGGAACACAGTAGTGTATGCCCATTTATGTTTCATTTTTATAAAGTCATGTCAATGTAGTTTTTATTATAGCGGTAGATTGTCAAAATCAAAATAAGGGAAAATTGAGTCAATTGTAAATTATCAAGTACATTGTCGTCAAGAGTCAAGGTATTTTTAGTGTCATTGTCATTTTGTGTCAAAAGTTTTAGTTATTGTCATTACTTGTAAGTGTCGTTAATACTCTTATCGTCAAAAAAATCAGTCATTATTATCGTTAAGTTTTTCTAATTCATGGTCATTTTCTTTAAGTCTAAATTAACAAAGTTATTTGAGTTAGAGTCAAAATATAGTAAAATAAAAAATAAAATTAAAATTTAAAAAAATTGCCTTACAGACGCATTTTCGGTGGAATCGATGTTTGTTCAAGGTATGTATTTGTGCTTCATGATCAAACCCGGCTGAGCTAGTAGTATGATACTGGAGGAAGGAGGAAAACAGAGGAAGGAGGTCAATCAGCGACCTCTCATTAGTCGCCAACAGCACGGGCCGCACGCGATGGTTTGGTGACATGTGTGCAGTGTGGTTTCTTTTTTTAAGTTCATTTTCGGTGTTCTGTTTGCGGTGTGATGGTTTCTTTGAATAAACCCTTTTCGATATTTTTGGAGGAGTCATGTTTTCATAATACTCATTTTTGGGAGTAGGAGAAGATTTTGAGGTAGACTAAAGGGATGGTTATCCAACTAGTATGAAGTTTTTGGATCTTAGAGATTCAAAATTCGGGTGCCCAGGAGGAAGAGAGCATTCCTACATAATTTGGTGGACACTACGCCTTTACGAGGGTAAATAGATAATCTATGGAGTTCGTACCTGGTCTAAGCAGTGCTTTCAAGAGGTGGTTCAACTTCTTCGAATATGGTTCTTTGTTGTGTTCACATTAAGGGGGTGAAGATTAGATATTAATAATGTTCACACTAAGGGGGTGAATGTTAGGAATTAATTGTTGTAAACATTATTAATTCATTATATTATTATATGAGTTTAATAACTCATTAATAATAATATAATATAGATATTGTTATACGAGTTGTTAAAACAACTCGTATTATTAAGTTAGTTGTTGGCAAGTTATACCCGTAAATTAATTAAATGGGATATAGTTGTTAATTGTAATACTTACTTCCTATTTTCTAGGAAGTTTGTTCATCTATTATCATGGCTATATAATAGCCAAATGTAATGTATAATCCAATGAGATTGTTGAACATCATTATTCCGTGTGTAAATCTAGTCTCAAACTGTCATCATCTTCGTAGTATCCTGAGCGAGTCTCATGTGTGGTTTTAGATGTTTCCTTATGTCCTTCTTCTCCGTCTTTCATCTCTTCATCTTTTGGCTCTTCTTCCTTCTCAAGTGGAGTAGGAGATCCCGCGCACTCTCCTCTAATCCTTCGACCTCTTCATCTAACTTCAACTTCCATATCCTTTTTGGCTCAATGGGCTCTTTGTGTGGAGAGAGACAAGGTGATCTCCTTACCATTTGTGGGGTTTCACCTTGAGTCCTTGTGTGTCTGAATACTTTCTTGAACTTGTCCTATCGCTGTACTACCCCCATATCATCTTCTTCATCTTTCCCCTGCGGTGGAGTAGTGGTGCGTTGTGATTCCTTCCTATCTGAAGGTTTCCTCCTTCTATGCTCCAAGCCACCACTATCTTCATGCTCTTCTTCTTCATCTTCCATGTCAATGATTTCTGTGGGCTTCTTGCACCGGTATGTTATCCATTGTCACGTTTACCCTTCAAGATCCTTGGGAGAATGAACTCATTCTCCACGTATTTATTGTTTTCCATCTTGGGCTTCAACTAAAGGTATACTAGTCTTGCTACCCCACTGACAAAGAAGACTCATGGGCTTGATGCTCAATACTTCTGAAATGAGCCTCTCGATATACATGCTTCACCCTAAATACACATATTTCTTTCCCAATGTGTGGTATTCACATCTACCTTCTCTCGCATTAAAGGCCGACGGTGTGTGTATGTGAATCAGTGGACTAATGTTTGAAAGTACCTCACTATAAAGGTGTAAGGAAATTAGCACCAAGGGCTCTAGGATCCATCTTTCATTGGGAATCATGCAATGTAGAAATGCTTTGATATACAAAAAAATGTATTTGTTTCCCTATTACCAAAGGTAGGTCCTTCGAGATGCACCATTCTTCTTCAAAGGCCACATGGAGCCTGTCGTACCATCTCTCTCGCCCTTTGCTTGACATCGTCTATCATTGACCCTTTACATAGGTACTTTCTAATCTTTTCACCGGTGACTTATTCTTCACGGGGTATTCCCATATCTTATCCTTTGTCCCGTCTGGTACTCCAATCTCCATGAATACCAAAGTGACAATAAGACGATCCAAAGCTGATTTTTCCTCCCGTGTGCACTTCCTTGACTATTTCTTCTACAATGTAACCTGCAATATTGTAGACTACTCCTTTTGACATCCACTTCACAACATGCAACCACATGGTGTTCACTTGTGACCACCTCTTGTCGTCATTCAACTTTGTAACAAGATGTGTTTCGCTTGTACAATTAGACATTTCTTTACTTTATCAATTTCCATACCGTGCGGACCCTTCAAGTATCCCAACTCCTTCTTGGTTTCTAAAATCATGGCCTTATTTGTTAGATTAGTATTTATATCCTCTCATGTGGCCTTCAAACCTTTCACTATGGAGATCAGTGTGGATGAGATTCTGACTCTGTGTCCTGCAAAGTAGATAAAGTCCTCATGTACTTTACTCATGAGCCATCGGTATAAAGGCTCATACTTCCCAAAATATGGAATCTCATATAATTGGTAGACTCTATTTTTTTAAGAAGTTTCTCACTGCATCATCATAAACCAGCATGTCGTTTGTCATGCGTTTGTTTGTCTTCTGTTGTGTTGCGTGAAAAAAATTCCCAAAAGGAAATGAAAAGAAAATAATTAATCTAAAGTTATTTTCAAAGGTTGACTTCTAAAGTAGAAGAAATATATATTAAAGACCCCTTTAAAATAGACTTTCCTTTTAAATATGGGGAGGAATAAAGATTTAAATGATTTCTCTAACTCCTTGTAAAAGGAGGGATTAAAATTTACAATTGTAGACCCGTTAGGGGTAAATGTAATTATTTGTAAAAGAATTGTTATGAAAGGGTGTGTTTGTTACCAAACCACCCGAGGAGAATTATTTAAATCCATGATGGGAAGAGAAATAGAGAGAGAGAGAGAGAGATTTTTTTGGGAAGTGGATCAATAATTTTTATGTGGTCTAAGTGAAGGCAAGTGGTGGGCATTGAGAGGGGAATTCTTGAAGGGTGTCCTAACCGGGGTACATAAAGTATGTTCCTAGCCGAGGGCAAGAAGATATTTTAATTGATTTAATTCCTCCATATAATGCGGCCATAGCTTGAGGTTCCAGATCCGGGTTACCACATATGAATTCATTGAGGAACATACAAATCCTTCCTATCCCTCTATACAAATAAGTATTTAATTTTACAACTATTGTTTGTGTAATGAATTTACATTTTTCGCATTTATAAAATAAAGTTTTATATGTATATTTTGATTTTGTTAAAATAATTAAAATTCATGTGTAATAAATATCTATTGGATGTTTTATATGGAAAAGTATATATATTTTTAACATGAAATTATTGGTCTAGTAAAAGTCACATCACATGTTGAGCAGAGCATCGAGTTTCTTTTTGTTCTATGTGGTCATGTGGTTATATTCACCCACTTTTCTTTTCGTATATGTGAATCCCACTCTGGCCGACTATGACACCCTCTGGATATTACATTTCCAAAAAATTACTTTCAGTACCATCTCTTCCTCCTCTATAACCACCTTCTTCTTTCCCTTTGTTCCCACTATAGCTACTTGCTTGGGTGCCATTTTTACCTTATGCAATCCTTACCGTAGACACTTGCCTCTTCAATTCATAATGCCCGACTCAAACCCTAGCTCGAGTTAGCATTCCCTAGGTGAAATCACGTGTCCTAGCTATTCTCTATCGTCCCGCTTCACTCAAACCCTTCACCATCAAGGAAGCAAGCTTCTTCTACGCATAGATCTTCTTGTCACATCCGGATTCACACCCTTTGCACCTCAAATCGATTACTCATCTCTTCACACTTAGCTCTTTTTCAAATACTCTTAATCACAACGATAAAAATGAACACGCATCCTGTCCTTATAGAGATTTTCAAATTTTGATGCATTTATTGCTTCTCTACCTACCAAATATCCTCCACGGGGGTTCATTAGCAAGGCAATATCCTAGCACGTGGGTTCATATTGAGGTAATTAAAATTAATAAAATTAAAGTCAATATACCGGTAGACATGAGGGGGTGAAAGGGTTTAATTTATTAATGTTTTGAATCAGGTATTGGGGGTAGGTTAGAGAGGTGAGCCAAAGGAAAGGGAGGTTTGATTTTAATATAAAACTAAAACATTTGAACCCTAGTTTTTAAAATTAAATACCTTAAAATTGAAAAAGTAGTGTGGTCATAAATTAAATTATACTCTCTTTATTAATAAAGAAATCTAGATTCTTAACCAAGAATAATAAGATGGTAGAAAACTAGGATTGAGTATGCTTTTCAACACAAGTGATATTATTTCACCATCTTAATTATTTGAACAACTATTGATAAATGATTAAAGATTAACATATATAAGGTGATCTGTAATAGGTCTTCAATGGCTTCAAATTATCTTTCGAGAGGAAATGCATATTAAAAAACATTGAGTGAAAAATATAATATATTTTTTGTCTAATATATTAGGGTAGAAATAAAAAGGGGTAAATAAAATTGTAATCGAAAAATGGGTAAGTAAGGTACATGGAAAAAATAGGGGGTATTTTCATTCTAATAATATAACAGGAGGGGGTATTAACAATTGAGTAATTAGAGGTAGAAACTAGAATTAAGGGTATTATTTAATACCCTTCGAACGCACGTGTTATACCATAATTTTACTAAGTGAACCCCCGTGATATCCTCTCATTCATTGACCAAATTGGTTCTTTCCGCGTGGTACACCTTCGCGCCTAGTTATAACCTTCTAGCACACCTTCCTACCCTCTGGTCATAGACTTCTCTTCAACACACTCCCATGCACCCAAGTATCTAATCATTGTACCTTATCTGGTAGTTATCATGGCCTCGATTACCTCGCATTATATTGTTCCTTCATTCATCCCCATCCTTGGTCACTTTCGAGAAGCAATATTTTGACTATGACAAACACCCGTAGCTCTTATTCCTTTCTACCTTTCGGTTCCAGTACTCCGTACCTTGATATCAACAACCACACCCCACATTAAAAGTATATGTACTACGGTACACATCAACATGCTCCATATTGTAGCTAGCTTCATGTGCGCATGCGCAAGTGCACTTATTACACAAGAACAAAAACTAAAGTGACAAAGCATAACGATGACGAAGAAAATACATTAAGGAAATACATAATAGAAACCTAATCTAATTGGCGATATTGCCTTATAACAAACGCCAAGAAGAATTATTCATAGTAGGGCTTCATCCTACTCCCATTAAAGTAACTAGGTAGCCGTGTTCCATCTAGTGCTTCTAACTAGAAAACACATGTTTCAAGTATGTAAGTAATAACATACGACCCTAACCAATGTACCTTAAGTTTTCTTGGATGGCACAAGAACTTAGAGTCATAGAGAAGTACCATTTTTCCAATCTCAAACTTCTTATCCCTTATGTTTCTGTCATGCCATGCTTTCTACCTCGGCCTTTTCCTACTTCTGACTCCATTGTGCTATGGCTCATCGCTCATCCAGTTGAATCATCTTCTCAATACGCTCATCTAAAGCTTGCTCATCAGCTAGACCTCCAGCACACGTAATGCGCAAAGAAGGTAACATAAATTCTATAGGAATAATGACTTATGGGCCAAACACCAATTGAAATGGTGTGGCTTTGATCAATCTCTTATAATTTGTTCTATGTGCCCAAAGAATAGATGACACTTTATCATCCCAATCCTTTCTTCCAACATCATAATTTTTTGTCAATGTCTGGCTCAAAATCTTGTTGAAGGCCTCAGCAGTTCCATTTTCCTAAGGATGATAGAGTGTAGTTTTATGGTGTGCAACCATAAACTCATCTAATAGGATCCTGATTGTTTCATTCAAAAAGTGTGTACCCCTATCACTTGTCAAGCTTAAAGGACATCCATATCTTGTAAGAACATTATCCCATAGAAACCTAGCTATTGTATCCATTGTACAGTTCTTCATAGGTGTTGATTATGCCCACATTGTGAGATAATGTATACAAGTAATGATATAGCGCGAACCAGTCCTACACGTGGTGGAAAAATAAGTCCTACAAAATCGATAGCCCATTTCTCAAATGGTTCGGCACTAGTAATAGGTATCAAAGGCATCTCATTTCTTTTCCTTGGTTTACCTAGACACTCGCAATATTCACATGCCTTGCAATACTCTTTACAATATTTATACAATGTCTCCCACCATAATCTAGCAAGTAGGATATTTTGAGTTGCATCACCCGCATAGTTGTCACCGCAATAACACCATGATCCTCCTCCATTATATCCTGCGCTCATGCTCTAATACAAAATTTCATAATAATTCATCTCTTCCTAACTTGTAGAGGTCACCACTTATCAACGTAAACGAAAGTGTCACGCGTATAGCAAGTTGTTTCTTTTCTAATACCTTCATTCCTTCTAGTGTCACACTAGTTCATAGAAAGACAACAATGTCTTCTAATTCGATGGCGTGCATTGTAATCTATATAATTTTGCATCCGACATGGGTTCTTCAATTGTCTGTGATTCCTCTCCCGAGTGAATTTTAGACAAGTGGTCTCGGTCCAATTACTTTTCCCAAGCTTCACCAATACTTGTGAAGTCAAACTCTTGAAATATGAGTACCCATCTGCATATACGCCCTTGTAAGAAGGGTTTGTTCACCAAATACTTCAATGCCATATGATTTGTATAAAACACAAATGGTGTTGCTAACAAGTATTGTCAAAACTTGTGTAATGCATAGATCATTAACAAAGCTTCGTGCTTTGTAGTTGTATAATTATGTTCAACAGGAGTCAACTTCCTACTAGCAAAAAAAATTGGATGATCAATAATACCTTCACTAGGTTGAGCTAACACAACACCAATGGCCATGCCAGAGGTGTCCACATGCACATGAAATGGTTTATCCCATGAGGGAAAGCACAAAATGGGTGCGGTAGTAAGTTTCTCCTTTAATATCTCAAATGTGCACTTTGCTACGGTTCTCCCCAATAAAATGTACCTTTTCCTTTTAGTAACTCTTCCAAGGGTGCAAAAATTTGGCATACCCTTTGATGAACTTTCGATAATATCCTATGTGACCCAAAAATCTGCGCACCTCACTTTGACTGGTAAGCACTTCCAAGCCTATAACTACTCGCAACCTTAGCTGGATAAACCAACAAAAATTCCTTGTAGATTATATGTCCTAACAATATTCCAAAAGGTGTAGTAAATATGCACTTCTTAATGTTCAAAGATATGCTCAATTGTCTACATCATTCAAACATCTAGCGTGGATTGTCACAATGATCTTTCACAAGCCCATATATTGTCCAATCATCTAGATAAACCTATAAGAAGTTGCAATATAAATCTTTGAATGCCCGAACAACTATCCATGAAAATACAATAGGCACATTTTTCAGTCCAAAGGGCATCACAATATACACAAAACTGCCCCATTCAAAAGTAGTAAAAGTTGTCTTTTTCTTGATCCTCTTGAGCAATCCTAACTCCGATGATACCCGGAAAACCCATTTGTGAATGAATATATTTTGCGCCCGCCACTCCTTCCAAAGTATTTCCTCAATGAATGGTGTAGGAAAAGGGTCTCGTACACATGCAACATTCAACTCCCTATAATCCACAAAGATTCAAATCCTACCATCCTTCTTAATACTTATCACCATAGGACTAACTAATTCGACTCATCCAAGGGTTGAATAATCCCGCATTTCAGCATCTTATCAATCTCTCCCTTCACCTTTTCACGTAAATTAGGATTCATTCTATAAGGTCACTTTCTAATTAGACATGCACCATCCTTAAGATTTATCTTCATTTCCCCAAGTGATTCATGCACACCTTTAAGTTCATGATACCCTTGAGGGAATAAGTCCTGATAATCCCAAAGTAACTCAATGATCTTTTCCACTTCCAATTCTGACCAATAGTCTCCAATTATGACCTACTTTGGCTCAACGTCCAAACTTATATTCACCTTCTCTATCTTCATGGCTTCGTGATAGGCACGTGTATCCTTGTCTACACTATCCATGACCTCGCACACCCCTTGTGAATGTTCAATACCCAGGTTCTCAACTTCCTCATCATCCACTGTGTAAACCATATTTCCTTTCTCTTTCTCAAGGAAAGCGTGTTCAATTAGTATGGAGTCCATTTCTACTTCCTCTTCAAATGCACTCTCAGAATCTGTCTCACCCAATAATTTTTGAATAAGCTCTTCTACCTCCGCACTATCTTCCATAGTTAAGTGCTTGACAAATTTTAATGCTTCTCCTAATGGAGGTTTAGTCGAGAAGTATTCAAAGGTTTGGAACATTCTGAAGTCAAATTCTACCAATTCTCAATCTCTCTATGTAGTTTTACATATACATACCAGAATGTGCGCATCCATGTAGAGTAAGATACAATCTATGCACCCAGTTGAAGGTGGTAATGCTTCCTATCCTATTATCCGTAGTCTCTCACATTGCTGAATGTGATGTTGAAAAGGTTGACTATCATTATAAGTGTAAATATGTGTAGGCACATTGCTCCTTAAAAACCTAGTAGATAGGGTGATTCCAATCTCTTCCCATTCTATAAGATTATCTCTGTGGACTACCCACCAATGCGCTTGTTGTCCCGCGTAATGTATACACTAACATATCTCTTCTCTTAATTTGATCTCGTACATCGTGATTCCATGACTTTCAAAAATATCAAAATATCTTATGCCCCAAGATACCAAGGTGTTGCACTACCTATCCATCGAATAGAATGAAGTCCATTCTTGCACGCAACTATGCTTTTTACCTTGCGCCCTACTAGTTCATATGTACCATGAGCACAATTGTCACAAGCAATACTCGTAGTATCACTAATAGAATGAGAATCTTCCCACTATAGGATGCATTCCTTTGATGGCTCATTGACCTCGTGTATTGAATAACGTGTACATAGATTCTATTTAAGTCCTCGCTTAGAGGCTCAACATATGGTGTAGAATTCCCATTTGTCAAAGCTATTACAATCCTTTCCTCCTTGATTTCAAAGCTGATATAACCCTTATTGAACCTCAAGTCAACATTATTTGCATAACAACAAGGGCGTCCAAGTAAGGCTTGAAACATGTGCCTTTCCGCAAGTGCTAATACCTCAAAATCCCTAATGAACTTGGCCCTTGTATGATTATAAATGCATTCTTCAAAACAACAAATTAGATGATGGCTGCAATGGAGGAATCCACATTTGTACCCATTAGATGATGGCTGCAATGGAGGACTCCCATTTGTAACCATGCATCTAATGTAAGAACATTTACTTCCTCACCGTATCAATCAATATGTTTCTCAAGAGCCATCTATCCACAATAACATTCGAGTAATTTCCTTGTCATAGTCAATGCTATCAAGGGGAAGATTTGCATGTAGGATTTTTGTTCATTCTCAGTGCTTGCGTGGGGTATTCCCCTTCAACCAATTTCCTAGCAGTAGAATAATATTCTCCTGGCGCAACATTTTACAAACCTCTATGATGTCATCAATATTAGAGGGGAATTTTTCTACTTCTTTCTTCTACTCCATCTTCCTTGATGGCTCCTTTAAACACTATATCTCACCTTGAAGATTCCTGAGGACCTCCATGGTCTCTTGATATACTTCCTTCTGATGAGAAGGATCTAGGTACCTTGTATGTAAAACCTCCTCCTAGGTGATCGTAAGCTTCTTGTGTAATGCCTCTCTTACGTGTGCCACTTCAGCTCATGTAGTAGTCTTCACTATTAATGCCTTAGGTCCTGGTGCTAACTTGGGCATCCACTAATCTTCTACTGCACGCTGGATTCTAACCATCCTGGTGCCTTTGTTTTCTTTCTTTTGTTTCTTACTCATATGTTCATATAAGTCCGGGCATTCTTCATAGCTATGGTTCTTTCAACATAAAGAACATGCAATATTCTGGGGACATTCGTGCCTATGTGGTCAGGAGATCCACACATATAACATGTTCCATGAGGGAACTCACCTCTTCCTCCACCATGGCCTCATCCTCCATATCCACCGCGATATAAATTTCCTCTTCCACGACCTCCTTCAAAATGCCCCTCATTCCTAGCATAGCATGTTTGATTATGATCCCGATCCTAGTGTTCATTCTTACCCTTAGAATTATCTGTTACGCTTGTCTGCCATACCCCAATGTCCATAGCATCCTTGATATGACCAATCGATGGTAGTCCTCCTCGTGTCATGGGTCATGGAACTACAAATTTTATAGTAGCTTGAAACGTTCTTCCTTATCATGCATCAGTAACAAAGGAAAATGACTGGCATCATGATTCAAATCATAGATCTCACATTCCAACAAAGAATGAGTGTATATATCTCGCAAGGGAAACTATCCTTGGTGTGACCTTCCACTTCACAATCTATACACCAAATCCCTGAGTGCGTTTCATTGGCTGAATTTGTTGATAGCTTCTTTAACTATTTTTCCATAGCTGTAATTTGTGCCTCTAAGAATGGACTAACACCAGTGTCAATGCTCCTAACTACCTCAGTATGCAAGGCTGCTCCAATGCTTTGCACGGATCGAGTGTATGTCTTATGTGATAGTGCTCTTCTGAAAGGTGTTATCAATCCACCAATGAACCATTGTGCATGCTGGCTAGCGTGAATATCATAAGAAATATTAGATATGAGTGTTTTAAAATGGGCATCATACTCATGTACACTCTCAGTAGTGCCTTGCTTGATATCCCCGAGCACTATTATACTCTTCTACTCAAATTCCGAGATATAGAAATCTTTCAAGAAATCATCCTTGATGTTGCATAATCCACACAAGTTTGATCGGGGTGAAACTTTCTATACCAACTCGCATGCATGTCCCTATAGTGTAGTAGCGAATTGACTTGAATTGCACTAAGAAGCCGTGATACCTTTCACGTGCCACAATATTTCACACATGTGCACATGCTCGGTAGCATTCTCTATGCCTCTATACTCTAGAAGACAAAGAGACATCTCCATATAAATATTATGGGGTTAGTACGGACCTTTCCCACCGATCTAGAACCTCATGTGTTTCCCGCCTCCGTAACCACCAAATCCACTAGAACTAGAACCACCTATACCTCCTAATCCTCCACTTGTAGCTGGAATAGGACTTGTAGATGTACTCCCCGTGCTCTAGCAAGTATTACTATACTAAATTCCTATAGTCTATGAAATAGGTCCACTTCCGAGGTGAACCCAATATTCTACACGCTTACATTCTATGTGGATGATGCGCTTGAAAATGTTCCTCCAAATAACATTGAAGTCATCTATCCTACCATTGATGTGCTTTCTCTCTTACTTCCCAAACTTGCTTGTTGATTACTTGTCGTACAAGATACTACAAAACCAAGTGCAAGGGCAAGGTCACTAGGTGGATTAAGATGCATGCTCATGGCCTAGGTAGTCTTTGTTGGTGCACTTCGTGAGAGGAAAAGGGGGGATCCCTATAATGCTTTCCAAGATGGGGGAGTTCCTGATCTCTAGCTCCATGTCTTCTACGTGAGCTTAAAATACTTCACGAGTCATCTCTCTCCTCAATGCCATACTTTCTACAATGGTACACTACTTCTCTATCTCCCTCACGCACATCTCATTATACTTAAGCCACCTTTCCTCTCTCTACCTTTCGCCGCTAGGTCTGCCATCTTTACCAAGCCTATTCCTTCCCTCACGTGTGGTGAGGTTTAGTTATCCATCGGTTTACTCTCTAAGTTAAAATTTACCATCGAGATCTTGATCTCCAGTGGAATTCTTTGCAGATAAGCTCCTCTTGGATATCGTAAGAACTAGAATTCAGCTAGCTCTAGGAAATAATTCATCAAAATTGAATATTCCAAAATATAATCGTTTAGAATACCATGACACAACGTATCCACAAGTGTGAGTCTAGATCGAGATAAGCATCATAAAGAGTTTGAAATTATTCCTGTGTCTAGACAAGTGCACGATACCTCCAATTCCGCATAGATGCATAAGTAATTAGCCACTCATATAATTTGACTAGAAAGGTGGAAAAAAATATCTCATATAAAATTTCATACAGGTTATATTCCACCCATATGCGTGCATGAAACTCGAATCCAGTGCTAAATCACCGTGCATATTCTTCCTCCAGATCATGTATCCACTCTTCAATACATGCTAGAGTTAACCGATATGTCTTCATCGTGAACCATCCTGAAAATAAATGAAAAAGAGGTCCTGGTAGTAGAACCAATGATGCAGCCTAGAATTCACCAAATAATACCCTAGACGCATTGGCACATCAGTCAACCTAGATTGACCGCTCACCCAAAGTACGCAAAGGTATCAAGTTCCTCTTTAGGGTTATTGTAGCAAAATGTTAACATGATGAAGACTTAAAGCATATAGATCCATAACTAATACATCATTATATAGTGCTTGACAAATCTAGATCTAGGAAAGAATATGTTTAAATAATAATCATGATAGAAATAAGAACATGCACTATCCAATTACACACAAGAATGACACTTGGGTTCAATCAATATCTTCCATCTCTTAATTATCACAATAACACAAAAGCTTCTTATAATACTGGCAATGGATGCCAATGGATGCATGGATCTAATACGAAATTCAAACATGCACACATCTCTGTATACTTATCCCTTACACACACACACACACACACACTATATTATCTATCTCTCTATATCCATCATCTCCCTACCAAGTATTTCACTACATATATATAGGGTGGGGAATTTCCCTTCACCGCTTATCTATCCCAAAATAGGCCACATGCTATTAGTAGTCACTCATCATTTTCATGCATAGCCACACATGCAAGTGTGCTATCTATAACCTACTTGATAGTTAACGAGATGATAATCATATTCTTATATTTTCTCCATGCAAAAGCACTCAATCTGATCCTCCAAAATAGTTGATGCGTGGCGCACACGCCTCTACCTCATTTGCATACTCTACATGCCATCTTCCAAAAATAGATCTTCATGCTAAAAATAGCTAAGTCCTAAATGTTGACTTGTCCTTCACACGCGGGTTCTTCTTGTCCCTTCGCACCCTTGAACCTGGCATGTTTTCCCATGCAAAATTCTTTTGTGAGTTCTCACAAATTTTCTCTCGATCAACAAATAGGTAACAACTCGGTACCTCGATACACTGGAGAAGGAGATCCTATAGTATTTTTATACACTATGGAGGAATAGTGGATAGACTAGTTGGAGAGATGAAACTTACTAGCATATACCCCATGTGGGACAACAACACACTGGTGGGTGGTTCACAGGGATAATCTTGTAGGATGGAATGAAATCAAGATTGCTCTTTTTACTCGGTTTTCTAGGAGTAATGCACCTACTCAAATTTTTATTTATCATGGTAATCAACCCGTCAACACCACGTTCAACAAAGCAGAGAGACTTTGGACAAAGGGGTGGGAAGCTTTACCACCTTCACTTTGGGTGCAAAAATTTTATTCCACTTTACAAGGTTACACACGTGTTTGGTATGTATATTCGAACTCCATAGAGAGATTGGAAATTGGCAAGATTTGATTGCAGCAATGATCTAGAATTTTGACTTCTTCTCTACTAAACCTCCGGAGAAAAAGAATTAAAGGTTATAAAGTGGTTAAATATGGGAGATAGTGTAAAGATGGAAGAACTCATTCAAGAGTTATTTGATGGAAACGACTCAAGAGCATGTTTTTCTGAAGAAACAGAGATAGATGCCACACTACTTAAGCACGCTTTCCTTGAGAAAGAAAAAGGAAAGATGGTCTACATAGTGGATGATGAAGAAGTCAAAAATATGGAAGTAGATCATTCTACAGGTAGGTGTGAGGTGTTGGATAGTGTAAATATGACCACGCGCACCTATCATGAACCTATGAAAATAAAGAAAGTGAGTATTGTATAGGATGTTGAGCCTATAGATGCCATAATTAAGGATTATTGGTCTGACTCTAAAGTGGAAAAAATCATTGAGTTACTACGAGATTATCAGGACTTATTTCCTAGGGGATACCATGAACTAAACGGTGTGCATGAATCATGAGAGAAATGAAGATAAAACTTAAGGAAGGTGCATGCCCGTTCGTGAAGATACCTGCAAAATGAACCCTAACTTGTGCAAAAGGTCAACGAAGAAATTGACAAAATGTTCAATTCTAGAATCATTAAACCCTAGATGAATTATAATAGGTTAGCCCAATGATGATTAGTATATAGAAAGATGGTTGGATTAGGATCTGTGTGGACTACGGGGAGTTAATGTTGCATGTGTGACTTATCCTTTCAGTATGTCATTCATAGAGGAAATATTAGAAGGCATTTTACGTAACAAGATCTATTCCTTTACATATGGATTCTCTGGGTATTATCGAGTTAGGATTACACAAGCTGATTAGGAAAATACTACTTTTACCACTAAATGGGGAAGTTTTTCCTATACTATGATGCCTTTTGGTCTGAAAAATGTGCCTGTTGTATTCTCGCACATAGTTGTCCAAGCATTCAAGGATTTTATTCATAACTTCTTGCATGTTTATTTAGATGACTGGACAGTGTATGGACTTGTTAAGGATCATTGTGACAATTTACACTTAATGTTTGAAAGATGTTGACAGTTAAGAATATCTTTGAACATCAAGAAATGTGTCTTTGATACACCATTTCATGCATTATTAGGGCACATCATCTGTAAGGAAGGTTTTTTTGGTTGATCTAGCTAAGATTGCAGTCATTATCAACTTAGAAGAGCCTACAAGTCAAATAGAGGTACGTGGATTATTAGGTCGCACTAGGTATTATAGAAAATTTATTAAAGGGTATGTTAAGGTTTATGCACCCTTGGAGGAGTTACTAAAAGGAAAAGGGACATTCTACTAGGGGGACCACAACATCATGCATTCGAGATATTGAAGGAGAAACTTACTATAGCACTTATTTTGTGCTTTCCATCATGGGACCAATCGTTTAATGTACATGTGGATGCTTCTCGCATGACCATTGGCATGGTGTTGGCTCAGCCTAGAGAAGGTATTATAGATCATCCTATTTGTTTTTCTAGTAGAAATTTGACTCTAACACAACAAAATTATACAACTACAGAGTGCGAAGCTTTGTCAATGATCTATGCACTACATAAATTCGAGATAGGTTTACGCTAACAACACCATTTTTATTCTATATCGATCACATGGCATTAAAGTATTTTGTAAAGAAGCCCATTTTACAGGGCGCATATGCCGATGGGTGCTCTTATTTCAGAATTGTATTTTATAGTTGTGGTAAAACTAGAGAAAATTAATTGTGGATTGGACCATTTATCCAAAATACGCTTAGGAGAATACATGTAGGAAATTGAAGATACCATGCCTGATGCACATTATACCGATTACAACATGCATGCACCATTTGAATTGGAGGACATAGTTGTCTATCTATGTACGGTAGAGATCTAGAAGGAATGAAATCATTAGAGAAGAAAAAACTTTCCATTCGAGAAGCACCATTTATGTTGATTAGTGGTGACTGTATGAGTTAGGTCGAGATGAAGTATTTCTCGATGTGTATTGGAACATGAGCGCACGAGATATTATGGAAGAGGATCATGGTGGTACTGTAGGTGGGCACTATGCGGGTGAGACCACTGCACACAAGATTCTACTTGTTGGATTATGGTGGGAGACCTCATATAAGGATTATAAGGCATATTAAAAGGCCTGCGATCACTTTATCGATGCTTTGGAAAACCAAGAAAAGAGATGAAATTCCTTTAATACCTATTCCTACTGTAGAACCATTTTAGAAATTGGCTATAAATTTTGTGGGTCCTATTTCACCAACCGTGTGTAGGAATGGATCACGCTATATCATCACTTGCACAAATTATCCGACAAGGTGGGCAAAAGTAGCACCTACAAAGAATTTTACAATAACTATAATAGCCAAGCTTCTATTATTACAAGGTATGGATTCCCGTTGATTTTGACCAATAATAGAGGCAAAAAAATTTGAATGAGACAATAAAAATTCTATTAGATGAGTTCTTATTGCACACCATAGCACTACCACCATATCATCCTCAAGAAAATGGGACTCACGAGGCTTTCATTAAAATTTTGAGCCGACATTGACAAAAATCATGACGTTGGAAGGAAAGATTGGGATGATAAAGTTTCTTTCATGCTTTGGGCATAGTGAACAACATACAAGCGGTTAAATAAGGCCATACCATTTCAATGGTGTTTTCATGAAGTAGTTCTTCCTATGGAATTCATGTTACCTTCTATGTGTATTGTGTGAGCTAGAGGTCTAGCTAATGAACAAGCATTAGAAGAATGAATTGAAAATTTGATTAATCTGGATAAGCGGTAAGCAATAGACACCAGAGTCAAACGTGAGAAAACACCAGCAGTAAAGCATGGCATGATAGGCACATCGGGAAAAAATATTGAGATGGGACAAATGGTGCTTCTTTATGATTCTAATTTTCTACACCATCCAGGAAAACTTAAAGTAAATTGGTTAGGACCATATGTTATCACTTACATACTTGAAACAAGAGCTTTCTAGTTAGAAGTGCTTGATGGAATACGGTTACCCAGTTACTTCAATGGAAGTAGGCTGAAGCCCTACTATAAATAAGTTTTCTTGGTGTTTGTAATAAAGGCGGTGTTTCCATTTAGCTTAGGTTTTCCTTTATGTATTCCTTTAATGTATTTCCTTCTTCGTCGCTATGCTTTTTCAATTTAGTTGGTGTTTTTGTAATAAGCACATTTGTGCACAAGAAGCTAATTACCATTTGAAGAATTTTTATGTGCAGATGACTGCATATACCATTTGTGTGGGGTGGCTATTGAAAAATGGGTGCACATAAAGGAAAAAACTACTACATGTGCTATTCAAGTTTGGAGAGTTGGCGAAAAAGATTACTTCCAATTACGGACCATAGATGGAGATAAACGAAGGAACGGTATAACATGAGGTAAGCAATGGTTGTGGAGACTACCAAGAGAAGGCACAAGGTGGCAAGGTACTGGGCACATAGAAGTGCACCAAGAGAAGTCTGTAGCTAGAAGGTAGGAAGGCGCGCTAGAAGGTTATAGCTGAGGCGCGAAGATGTACTGCATGAAAATTGTGAAAATGGTCAATTAATGAGAGGATTATTGGTAGGTGAAGGAGGAATAAATGTACTAACTTTTTTTAAATCTATATAAGGACGTGATGCGTGTTCATTTTTAATGTTGTAATCGCAATAATTTAAATGAGCTAAGTGCGGCTGATTTGAGAAAAGAGTATTGAGGTGCGGAGAGTGTGAAACCAAATGTGGAGAGCATATTTGTGTGCAAAAGAAGCTTGCATCCCCATTTGTAAAGGGTTTGAGTGAAGTGAAGCGTTGTGAAAGAGCTAGGCAAAGTGTTTTTAACTAGGGCACGAAGATTTGAGCTAGGGTTTTTACTTGCATGCTATAAAGGATAGAAGGAGACACACTTACGCACTAAATAGGATAGAAATGTGATATTTTCAAATGGCACCAAAGAAAGTACCTGCCGCAGGAGCTAAAGGAAAGAAGAAAGTGGAGGCAGAAGTTGAAGTTGCACCCAAAAGTAATTTTTTGGAGATGCAGTACCTAGAAGGTGTTATAGTTAGGAAATAATGGGATTCCCACATCCGTAAGTGTAAAATAAGTGATTACAACCACCGCACATCGATAACAAGGAGTTAGATGCATTTTTGAGCACGAAGACCAAAAAGCACACAACAGAGGACATGCTAGTATATGATGATGTTGGGGAGAAGTTGTTAAAGCAGGTTGGAGTCTATCAGTTGTATGAGCTCCCTTATTTTGGTAAAGTATGAACCATTATATCAGTGGTTAATGAGTAGATTCCATGAGGAATTCTTCTATTTCACCGCATTTAAGGGTCGAATCACAAATCACCTTGATGGCAATAATTAAATGTTTAAAAGGCATAGGGGTAGACCTTTCCAATGATCTAATAGATAAATCTTCAATATTGGAAACATGGAAAGAGTTAGGATACATAAAGGGTATGTGCGGGATGGACATTGACAAGTTAAAGAAGTACCCAGTGGTTCAGGAAACAACACATCTGGTAACAAAGTTGAATGACCAAGAGAGGTGGTCGCAAGTGAATACAATGTGGTTGCATATCATGAGGAGAATGTCGCAGGGAGTGATCTACAACATTGCATGCTACGTTGAAGAGAACATCATCAATGAAGCGCGCACAGGTGATAAAATCAGTTTTGGCGCTATTTTTTACTTTCTTTAGTATTTATGGAGATTGGAGTTCCCGATGGGCCAAAGGACAAGATATGTGAGTATCCCATGGAGAAAAAATCCCTTGCAGAAAGGTTTCATAAATATTTATGTGAAGGTTCAATGAGTGGGCCATTAAACAAAGGGCGAGATGTGGTATGACAGTGCTCTCGGAATGACATTTGAAGAGGATTGTTGAATTCTAAGGAGTTATCATCGGTGGTGGGAAAGTCAATACAATTCGCTATGTACCAACACTTCGCATCGCATGGTTTTCTATGAAGGATTGGAATTAGAGCCCATGGTGCAAACTATCATATGCCTTCACAACATGTTACTTCTAGGCATTAGTCCACCATTTTATTGATGCATGCCACCTGAATTTTATTGCAGACAAGGTAGACTATGACTACCACACTCTGAGGAAGACATATGTCTATCCAGAAAGGTTTCCTATGTTGAGAGACTCATTTCAGATGTTCTAAGCATGAAGCCTATAAGCTTGGAAATTGGGGACACTGGAGCAGTGCTTGTATACCTTCGTATTAAGCCCACTGTAGAATAACAAATATGTTGAGAATGTGTTTACATTCCCGTGGCCACCTAAGGGAAAGCATACAATGGAGAACGTACTATCTCCAAATCCCACAGAACCTATAGAGGTAGATGATGAGGAAGAAGAGCATGAAGATAGTGGTGGCTTGGTACATAGAATTCGAGGTAGCCTACAAACAAGATGGAGACTTAGTGCGCACGTAACCCATTATAGGAACAACAAGAAGAATAGGACTTCAAAGTCCAAGAAGAGTGTAGTTTCAAGAGAGTGTTCTAGAGAATAGGAACAAAAGGTGCAAAAACTCCACAATTGGTACAAAGATCATCAAAAATCCTTCCACGTAAAGAGAAAACGAGAAAAAAGGAGAAATTTAAAACTGAATGACGAGGCAAAGGATTCTCGAGACCATGCCCGAACTCTGTACCACAAGAGGATGTGGAAGAACCCAAGGATGAAGAAATGAAGGATGAAGGAGTAAATAAGGGACGAAAATAGAACAAGATACTACTTAGAACATAAGGGATCCAACTCCAAACCTTGGCGCTCCCAGCCTAAGGTGCTAAGAACAAAGAGGGAAAGTGGGGAGTATGTTGCACCAATCATGGGCTATAAAGAGGACACAAGTAAAATTGTTTGTGCCCAATTCTATAATACAGTGGGACTCAAGGACTTGTATGGATGGGAGTTGATGGACCCTGACATGGCTACTACATGCACAAGGAAACAATTATCGTGTTTTATGCACACTCACATGGACGAGCTTGATTTTGATGTATGTGAAGAGTCATGTGTGTTAATAAGAATGAGAAAGTAAACATAGAACAGAACATAACCATAAAACCCATGGTTATGTATGATGAACAGGTGAGTAATGCCTTAGTGAAAGTATCTATAGAGGTGGTGCGTAGGAATGTGGATAAAGTTGTAACTTTCATAGTGCTAAAGAGATATCAAAGCTAAAGATGCATAAATAGCACATCTGAAAGGAGAAAAGGACCTAGAGAAAAAGAAGAATGGGGTTCTCATCAGCATGGTAGAGGAGATCGGCGATCATGTCCTACAAGAAAGACCGCACTTGGAGCCCAAGGTACCCAAAAATTTCCCTTCGGCTATGCATTATGTGCATACCTTAGTTTTTTTAGTGTTTAAGGATGGACCGATTCGAATGCCAACGCCAAAAGACCCTAAGTAGGAAAATAAAAGAGCAAGGGCTTCAATAGTTAGAAATATTTAATCTTATGAAGCATTACTCCAAACCTTGTAGGAGGAGCTGAACAAAGAAAACTAGGCATTGAATATATACGCAGCTTAGGAGGTAGTAATAAGAATCGGACCACAAGATGATAATGAAGTCCCAAGTCCATGAAGGATGAGACTTTGGGGCACAAAGATTGGCACTAGTAAAGAAAAACACAAGGCCTTTGCATGAGCTCCACGACCCCCATAAGGATAGGCTAGATGAAATTGGAAAGCTTATAGCATAGAAGATGGATCTTTTGGAAGGAAGGGTGACTGCAATTTCCAAAATTGTTATAATATTGTAGAATGAGAAGGAAGAGATTGCACAAGAAGAGTTAGACTCTATTGCATCGGATATTCCAGAAAATGTAGAGGCCACGTTGAGTGATTGGAAAACTTTAGAGGCTGAAATCAAAGAAGAGTATCCGTAGTTAATTATTCTAGTTGAAACAGAGGACATTGCAGGGTGAAATTTCATTCTTTGTACAATAATTCTTTAATTTCCTTTCATTACCATTTTTTATTCTTTAAAAGTATCAAGAGGAAACCATTACTAGGGCAGAAATGTAGTTTTGTGTGGGGTAATGTTGAGAAGACAAAGTATGATACTTAGCAGAAGGGTTCATGCATGGAAACAAGGAACATTCAAAGGAGTGGAAGAATAGGAAAGGAAATGCACACAAAAGAGAAGGACAGATTCGGGACTTAGCCATTTTTTTAACTACGGGCTATTTTTTGAGGAGATAGTGTGCAAAGCACACTAACAAGATGAAGACTTGCACGCACACATACACTATTTTTGGAAGATCTTCTACTAAGTGATTTTGCTTCGATTCAAGCTAATAATAAAATTAGTACTACCAATTAACTAGAAAAGATCTATTATTAGCGCACTTGCATGTGTGTCTATTATTGTAAAGGCGCAGTGGCTATTTTCAGCATGCGACCTGTTTTGAGAATTATGTAAGTGGTGAAGGAAAGTCCCCACCCATATAAATATGTAGTTATCTGTAGAATAAGATGGTTGTGTATAAGCTATTGTAAATTTATGTTGTCGATCCGATGCGCGGATGAACTTATGATGCTACCTATTATAAGAATATTTTTTGTGTTTAGTGTGTTTAATATAATGAAGTGTATTGAATGATTTGAGGTGTTAGAAATGAATATAACTAGATATTACATGGTAGAATTCACATGGTTATTGCTTAAATCCACTACTCCTTAGGTCTAGATCTAGAATATTCTTAAATCCATTACCATTAGCTCAACATTATCTTTATCCACCTTACCACCTGTGGTGTCTCAACTAGACCCCACATCCTCTATAATCAAGCTTGCACCAATGACATTTATTGCTCCCATGGTGTCAATCATTCCTTCACCAACCCCCTTAAGCATGGCCCCATCTCGTACCTTTTACCTCATATGTACCAGGTTGCATCACAACCACCCATAGTGTCGGCAACCCACACCCCATTCCAAAACCTTGTCCTTTCCATCCCATAGTCTCTACCCCCAATTAGCAAAAGATTTGTCACGACTACACAAACTATTTGCACACATCACCAACAACCTATTATCCAAAATTCACCCCCTGGGTAATTTGGATAGCATGCATCGATTATTCACCCCAAGTAAGTAGATTGGTTCAAGGCCCAAAATCATGAAAATCGGCTAAGTCTCATCCTAGCGGTCCTTGGGGACGGTTGGGACGTTGGGACGCTGGCACAAAAAGACTCGAATCGGATGAAAGCAAGGAAAAAATGACTAAAGTCTTGTTTCGCGTAACTGGGACATCCGGGCCAAAGGTACGCAAGGGACGTGAAAATCCAAAAATCCGAGAGCGAATGGAATGTTGCCACGTGTCTTCGCCGCAAACAAGAACAAGGAAGCCCGACCTCGGGCGGTTGAGATATTTGTCCCGTGCATTCTAGGACAGTTGGGACAAAAGTACATGGAGGACGTGAATCGCCGCCGGGTGAAGCAGGAACTTTCGTTTGGGACAACCGGGCCAAAAGTACGCGAGGGACACGAAAAGTCGAAAAGCCGAGAGCGAATGGAATCTTCCCACATGTCTTCACCTCAAGCAAGGACAAGGAAGCCCGAATCAGGTGGTTCAAAGAAATTTTTCCTTAAATTTTGGGATATCTCGGGCCAAAAGTACGTAGAGGACGTGAAAATCCAAAAAGGCCGCCAACGAATCGAACGTGCCACATGTCGGAAGGTTGAAAAGTTCATGCTAAGTGCGCCCCTCAGCCCGAACTAATAAAATAGTGCCACGTTTCCAAGTTTAAAGACCTAAAGGGAATTTTCAGGGGATGAACCATGGACGAATCAGAGCGACACGTGTCATCCAGTGGCGGAGCGCGGGAAAAATTCAAATATTTTCCCGCCTATCCGTTTTGGCCTGCTTGTGCCCTAAATCTTCGAGACGCCATAACTTTTGATCCGAGCTCGGATTTTCATGTTCTTTATATCAATGGAAAGCTGATGAAATTCCCTACATGATTCTGGGTCAATCTTGTATTTTGGTTCAGTTTGGAGAGATAAAATCAGGAAACGTCTCGCGCGCGTGGTAATGACCGGAACCGACGTTTCAAAGAACTACTTTAATGCAAAAGACACCATTCTACTCTTGCCAGGGTTCTCACCCACCACCATAATGAGATAAACAGAATATGACCTAGAAGTGGTTGGAGTAGATTTTTCTTTCCTCTCTCTTCCCTCTCTCATTCTTCCTATATATTGTAAAGAGGGGCTTCTTCCAAAGGGGTTGTTCATCTTTTCATCTCTGCCCTCCCTTCTTTTCTTCTCCAGGGTTGAAAATGGAGTTCGAACCTCCTTCCCTACTCTGTAATGGCCTTTTTGCCTTTCACTATTTAAATGATGTTCTGCAAAAACTTCGAGCAACAAAACGTGTTTCGTGATGCATCCGTCCATCCTTTCGTCTTTGCTTGTTCTCTTCTTGCCTCTCTTCATTGCAGGTATTTGTGCATGTTCTAATGTTCATTACAGGTCTGGAGCTGTGTTCATGGAGTTTTGGGACATCTTCTGTGTGAAATCTATCCTTGGGCCTATGATGCATCTATCCATCCTTCCCATTGCTCACCTCTCCTTGTTCCATGGCAGTTTTGATAGATGTTCAACATTTTACTTCTCTGGTGTATCACCATTTTAGTGTAGGCTCTGTTTTTCCCTTTTCTCTCTCTCTCTCTGTCTCCTTGGCATGGTTAGATTAGGATTAGATTAGCTTTCCTACACTGGAATAGCTTGTGGCAGGTAGTTTAGGAAGAGGAACCAACCTTCTCTGGAGATTCCTTTCTCATTTTTGCAAGTCCCACACTTGGAGAAAGGATTCCATGTTGTGCAATCACACTAGATTCTGAAACATCAACTTAGAAACCTGATCAACATCCAGGGGTGTTGTGATTTTGCACTAACAGCTTTGGCAACACTGTGGGGACCTTAGAGGTCTTCCACTTCATCTTTTGCAGTTGATGTGTTCCTGTGAAGATTTCAGCCTTTATAGGCACTTGCAAACACATCTCATGCGACTCCATCTGGTCAACAACCCATCTCTAAAGTTGCAGACCTTCCTTTCCATTCATTTTCATTCATTTTCCATCCATTCTTCCTTCTATCTCTTCCATCTTCTTTCATTCCATGAAGTTGTGCAATCATGACTTCATTTCCATCATGGAATTCACATTTTCAACAACAAAGCGGATATTCCACCTCCAACATGCTTTACAACTCTTTCAAATCAGAATTTTGAGCAGATTCAAGATCATTATGCATACCCATATGATCAGCAAAGTGCAAAGTCGGTTTGGCTATGAAGACACTCAAATGCAAAATGTAGATCTGTTGGAGAAATCCAAAAGATGGAGGTAAACATAGTGCAATCTAGGGCTCGGAACAAATGAGAGCTTTCGACTGGTTGCAGGACTCCTTGTCCATGGGGAGGCCCTTTTCCAAGGCATTATAGCCCTCAAGAGAAGTTGGACTTCATGATTGCAACACTGCCATTGCTTACAAGGTGGATTGAAGGAATAGAGGTATATGAGAGAAGTATTCAGCAACCTTGTCAACGGGTAAGCACACCATCTCATACTCTTTCTTTTCCTCCTTCTCAATCTATATCATTTTAGCAGTGTCAAATTCTAAACTCCCCATCTATTGTCCCAAATGTTGATCCCATCCCTACATCCCCTAGTCTTCCATCCCATCCAAGTTTTTCCACCCTCTTCTCTTCCAAACAGTCATCCCCTCCATAAGAGCTAAAAGAAATACGCTCTCCCCAAAGAAACAAGAGGTTTCACCTTCTCCACCACCACAAAAAGTTGCACAATTAGCCATGGAGGAAGAAAGCTCAAGAAGATCTTGCAGCCTAACTTGTCCTCTAGAGCAGCAGATTGAAGAGTTTGACTTGACAAAATTCATGTTAGAAGAATATTTCTATCAAGAGAAAGATTTCCTTCAAGTAGTAGAGGAGGAAGAAGCTTCTCCAAATCCAAAAGAAGAGGAGCACATTCTAGTTGTGGAGGAGAAAATTGCAAATCCAAGGGCTTTGAGCACAAAGCAAGCTACAGGAGAACCTTCAATTCTTCTTTCCACTTCACCTCCCTCAAGTTCTAGTATCAAGAGGAGTTTGATCTCTCAAACTCAATATTGGAGGGTGAAAGAAACCATGGTGGTCTCAAGTTACGGACCAAGAAGACACCATGAAGGAAGTAGAACATTTACTGAAGGGACAGCCATGAGGTAGTTTATCTATCGTTTGGAGGATTGTTTTGATGGAGAAGAACCGGTTGAGTTTCCACCATTCTCTCTCTCATCATTTTTCAAGTCCCACACTTGGAGAAAGGATTCCATGTTGTGCAATCACACCGGATGCCTGAAACATCAACTTAGAAACCCGATCAACATCCAGGGTGCCGTGATTCTGCACTAACACAACCCTCAATCACTTATATCACCTATTCAAGACATATTTGGCCCATATCTATTCCCCCTTCGCAATTCTCATACTTGCACCCCCATATACTAGGATTCCATCCACATCATACATTCATTCTCAACCCCCTTATACTACAGGGGATGCCCATTCCTCATAGCCCACTAATGGCCTCGTTAGGATGATGACAGAAAATATGCAAACATTAGAAGCATCAGTTTCCATCTCTCATAACTCCTTAACTTATGACAAAATCAGTAATGAACCTATTCATCCATCTATCCCCATTTTCCCATACCCAGTACATTGGGAAATGCCCAAGTTCATTCATTTCAACATTAAATAATACCCACAAAAACACTTGTGATCATTCAAACATGGGTGTTATCTGATTGCCCATGATGATGCTTTACTCCTACGAACATTCCCCATGTCCTTGACAGGACCCGCCCTAGATTGGTATAGTGGTTTACCCAGACATTCCATTTACTCATTTAACCAAGTGGCTCAAGCATTCTTGGACCATTTCTCAATAAATGTCATCAAAAAAGTCACCATGACTAACCTATACTCAACACGACAGTATGATGATGAATCTATCATAGATTTCATTGCTCGTTGGCGAAGCCTTATCAACCAATTAACATTCCAATTACCTCAAGCTGAGCTTATAGAGTTGTTTACTAGAGTTTGTGTAGGTACATCTCACCAAATATACAGGAAAACCTTTTGTACCTTTGATGAAGCATTTACCATAACACGAAAACTTGAAATTCGTGCCATTGAAGAAAAGAAAACCCAATTACGAAACAAAAATGCCATGTTCAAATCAAATGATTCTTCTTCATCTTCAAAGCCCCATGTTGAGCAGACAAAGTATGATACTTAGTAGAAGGCACGCAGAAGGTTTGTATGTGGAAATAGGGCACGTTCAAAGGTGTGGAAGAATAGGAAAGGAAACGCACGCAAAAGATAAGGACAGATTGAGGACTTATCCATTTTAAGGATTATGGGCTAGTTTTGGAGATAGCTACATAGCAGATCAATGGATGAAGACTTGCGTGACACACATAGGCTATTTTTGGAAGAGCATCTACTAATCGCTTTGCATGGATTTGAGCTAATAATAGAATCGCTACTACCAGCTAACTGTGAAGCGATCTATTATTAGCGCACTTGAATGTGCATCTATTATTGCAAAGGCGCATGGCTATTTTGAGTATGCGACCTATTTTGGGAATTATGTAAGTGGTGAAGGGAAAGTCCCCACCCATATAAATATGTAGTGATTTACATAGAATAAGAGGCTTGTGTATGAACTATTGTAAAGTTATGCTTCCATATCTGATGTGCGCATGAACTTATGATACTACCTATTGTAAGAAGCTTATGTGTATTTAATATGTTTAATATAATGAAGTGTATTGATTGATTAAAGGTGTTATACATAAATATAACTAGATCTTGTATGGTATAATTCACATGGTTATTGCTTGAATGCATTACTCCTTAGATCTAGATTTGGAATATGCTCTGTAAAATTTTTATACCAATTATGGATCTAAATGCATTAACTCCTCATCTTGCTAACATCATGCATAAGCAACCCTAAAGAGGGGCCTGGTACCGTTTTGCACTTCAAGTTAGCCCTAAATCTAGGTGAGTGATGTTCCAAAGGCACCTAGGTTATTTCTAGTAAATTCTAGGTTGCATCACCCCAAAATAATTATTCAAAATCCAAAGGATTTTCCAATGTGATATTTCTCAAAGCTAGTCCATCTAATCAAGCCAAAAGTTCCTCCAATGTTTCTCCCATTCAAAATTTTCGTTGTTTCTTAGATAGTCTAATTCGTCGATCTGGGAAAATATTCTTAAGGCTGGAGCCATTACACTTTCCCCCACAAAACCTCATACTAGTTTGGATCCCTCTCGTCATATTCCTACATCGTATAAGGAACACGACTATGGTAATTATCATCGCATCAAAGGCCATAGTGATGGTAATTGCATAACTTTTAAGAAAATTGTCCAAGAAATGTTAGATAATGGAGATCTCGTCCTGGACAACTCGAACACACCGGAAAATCAAAACTTGCATATCTTTAAGAAGTCGTTTCCTAATCATACACCATCATCTAATCAGCATGGTGAATCTTCAACCAATGACAACAATGTTTGTGAAGTCCACATTATTTTCAACATCATTCCTCAATTTCCACCTATTCTATTTATCGAGGAAATTCTATCACAAGCTCCTCTACACACGGAGGAGAATACCTCATCTACTCCTTAACCCATAAAGAAGTCCCCTTCATCTCCCCTTCACAAATGGAGGAGTCCACAACTGATGTTGTTTCACCATCTACCTTGAACTTCTTGAACAATCAATTTTATTAACTCTCCTACCCGTAGGAGAATCATCATCACTTTCTTCTCCACCGAAAGAGGAATCTACCTCAGCCCACTTACCAACTCTCCTATCCGTGGGAGATCCTTTAGAGTTGCCACTATCTCTGTTGGGGAAAATTCCCAGTTAGCATTATAGGATCCCATTGATCTACTCTTGGCTCTTTTACCCATAAATTTCAAGGCTAGCCAATTCCTTGTCTCACGGACATATTTTACAAGGATTTCCACTAAACCAACTTCATCTCCTCTTATAGCAAAGTCATTTTCACGACGGCCATTTGCTTGGATTAAGTTTATAATTCCATGCTTTGGGGACGTCTTCGGTCCCCTTTTCAACCCAAATGCAAATGTAACCTACGATACCTCCACATCTATCCAAGGTATTTCTAGAAATCAAATCAACCCGACCATGCCTATTGAAATGGCTTATTCTTCATCACCTTTACCTACATCTGAATCTTTACCCATAGCCAAACCCATTCCTCCTCCTAAGAACTTACATGTACAAACATATCCTCTCACATCTAAGCCTATCACTACTCTGGGTGTCATGCCAACATCAAGCCTTTTCCATCCACCCATCAAAATGGACTTATCCACATCTTCCCAAGCCTCGCACGAAAACCATTCATCCACCTAAGAGGAAGACCCAACCTTCTAGGATGCATACAACAATTTCACTCACTACGCTTCTATCATGTTCTCCCTTTCCATCTATCCTCGGTCCTCATCTAACTACCTTGGTCAAGCAACCATCTACGTAAAGAAAATAAAAAATGCGGTTGTCCTCCTCTTCTTCATGATCCTTTATTATGCCCAATCGACCAAAGCATCACTTGCACTATCATTGTTACCCGTATCTTCCTTACAACCTATACCCCCACCAGCTACCATAACCCCATCACTACCTATGCAAATTTATTCTCCTTAACCCATACCTTCCACCCGGCCTCTAACAGAAACCTTTACCACACCTCCGTTATCACCGTGGCTAACCCGTCCTCTGCCACCATCTAGCTTTCCCTTCTACATCACGTAATCCCACCTCACCTTTACCCAAGAAGGTGTAATCCAAGGACAAGAACCCACTACCCTCCAATAGGGTAGTTAAACCAACAACACCTTCCATTGCTAGTTCATCTACCACATCTTTACCCAAACAGTACCATCAAAACCTAAGATAATACCACCTACCAAACTGGTGGTCAAACCTATTCCACCTCCTATAACACCTCTTCCACCACAATCATCCACACCTTTACCCAAACCCACACTCACTTCCCACTTGTGATCCATTGGCGGGGTCCTACGCCAACATTTTAGCCAACCTCTTAGATACCTCGGTCATCACATTACCACCGGTTATACCTTACAACCCCCTCAAACCCAAACCAAAAGGGTTTGATGAAAATAATATTTTTGCCTACCATCATGTGCTAGGACATGATGTAGAATTTTATAAGGCTCCTAAAACCTATCTCCTCAAATTATGCCCCCTTGAAGTGAATTTTTATGATGATGATCTTCTAGATGAGGACTCTATTCCACCTTCACCAATCACAACACATCCTCGTACACTACCTATTCGGACACCCGCATATCCACCTCCACGACCTTTTTATCCACCTCTAACATTTGATATTAACATGGTATTTATTAGAGAGTTGGTCAAACCACCACCTAAATTCCAGTGTGCCCTACTTATTTTGCAAGGTTCTTACCTCGCATTAGGATTTTGTCCATCATGTCATTATACTACTCATGACATACCTTCTCCATCCACCTCTTACCTTGCATTAGGTTTTTGTCATGGACTTGTCTATTTTTATCTTAGATCTCTCTCAAAGTAGGCATGTTGTCTTACATCGGTGATGCTAAACACCAACCATATTCATCTCATTGCCTTTTTACCATAATTTCCTACCAACCATTATATGTCCTAACAGTATTCCAAATGGTGTAGAAAATATGCACTTCTTGATGTTCAAAGAGATACTCAATTGTCTACACCGTTCAAACATTAAGCACATATTTTCACAATGATCTTTCACAAGCCCATATATTGTCCAATCATCTAGGTATACCTGTAAGAAGTTGTGAATAAAGTCTTTGAATGCCTGAACAACTATGTGCGAGAATACAACATGTGCATTTTTCAATCCAAAAGGCATCATAGTATAGGAAAAACTACCCCATTCAGTAGTAAATTTTGTCTTTTCTTGATCCTCTTGAGCAATCCTAACCTGATGATACCCGAAAACCCATCTTGTGAAAGAATATATTTCACACCTGTAACTCCTTCCAAAGATTTCCTCGGTGATTGGCATAGAAATGGGTCTATGACGCATGCAAAGCATTCAATTCCCCCGTAATCCATACATATTCTAATTTGTCCATCCTTCTTGATATTGATCACCATCGGAATAACCCATTCTAACTCATCAAGGGGCTTGATAATTCCATATTTCAACATTTTATCAATTTCTTCTTTTACCTTTCCATGTAAATTAGGATTCATTCTGTAAGGTCTCTTTCTCACAGGGTGTGTGCCTTCTTTAAGATTTATATTCATTTCCCCAAGTGATTTATGCATGCCTTTAAGTTCATGATACCCTCGAGGGAATAATTCCCGATAATCCTTGAGTAACTCAATGATCTTAGCTACCTCTAAGTCTGACCAGGTAGTCTCCAATGATGACCTCCTTAGGGTCACCTCCGAACCTATATTCACCTTATTTGTCTTCATGGGTTTGTGATAGGCATGTGTATCTTCGTCTACATTATCCAAGACCTTGTGCACCCTTGTGAATGTTCAATATCTAGGTTCTCAACTTCCTCATCATCCACGATATAAACCATCTTTCCTTTCTCTTTCTCAAGGCAAGCGTATTCGAGTAATATGTTGTCCATTTCTTCTTCCTTGTTAAAACAAGCTCCGAACTCTGCCTCACCAAATAATTCCCGAATAAGTCCTTTATATTTTACACTATCTCCCATATTTAAGCACTTAAAAAAATTTAATGCCTCTGCTAGTGGATTTTGGGAAGAAAAGTAGTCAAAAATCTAAATCATTCCTGCAGCCAAATTTTTCAAGTTCCTAGTCTCTCAATGTAGTTTTGCATATACATACTAGGCGTGTGCACATCCTTGTAGCATAGAATACAATTTATGCACCCATAGTGAAGGTGGTAATGCTTCATGTCCTGTTATCCAAAGTCTCTCACACTCGCTGCTTGAATGTGATGCTGAACATGTTGATCACCATTATAAGTGTAGATCTATGTAGGTGCATTGTTCCTTACAAACCTAATAAATAACGTGACTCCAATCTCTTCCCATGTTACAAGATTATCTCTATGGACTACCCACCAGCATGATGTTGTCTCACACAAGGTATATACTAACATATCTCTTCTCTTAATTTGATTTATCCACCATGTTTCCATAGCTTCCAAAAATACAAGAAGATCTTCTACCCCAAAGTGTACCAAGGTATGCTGGCTACCTATCTGCCGAACCGAACAAAGTCCATTCTTGCTTGCAACCATACTTTTCACATCGCGACCTAGTAGTTCATATGTTCTATGAGCCCAATGGTCACAAGCAACTCGTATAATCACTAATAGAATGGGAATCCTCCCACTATAGGCTTCCCGCTTTTGATGGCTCATTGACCTCCTGGGTCCCGAATAACGCATACATAAATTTTGTTTAAGTTGTCCTCACTTAGAGGCTCAACATATGGTGTAGAATTCCCATCCGTCACAAAGGTATCACAACCCTTTCCTCCTTATTTTAAAAGCTGATATAGCCCTTATTGAATCTCAATTCAACATTATTCGCATAACACCAAGGGCGTCCAAGTAAGGCTGGAAAATTGTCTACTTCTGCAAGTGCTTTTACCTCAAAATCCCCAATAAACTTGGCCCTTGTATGGTTATAGATGCATCCTTTAGAACTCCGATGGGTGTGGCTTTAGTCCAGTTTTCCATAAACAATACATTAGATGATGGCTACAATGGAGGCCTCCCATTTGTACCCATGCATATAATGTAAGAACATTTACTTTTGCACTGTGTCAATCAATATGTTGCTCAACACCACCCATCCACAAAAACATTAAGAGTTATTTCCTTGCCATAGTCAATGCTATCGGGGCAAGATTTGCATGCGAGAATCTACCATCCAGTCTCAACACTTGCGCATAGATTGTTCCCTTTTAACCAACTTCATAATAGTGGAATGATATTATCCTAACACAACATTTTACACACTTCTTTCGATCATCGATATTAGTTTGGACTGTCTTTGATACTTTTTTCTACTCCTTTAAGGATCGTATCTCACCCCAAAGATTCCTTAGAACCTCCATGGTATTATGGTAAAATTCCTTCGATGAGCAGGACCTAGGTACCTTGCATGCAAAACCTCCTCCTTGGTGGTCATAGGCTTCGGTGTAATGCCTCCCTTGCGTGTGCCGCTTCACTCGTGTAGTAATCTTCACCGTTAATTCCTCGTCCTTCTATTATCTTGGGCATCCACCGATCTTCTACCACACACCGTATTCTAACCATCCCAATACCTTTTCTTTCTTTCTTATGTTGTATACTTGAGATTCTCATATAAGTCCTGGGAACTCCTAATAGCTATGACTCTTTCACAGAATGAACATGTAACATTCAGGGACATTTGTGCCTATAGTGATCGGGGAATCCACACGTAAAGCATGTTCCATGAGGGAACTCACCTCTTCCTCCATTACGACCTCATCCTCCATATCCACCATGATATCCACGTCCCCTTCCACGACCTCCTTCAAAACGGCCTTCATTCTTGTCATAGTGCGTTTGATTATGATCTTGATCTTAGTGCTCATTCTTACCCTTAGAATTATCTATGACACCTATCTCGTCAGTACCCCAATGTCTATGGCATCCTGGATCTGACCAATCAATCGACAATTCTTAGTATCATGGGTCATGGACTTGTAAATTTTTCAAAACTTGGATACATTCTTCCTTATTGCGTGTTGTGAGAAAGGATAGTGACTAGCATCATGATTTAAATGACAAATCTCATAGTCCAACAGTAATGAGTGTACTATTCTTCGAGGAAAACTATCCTTGGTGTGACCTTCTACTTCACAATCTGTACACCAAATTCCTGAGTGTGTTTCATGGGCTGAATTTGTTGATAGCTTCTCTAAATATTTGGCCATAGCTGCAATCTGTGTCTCTAAGAATGGACTAACACCGGTGTCAATTCTCCCAACTACCTTAGTACACAAATTTTCTTCCAAAGCTTCACACGGATCGGTGTATGTTTTATGTGACAGCTCCCTTCTAATGGTGTAGTAAATCCTCCAAAAACCATCGTGCATGCTTTGACTAACGTGAATATATTAAGATAGCTTAGATAGAAGTGTCTTAAAATGGTCATCATACTCACGTACACTCTCAGTAGTGCCTCGCTTGATATCCTTGAGTGCACTAATACTCTTCTACTCAAACTTAGGTATATGGAACTCCTTTAAGAAAGCATCCTTCAATGCTACATAATCTACGCAAGTTTGATTAGGGTCAAACTTTTATACCAGTTGTGTGCTCATCCTTGCATGGTAGTACCAAATTGACTTTCCTTACACTCAACAATCATGATCCCTTTAGGGCACCACAAGATTTCACACATATGCACATTCTCAACAACATCCTTTATGCCTTTATACTCTGGAAGATGAATAGACATATCCATATAAATATTCTATGGTTGCTACGGGCCTTGACCACCTGATCTAGAAACTCCTATGTTTCCTCTACCTCCAGAACTACTAGATCCACCGGAACTAGAACCACCTATACCTCTTGAACCTCCACCCTATAGTTGGAATATGACCTATAGATGTACTCCCATGTGTCTTGACAATAGTATTATATCGAACCCCTACCTGTGAGGTAGTTCCACTTCCATAGGTGAACCCAACATTTGGTTTGCTTACAATCAGGCATACGATGTGCCTCAAAACATACCTATAAATAACATAGAAGCCATCTATCCTCGCCATTGATGTACTTTCTCTCTTACTTCCCAAAATTTCTTGTTGATTACTTGTCATACTAGATATTGGAAAACCAAGCGCAAGGGCTAGGTCACCAGGTGGATTAAGATGCGCACCCGTAGCCCAAGTAGTCTCTGTTGGCACACTTCCGTGTGAGGCCAAGGGGGTTATCTATCATGCTTTCCAGGATGGAGGAGTTCCTAATGCTCCGGCTCCACATCTTCTACATGACCTTCAAATCCTTCATGATCCATCTCTCTCCTCAACACTATACTTTCTACAAGAGAACGTTGCCTCTCTATCTCCCTCTCCCACACCTCGTCATACTTAAGTCACTTCTCCTCTCTCTTCCTCTCTGTCGCGCGAGGTTTTCAATCTCTCACCGAACTGTTCTGCGCTTTCGCGTGTGGTCTGTTTTTAGTTAACCATCAAATTACTCTCCAGGTTGAAATGTACCATCAAGATCTTGATTGCCAAAGTGGAATGCCTTACAAATATTTTCCTCTAGGATACCGCAAAAACTAGAATTTAGCTACCTTTAGGAAAGAGTACATCGAAATTGAATATTCTAGAGTATAACCATTTAAAACACCACAAAACCACATATCCATAAAACGAGTCCAGTTCAAATCAGCATCATAAAGGGCCTAAAATTCTTCCCGTGTCCATACAAGTACGCGTTACCTTCAATTCTACTTAGATGCATAAGCGATCGACCACTCGTATAATTCTACTGGAAAGATGGCAAAAAAGATCTCATATAAGCTGTCATACAGATTCTGTTCTACCCAAGTGTGTGCGTCAAACTCAGATTCACTGCTGAAACACCATGCATACTCTTCCTTCATATCGCGTATCCAATCCTCAATACTTGCTAGAGTTAACCGGTATGTCTTCATCACGAACCATTCTAAAAACAACTGAAAAAGAGGTCCTAGTAATGGAACCAATGATGCAACCTAGAATTTACTGGATAACACCCCAGTCGCACTGGCACATCACTCAGCCTAGAGCGAGTGCTCACCCAAAGCACGCAAAGGTACCAGTCTTTCTTTAGGATTGTTGTAGCAGGATGTTAGCACAATGAAGAAAGAAACAAATATATCCATAACTAATCCATCATTCTACCATGTATTCTCTATTTAGACCTATGAAAGAACAAGCATTAAACAATAATCATGATTGAATCAAGAACATGCACTACTTGATTACACATGGTAATGACACTTAGATTCGGCCAATATATTCCATATATTAATAAACACAAGCTCCTTACAATAATTTCAATCTATACCAATGGGTGTATGTATCTTTGTATATCTCCTCCTTTTATCTATCTATATATCTTCTTTGTCTATCTATCTATAGCCATCGTCTCTCTACTAGGTAATTCACTACATATATATAGGGTGGGGACTCACCCTTCACCGCTTATCTATTATAGAAATAGGTCGCATGCTATTAATAGCTACGCACCATTTACGATTATAGCCACACATGCAAGTGTGCTATTTATAGATATCTTATCGTTAATCAAGTGTAAATCCTATTATTAGCTTGTCTCCATGTAAAAACACTTGATTCAATCCTCTAAAGATAGACTATGCATGGTACGCATGTCTCTACTTTTTGGTGTGTTCGGCACGTCGTCATCAATATAGAATACATGGTGAATGATGGATTAGTTATGGATATATCTATTTCTTTCTTCATCACACTAACATCCTACTATGACCTGGTACCTTTGCGCGCTTCAAGTGAGCACTCGGTCTAGGCTACGAAATGTGCCAACATGACTAAGTGTTATTGCTCAATTCTAGGCTTTTGGGTGATGCGGGAGCATAACTTAGAGGCCATAACTTTTGATCCTCCGTTGATTCCGTCATTTACAGGGGTGGTAGATATACTTAAAATTGGCAACCGAATGTTTTTTCCATCTTTTGGTCTAAAATTGGCTCAGGTCTTCTTAGAACTTTAATAACTTTTGTTGTGCTTGTCGAATAAGTCCAAATTTCGCATGAGCCCTAATTTATGAATGCATATTTGGCACGCAAATTTTTGGGGTCAATCCGAGTTGTTTTACATTTTAGGGTTTTTTGGCATTTTAGGTTTTTGGCATTTTAGGGTTTTAGAGTAGTCTTGAAATAAAAGGAGAATTGTAATGATGTAATAGATCAGTGTGAATTCCAGAATGAGAAGTAAGCTATTTGAAACTCCTGGTTTTATTTGCAAAGTTGTTTATGTGTGTTTTTGAGGTATTTCAACCTCTTGCAGCTGGATTCACATCAATTGGTATCAGAGCAGGATTTTGATCTTGCGGAAATAGTTAAGGTAACATATTACATTTTTATGTGTAGTTTTTACCTCTGTTTTATATAACCATGGCTAGATGCGGAGGGGAGGTTATGCCCAGATGAATAGGCATATGCAGGAGCTACAGAGACAAGTTGCTGAGCTCACGGGGGAAGTTACCCGCCTTAGAAGGAGACATGCAAATGGGGATGCAAACCCAGATAGTGATATTGAAGAAGAGACTCCATTAATGAATGAAGGAGGAGATGAAGAAGAAAATGAGAGAGACGAAGAAACCTTGAATGAGAGACCATTTGAGGAGAGATTGATCAAGGCCTTAGAGGGAAAGAATGACGACATCAAGATTAATGTTCCTGATTATGGTGGAGGGTTACGACTAGAGGAGTTGATTGACCGTTAAATCGCATGGAAAAATTCTTTGAGTGGAAAACCCTTTCGTGAGGAGAAGAAGGTTAAGTTTGCATGCACTAAGTTAGCCGGACATGCATTGATCTCGGTGGGATCACCTACAAAATGAAAGACAAAGGAATGGAAAGGGCAAGATCCAAACTGAATAAAATGGTAAAGAAGTTTAAAGAAAAGTTTCTTCCTCGTAGATTATGCTCGACACTCTTTCAAGGTTCCAAAACCTAAGGCGTATGATCTCAAAGATTGAGGAGTATACTAATGAATTTTACAAGTTATCAATCAGGGTGGAACAGGGAGAGTCTGAAGAACAAAAGGCTACACGGTACATAAATGGGTTGAGTTACACCATACAAGATGAGCTGAGTATGCTCCGATCCATAGCCTAGATGATGCTTATCAACTTGCATTAAAGGCAAGAGGAAAAGAACAAGAGGAGTAATTTTAGAAGAGGTGTGAAGAGAGGTCCATCATCATCTCCAATGAGGGGCAGGGGTAGATTTGAATCTACAAAAGGTGAATCCTCTAATACATAAGGGCATGAAGATTCTGGTCAAAGCCATGGTAACTACCAAAGAGGTAGGGGATTTCAGAGGGGAAGAGGTTATAATGGAGGACGGGGCTGGAATAGCCCCCAAAGGCAATATACATGTTACAGATGTGGTGAAGAGGGGCACAGAGCTTTTGAGTGTCCGCACTATCCTACACAAGATAGATGGCAAGGAGAAAAACCACGAGTAAATCTGGTTGAGGCTGAAGAGGAAGAAGAAATGGAGGTTGCTGCAGACTTGGGTGAAACCCTCATGATAAGGAGGATGATGATTGTCCCAAGGAAGGAGAAAGAACGTGATGTTGCTGGAGCTGATTCATGGCTTCGAACAAATATATTTCGAACAAGATGCACCTCTGGAGGAAAGGTATGTAAAATTATTATTGATGGTGGTAGTTGTGAAAATATGGTTTCAATTATAATGGTTGATAAACTCAATCTGAAATGTGACAAGCACCCATATCCCTATCGTATATCATGGTTCAAGAAAGGAAATGAAGTAACCATAGATAAAAGATGCCTTATAAAGTTTTCAATTGGGAATACCTACAGGGATGAGGTGTGGTGTGATGTTATCCCAATGGATGCATGTCATATATTACTGGGTAGGCCTTGGCAATACGATAGAAAGGTTACACATGATGGAGGGAAAAATACATATACCTTTTGGAAGGATGGTGTAAAGGTGGTCTTATTACCCTTCAAGGAAGAAGAGAAGAGTGAGGGCTTATTGGCTACAAAAGAGTTTGTTACAGAAATGGAAGAAGCTGGATGTTGTTATGCACTAATGTCAAAGAAGCTGGAGAAAGAAGGCTTTAATATACCTATTGCAGCAGAAAAGATACTAAAAGAATACAAAGATGTCATACCAGATGAGCTACCAGATGGGTTACCTCCAAAGCGAGATATTCAACACCATATTGATTTGATCCCAGATCGCCCTTCCAAACCAGGAAGCCTATCGGATGAGTCCGACACAGAGTGAAGAGTTGAATAGACAAGTGACAGATCTAATACAGAAAGGGTTAGTGAGAGAAAGCATGAGTCCATGTGCAACTCCAGCATTATTGACTCCCAAAAAAAGATGGAGACTGGAGAATGTGTGTAGACAGTAGAGCCATAAACAAGATCACAATTAAGTATCGGTTTCCAATTCCGTGATTGGATGATATGATGGATGTGCTAGTGGGAGCCCGATATTTTAGCAAGATTGACCTACGAGTGGTTACTACTAGATCCGAATCCGTGAAGGGGATGAATGGAAAACTACTTTTAAAACAAAAGATGGATTATACGAGTGGATGGTGATGCCATTTGGGCTATCTAATGCACCCAATACATTCATGAGGTTGATGAACAGAGTACTCCGAGAATACAATGGTAAGTTTGTTGTTGTCTATTTTGATGATATTTTGATATTCAATAAGACAATGGAAGAACACTTATTACATATGAAATTGGTGTTAGACTTGTTACGTAAAGAGAGTGTATATGCAAACTTAAAGAAGTGTAGATTCCTTCAAGAGTCTTGTTTTTTTGGGATTTTTCATATCAGGGGATGGAGTGAGGATGGATGAGGAAAAAGTAAAGGCAATTTTGAATGGCCTATTCCAAGGAATGTGACAGAGGTTCGTAGTTTTCATGGATTGGCAACTTTTTATAGGAAGTTCATCAGAATTTCAAGAGTAGATTGCTGCACCCATAACAAAGTGTACAAAAGGGAGGGAGTTTGTATGGACCAAGGCAGCAATGATAGTTTTGAATTGTTGAAGAAGAAAGTATCGAAGCACTGCTTTTGGTATTGCATTGCTAGATTTTAGCAAGGTCTTTGAGGTTGACCGTGATGCCTCACATGTTGGGATTGAGCCGTGTTGAGTCAAGAAGGACGACCAAAGGGCATTCTTCAAAGAAAAGCTAAATGAAGTCGAGGAGGAAATATTCTACTTATGATGTGGAATTTTATGCTATTGTTCGCATTAAGGAACCGGAGACATTACTTGGTAGCAAAGGAATTTGTACTCTTCACCGACCATGAAGCCTTGAGGTATGTAAACACACAGAAGAAACTAAATAGTAGGCATGCAAAATGGGTTTCATTTTTGCAAGAATATACTTTTGTTTTAAAGCATAAGTCCTAGGTAAGCATAATCAAGTTGCTGATGCCTTGAGTAGGCGTGTAGCCCTTTTCACAACAATGGAAAATAAAGTCCTAGGGTTTGAGGCAGTTAAGGAATTGTATGAAGGTGATCCTGATTTTGGTGATGTTGTCAGAAAGCTTAAGGAGCCTACAGTAGGTAGTGATTCTTTTGATTATTTGATACAGATGGTTATTTGTTTAGGGGGAAACAATTGTGCATCCCTCGCTTGGTTCAATGAGAGAAAATATTATAAGAGAATTGCATAGTGGAGGGTCAATGACACTTTGGTATAAGTAAGACAATTTCTCTTGTCATAGAAAAGTATTATTGGCCAAAGGTAAAGAGGGACATCAGTAGGGTTGTAGCAAGATGTAGAGTGTGTCAAATGGCTAAGGGTCATGCACATAATACTGGGTTATATATGCCATTGCCTATCCCTACAGGGCCATGGGTTGATCTGAGTATGGATTTTGTGTTAGGGCTTCCTAACACACAACGAGGGAATGATTCTATCTTTGTTGTGGTTGATAGATTCTCTAAGATGGCACATTTTATTTCTTGTAAAAAAACTAATGATGCTTCCAGAATTGCAGATTTGTTTTTTTCAGAAGTGGTTAGATTACATGGAATTCCAAAAACGATCACTTCAGATCGGGACACGAAGTTTTTGAGTCACTTTTGGAGGACTCTGTGGAAGAAATTGGGGACACAACTACAGTTCAGTAGTGCATATCACCCCCAGACTGATGGGCAGACTGAAGTAGTGAACATAAGCTTGGGAAATCTCCTACGTTGTATAGTTGGAGAAAAGCCAAAACAATGGGACTTAGCTTTACCTCAAGCTGAGTTTGCATATAATAGCTCGATAAACAGGTCAACAGGGAGGTCTCCTTTCCAGATTGTATATGGTAGGAATCCGAAGGGGGTCCTTGATCTAATTGTTCTACCAGGTGAAGATGAAACTAGTGATGATGCAGAAGCATTTGCAGAACACATTCTACAGCTACAAGATGAAGTGAGGGAAAAGCTGAAAGTGAGTAATGCACAATATAAAACAGCTGCAGATGCCAGTAGGAGAGTAAGTGTATTTGAAGAAGGAGATATGGTGATGGTTCATCTTAGAAAAGAGAGGTTTCCAAAGGGAACATATAATAAACTCAAGTATAAGAAGATTGGGCCATGTAGGATTCTGAAGAAAATGAGTGATAATGCCTACAAGGTGGAGCTACCTGAAAACTTTGCTATCTCACCAGTTTTTAATGTTTCTGATTTATATAAGTTTCCAGGTCATGATGAAAATGTTACGAGAGGAGGAAGAAATAAACTGGAAGAAACAGATGCCGAAGGAGAAAAAGGAGAGGGTAATGCGTGTCTTGGACCAAAAGACAATCACTACTAGACATGGGAGCTACAATAGATATTTGGTACAGTGGGAAGGTTTGCAGCAAGAAGAAAACACTTGGATTCCTGAGTGGGAGTTGAGGAAAATTGACAGTGCAAAATTAGATGAGTTCCATCAACAGAATTCGCAGGAGCTGAATTCTTTTCAACTAGGGGAGAATGATGCGGGAGCATAACTTGCAGAGGCCATAACTTTTGATCCGACCGTTGGATCGTCCTGAAATTTTACAGGGTGGTAGATATACATTAGTACTATGCTGGGGACAACTTTTCTTGCAAGGTTGTGCTCATTTTGGCACGTTTTCGGCTCGGATTCCGTCATCTAGTGGCCTAAAATTGGCTCCGAATGTTTTTTCCGCTTTTGACTAGGTCTTAGAACTTTAATAACTTTTGTTGTGCTTGTCAGAATAAGTCCAAATTTCATGTGAGCCCTAATTTATGAATGCATATTTGGCACGCAAATTTTGGGGTCAATCCGAGTTGTTTTGCATTTTAGGGTTTTTTGGCATTTTAGGGTTTTTGGCATTTTAGGGTTTTAGAGTAGTCTTGAAATAAAAGGAGAATTGTAATGATGTAATAGATCAGTGTGAATTCCAGAATGAGAAGTAAGCTATTGTGAAACTCCTGGTTTTATTTGCAAAGTTGTTTATGTGTGTTTTGGCTAGTTAAAATCCATGGTGCTTCCAAGGGGAAACAAAAATATGGCCACAAAGTTGGTCGATGCGAAGAGAATATAGAAGGCACGATTGGATCACCAGAGGTGGATGAGCTAGGATGACACCAAATGTGGAGAGGGACTAGTTTGTGAATACGAATTCCCCTAGTGGAGAAGGATAAATTGATGAAGATAAGAGGACGAATAATAAAGATTCTTAAGGAGGGGAAGATGTTACCCCGAAGAAAGGTATACGGATAAGGTAGTGGATGTCAAAGGATATATATCAGGAACATAGTGTATCAAGGAGAATAATATCGATCAACTAGAGAGGACCCTCGTCAAGAGGTGACCGGATGGAGATGTGGTAAATGGGATTGTATGTGTTACGAATGAAGAGGTATATGGAGAAGGAGAGCCCTCGAGAAGTCTTCTCACTCGATAAGATCGTGGATGATAGCATGAAGAGCCCTAGAATGCTTTGTGTCATGACCTAGAGTATGATGGAAAGTACAAATGTTATGAGAATTGAACCATGATTGTTTTGGTTAGCTCGGATCAAAAGGTCTTATTGGAGGAAGAATAATGGCGGAAGTATGTAGCGAGATGTTGGAGAACATAAACATATGATTCAATGTATACACACTAGGAGGGGTCATGTAAGATGATATAGATGGTGAAGATGAAGGTGGATCATGTCAGGGTCTAGGTGGTCTAGAAGAAGAAGGTGGGTGGAAAATTTAGACTGGATGACTGGATAATTACGGGGGTTTTGATGAAGGTGATAGCCCTAGGAGAGAATTCAATGTTTTGGATTTAGATGGGTTGATTAGTACTAATAGAGGAGGGGTCCTAAGAGGGATGGATGTGGTCCCAAGATGGTGGATGGGGACTTGGTTATGATAGGAGGGATGTCAAAGAGACCATTGTGTAAGGAAACCAAGGTCTTTAGATTTGGATTTTTAGGGGTGCCCTTAGTGGGGATGATAATAATCTCTCTTGGGGGATCTATTGATGGTGTGGTGGCTGGTGGCGAAGTTTCTTTTGCGGGACGAATTCTAAGGAGGAAAAATATTGGCTAGATGTGGGAAGGTTTGGGTGAGTGGATGAAACAAGAGAGTGACTCATAGTTGTTGTCACCAAGGGCTCTCGGTATTACTTGAATGATGAAAGTTGAGGAATAGAATAAGGGGATAATGGGGATGTGGTCATGATAGTTGATGCGGTAGGTGTGGCGAAGCACGAAAGGAGAAGCGGTATGAAATCTAAGGATGGCACAAGAGGCAAGGGTGGAAGAGATGTGGATGGGGGAACAAGGTCTAATGTAGTGGATTGAGTAGGTTTAGTTATGGAATCAATAGTAGGAGTATGTGTGAATAAAAATAGGGGTGTTTGGATCACGATTAATAATGTCTATGTGAGATGGTGTAGATGGTGGATGGATAGGGATGGAAGAAGGATGAGTGCTAACCATGCTTATTTCAGTTGTTTGAGCATCATATTGGTGAGATAAGGATATGTGACAAGCGTAGATGTGGATGTGGGAATAATAGATGTTAGGACACTAGGTGTGGGTGAGATAAGTGAGGAGGTCATAATTGAGGAGATAGGTGGGAGAGATTATTAGAATTTGAGGATTCTAATAAATACAGATTTAATCAACTTACATATTACATAATATTACGATAAATAGTTAAATAAAGATTACATCATAACCTAAGTAAATAAAGAAATACTTACATAAATAAATAACACATGTGAGAAAGTATTTATAGTGGAAAACCCAAATAGAGTAAAAACCACTTTGAAAATAACCTTTTACTTGAGAGAACTTATTTTACATCCAGATCGATCACCTCTGTAAGGTCCCTCCTAATATAATCCAAAAAACACGTCTAATTTTTTTACAATGATTAATATATATCTTAAACTCTTTTGATTTAGGAAGAACATGTTACCAATGTTTACCTATTTCTACTTTCACACACTCACATTGAAACGCTTACAATGTCCATAATTAGCCTACGTTTATTCTAAGTTCATTTCAACTCAAACATCAAATAAATATTTCACTTATTGGTACAATGTGTCTCTACATGATACAAGTGTTCTAAATGTTTAATTCTCAATGTAAAATTGTAATTAAGCACATGCTTATTCAATTACCCATTTTTGGATAAGGGCTTCATATAGTTCAAGACAATTGATTGTATAACTTCAAATGAATACCACAATGCATATAAATCAGCATGGTTTGATTGACTAATTTATAATTTAAGATCAAATATTTATTCATTTACACTTCTTTGTCAATATAACAATTTACACAAATTCATTACTCTAGTTTGTTCACATGGAAGCATTTCATAGTATAGCTCTAATATAACGAGTTTATCCTTCATAACATGTACACATTTTGGGCGAGTTCAACTTAGCCATTGATTAATAAGATCTTAAACATTTTCAACAAGGTAATCATCTACAATTTAAAGGTACAATTTTCACTTCAGATCATTTTACATAAATCACATTAGACATACATGGATACAATTTATACCTTATAATATCAAGCCACATAATGAAGAGAACCATTTTGTTGTCCAACTACAGAGAGAAAGAGCATCATCAAGCGCTTTACCTCCAACCACGAGCCATACGGATCCCCGCACACCTCTCAAATCTTGAGAGTGGCCCTACCCTTCACGAGAAGGAAGATGTGGTAATCAATGAGGTGAGAGAGAGAGTCATATGTGTAAGTCATTACCCAATCAACTGGTAACATCTACGGGGTAGGAATAATATACATCCTAAATCATAACCCTATGATTTGCTTTTGGCCAAAGTCTACGAAATTAGTAGGTAACCACCTAGTCCCTGAAATCCATCAAAATGCTAGAGCATGAATAATCCAAGTGATATTCAAGAGGGTAGCTTGTGTGTCAATCCACTACCTACCCTGTGTCCCCTCTTAGCATTCGTCAAGTGTGATTCTACGCACTAGGTTATCTATCACCTTAGTACTATCACCCCCTAAACTTAACACATCTCACATTCCCACTCCTTATCCCAACAATTGACAACAAAACATCGTTTTCTTCCAGTTATAGTATAGTTAACAAAATATGCTAGAATCCTAACAACCCAATTTCTTCTGTGTGTCCCATACCACCCGTCAAATTAATGTTAAAGGGATTCTAATCTAATTGCTAGTGTCGAACGACACAAAACAATGCATTGACAATGTTCTTATTTTACGTAATATTCATTTTCTGCCATGATTATCAATATTTATTATTTGATAGCTCATTTCTTGGTTTAAGTATTATATTTTATATTTAATCTTCGTGTTATAGTTGTAATCCATGCTTCCTATTTAGCTCCACATCATGGATATACCTCGCTTAATGAAATAATTATATTTACTTACTTTCTTCTTTTCGTCTATAAAAAAAAACATAATAAGAATATGGAAAGTAATTCAGATTACAGAAAACCCCGTCAAAGAATTAATTGTAACTTTTATTCCGTAAACTGGGTTTGAATAAAATTTAAAGGGTTTATAAACAAATATGTATTGAGTGAGCTGTCCAAAATTCAGCTCCACCCAGTTTTCCAAATAGGAGAAATCTGCATTTGAAAATCCCTTATGGAGTGATTTTTCAGTTAGTGTCTAAGCCTGAAATTTAGTTTTTGGGTATCTAAGCATTAGTTTTAACTTATATTCTGTAAACTGGGTTTGCATAAAATTTAAAGGGTTTGTTAATAAATATGTATAGAGTGAGCTGTCCAAAATTTAGCTCCATCCAATTTTTCAGATAGGAGAAATCTGCATTTGAAAATCGATTAGAGAGTGATTTTTTTCAGTTTTGTCTAAGCATGGAATAAAGTTTGTTAAGGTATTAATCATAATCTAGTTTATTTTATTCAAAGAGATTTTTATTTTTATGTCGACCTTTCAATTTGCCAAATTCTATTTCTCATGTTTCTACCTCGTCGTATCTTTTAATATTTATAAATTTTCTTATTCTCAAATGTCTTGTGGCTAGAATTTCGTAACCCAGATAATCCGAGTATTTTATAGTTCGCATAAGATTATAAGAGTCATTCATTTGGAATAAGCATATTTAAAGAAAGCACAAAATTCATTTCCCTATATTTGTAACGTGCTTCTTACATATATTAATTTACTTATAACACATAGTAAAGTTAGATGTTTTTATCAGTATATATATATATATATTTTTTCCTGCTAATCAGATCCCTTAAATCTTCCTGTTAAACATTCCGTAAGAAGATATTTTGCTCATCCCTCTCCCTGGTTTCATTTTCTCATATGCTAAATTGGAAGGGCTAAACATTTCCTATGATGTATTGCTATATATATACACATAAATAAATTTACAGAAGGAACATGTTCTTGTTAGATTTAATGGACTGCGTTTTTTTTTTTTTTTAACTCCCTCCATTACAAACTTCATGGTATAATTTTATACCCAGATTTACAATTAAAAATAAAATGAACAAAGATCATTCAAAATGTCTTTATTTTATTTGTGTTCAAGGTAATCATTTAACTAATCATTCCCAACTAATTACATTAATAATTTTAAATAGATGCAGTTTTAGAAAAGCTAGAAATTCGTTGCCTCCTGCTCTTTAACAGTCCCCTTTGATGAGCACGATGGTGATCTCTTCTACCTCCAGGTCCTATTGTCTCCTTCTCTCTACTTCTTTTCACCTCCTCCTGCACATCTGCTCCTCCCTCTTCTCCGTTTAATTTTTCTTCCCTTTGTTTTTGTTCTTCTTCTCTTTTTATTTTTATTTTTTTCTTCCTCTCTCAATCTTGTTCTATTAATCTTTTCGTCCCCTACACTCTGTAACTGACCTGTATTTATAAAAATTATTTTCCATCTTTTCATTAACTTCTCCTTTCCTCCAACGTGGGGTGTTGAGTGATTGTTTGAGTTTAAAATAAATATTTATTTTCACCCAACTTTCAAATATGCGGTGAATGAGGAGTTTAACTTCGTGTTTTGATTCCAAAGCTCATCTCCTACTTCACATCCTAAGCCCTAGTTTCAGTTGGAGTTATCGTTTAACTTGAATGTCCATACTGTAATATTTTTAAACTTTACCCTCCCCTTCTAATCAGGAAAAGTGGCGTTTTGAAATTTAGAACTTTTTTTATATTTAAATGTATATAAATCTCTTTATATATATTCATGGCTTTCAATCTCAACAATTTAAGAGGGTTAAAAAAGTGTTAACTCTTATTATGCAATGTTATATTGTTATTATTATTATATACGCTTATATATTATTTATATTTTATTACGGATCAGATCTAGTACGATCTAAATTGTGAATAAAAATGCATCAAATTACATTTTGGCGTTAGAAACAAGTATTATAACGATACATTAATATTCATTACTAATGGTTTATATAGTTAATTAGTATTTCTGTGTAGCAGATATATATATATATATATATATATATATATATATATATTTGAGAATGTGTACCAAAATTATGTTCTACTTGATACACCAGGTTGTCTTCCACACAACGCCACCCACTAAAGTGAAACTTGAAAAGAAACAAGAAAAAGATCTTATTGGCTGACTTACCATAACTAATTATCAAGCACCGACATACTCATGAAAACTCTCTCAATCTCGCGATACTCATCACGACATCTTTTCTTCTCTCTCCGATGATGCCCTTTCTCATTTCCCAAGAACACCTGCACATGCACCAACAACAATACCCAGTGCATTATATGTTCAAAATAATAAATCAACTTCTATAAAATCAATAGCGACATGTTACTTCCAACAGTAATCAATAATTGCAATTTGACATTTAATAATTTTCAAACAATTGTTCAATAAATGTTTTATCCAAAACATATCACAATGCAACTCAAGCAAGATCAATCAATCAACAACATACTATATCTACGACGATCATCGCCTCTTAGTTCTCCAAATGTATCAAAATAATAAATGACTAGTTTCGGGATGTGACAACCTCTTTCTTTAAAACTTTATTTACTAAGGGTAAAACCAAATCACTTGATGTACACACCTTTGATATATTTTCCGAATATATCAAATGAGGACCTAAAGTCCTTTTTATATAAGGTGATCAGGTATGTCTCCCGACCCACCTTTTCAACCTAAAATGGTCGACACATACACCTAGATTTATAATATTTAATATTAGAAATATAATCATTTCATGATATTAAATTTTTAACCTAAAGTATATACCTAGGTTAGCATATTTAATAATACAAATATAAATATTTCATATTATTAAATATTAACGATATATTAGTGATGGACCCATAGGGACGAGCTAGGAGTTGAATAGTCAAAGTAGAAGTAGACCGATGGAAGGTGCCAGTGTCGGCGTGGCGCACATTCAAAGGTAAAATTTGCGACGGGTTTCCAAACAAGCAATTAGTCTCTACGTGTCCGTCGAGACTTTTGGCCCACCAAGCAAAGGGACTTAGGAAAAATACAAAGGAGCCCAAGGAGCTCGCGGAAGCCACCATGTGTCAATCCGGTGCAATTTCAAGAGTGAAGGAAGGGGGAAAATTTTCAAATGAGTGCGAGGCTGCCACGTGGGCCTTGTATGGACATACTCTTTTAAATATTGCACACCCAACCCGAGGAATTTCATATGGCCATATCTTTTGATTGAAACTCGTTTGGGTGGGAGAAGACCGCTTGGAAAGCTCTTGACATCCTCTGCACCATGGAGGCCTAAAACTTTAATTTTGATAGGGTTAGGTGGGTGAGAAGTAGGAAAACGTCTTGCAAACTATTAATGAAGGATCGATTACTCCAACCACCCAATCGATATGATCTACCCTCCTTTGTCTTCAACATGTCAAACAGGCATGGGGAAGCTTATTTCACATATTTCCAAGTGGATTTGTAGGCATTGTGTTTCAAATTTAGGGTTTATCCTTTTCCTTCTTCTTCCATGGATTCATCTATAAATGTAAGAGTAAGGCTCATTTGTTATGTTGGACACTTTGTATCCTTACTCATTTTTGATAAAGACTCCATACTTTCTATATTTTGAGTTGCATACTTCTATGTTTGGCTCTTGCATGTAGAAATCGGCCTCCTTCATCATTGTAACAACTCTGTGCATTTTTGGAAGTAATAAAAGCATCATTTTGTGACTATTTTTGTCCTAATGTGTTTACATTCCTTCTTCTTGCCTTTGCTTTTGCATTGTGTGCTGGTTGTGGTACTTCAGGTCCCCTACAGTTCTATATTTAGTTGTGTTCCATGAGAACGATCTGGTGAATACGTGTTTCGCTGTGCTACTCATGTCTAGCCTCCTTTCACGCATTCCCTATCATTCTCACTCATAACAAATAGTGTTCATCCCTCTTTTAAGTGCTATTTCCTTTTAGTGTAGATTACTACATGTTATCATTCTTTCCCTGGTCCCTTGGAATTCTTAGCTTAGTTTCCCCTTCCAACACTAGGAGTAGTAGTAGTAGTAGTAGTAGTAGAAATAAATAGAGGAATCGGCCTTCTCCGGAGATCCGTCCTAAGCTCGCAAGGTCCCAAAATTTGGGGACGGTTCCATTGTGGTCTCAAACACCTCGGCCCTTCCGAGATCCGAGACATAGGTGTACATTTGAGAAACCAAAACTTCCTTCAACCAGACCTTTTACTTTTAAATTATGAATTACTCTCTCTTATGTGTCCCATCTTTTGATTCCATAACATCGTCTTCATTGCAGCGAGATATAGGAATTGTATCTCGAAGCTTTCTTCTCTATGGAACCACATAGTTACCGCATTCATCAAGAATAATTCTTGCCTCAAGTTTGAGTAGTGTTTCAGTAAAGGATGCCTCATGCCAATACCATTGCACCACTGAACCATCTTACTGCAACTATCTTTACTAAATGTTACATGAACACTGCATCATTAATCTTACTTACAGATATTATGTTTCTTGTCAAACCTGGAATGTTCAGTAACACTGTGAGGTTTTTAATCCTTCCATATTTAAACCTCATCTTGATTCTCCCACGACCAATTATCTTCCAGGTTGATTTTTCTCCCAGATATACATCACCTCCATTATACTTTTCATATTCACGAGAACCACTCCCTATGTGGTGTCATGTCAAAAGAGGCGCCTGAGTCAATCAACCATACATCGTCACATGCATGCAAGCTAGAAGCTACTGTTAATGGTGAATCACAACACCCCTGAATGTTTGCAACTTGATGGGTTGAGACTCTCGGTGCGATTGCATAACCTAGAGCTTTCCCCAAGTATGGGATCTTGTGAATCGGAAAGCTCTCCTGGATGAAGGCTGGTTCTATTCCTTTGTTCGAGATGCACACATAAAATGCAGAGGGTTTACTCAAAAAACCTAATCTAACTTGCCAAGGAGACAGGGTAAGAAGATGCATAAAAATAAACCTAAACTAACAAAGGTGATGCATCGAGGAATGAAGAACACCTGTCTTGCCAATAAACACAAACCATTAAAATGCAATGCAAGATCATGCACATATAACCAAATTTGCAATGAAAGATCAGGAGGATGCAAATGAACACAGAGAGGGTTGAGAATCATCCATAGACATGCATTATTTGCTCCAAAGATTGATACAATACACTACAAAATGCCAAGAGGAAAAGTTGCATTACAGTTTTAGATGGGAGGTTTGAACTCCACAAATTCACCTTCCAAAGAGAAGAAGGGAGGGGCAAAACAAGAATGTCCAATGTTTAGAAAGAAGCCCCTCCTTACAATTTATAGGAAGAATGAGAGAGAAAGGAGAGAGGAATTCCAGATCTACCCCAACTACCTCTAGGTTGCATTTAATTCATCTCATTATGGTGGCAGTGAGAACCCTAACAAACCCAAAAAGTGGCGAACTCGTATTTTTCATTTTTAATATTTTTTCTCACCATTGTAGTTGGATAGAGGACCTCGTAAGCTTTCCGAAAATTCCAACCTTGCGTGAATCCGAGCTCCCTGTGAAAAGTTATGGCCATCTAAATATCTGGGTCAAGATTTGCTTCCTGCCAGTGCTCAAAATGTTGCACCTCCCGAAGGTGCGCCTTGGCGCATCCATCCTCACATTAACATACTCTTAAATGTGCCATAGGTGCTGAAAATTTCCTGTTGACATCTTTTAACCTACGCCTTGGCGCATCCATTTACATGTCAACATTCCTTGTTGTGCGCCTTTAACCTGCGCCTTGGCACATCCATTTGCATGTCGACATTCCTTGTTGTGCGCCTTTAACCTGTGCCTTGGCGCATCCATTTACATGTCGACATTCCTTGTTGTGTGCCTTTAACCTATGCCTTGGCGCATCCATTTACATGTCGACATTCCTTGTTGTGCGCCTTTAACCTGCGCTTGGCGCATCCATTTACATGTCGACATTCCTTGATGTGCGCCTTTAACCTGCGCCTTGGCGCATCCATTTACATGTCAACATTCCTTGCTATGTGCCTTTAACCCATGCCTTGGCTATGATGACGCAATAAATGTCGGGGTTTGAGTTTCTTTGATTTCCATATTCTTTTGTTTGTCTATATCTACCTAGGGGGAAGATATATACAACAATTTGGTGACTCAACAGGGTCATCTACCTACTAGGTAGAAGATCAGTGGCCTTTTAGCAATCCATTGGGCATGGAGTCATAAGCAATAACCTAAAACCAACTTGATCTCTAATCCCGAGCCTGATACCATAACTCCTTCTTCGAGAGCACGCTAAACTATAGAAATTCAACTTGAGAGAAACAAAACCTATGCCGAAGCACTTAGGGAATTGAAACCTAACTACAACAAGATAATGTGCATACGCACTTAGAGGAATTGAAATCTAGGCTAATATTTACAAGGGTAAACCCTTTCCCTTTTAGTAGAAATGTTTAAGGTAGATTTCGTTAACCGGAATCGAGAGTTGTTCTCCATCCAATGTAGACAATTGGAAGGCATTAAACTACTTTTACATCCCATGACCATGTAGGGGCCACTCCAAATGGCATCAAACTTGGAATGATTTCCTGGTTTTGCCGATCTGCATCCCATTTTAGAACTAAGTCCCCCTCTGGAAGGTGTTTGCTCTTGCCTTCTTATCAAACCATCTTTTTACCAATGCCTGATCCTTCTCAATCATCTGGACTACATATTCTCTAATTTCTTCTAATTGCATCAACTCTGCATACCCGGCCTCCATTGGTTCGAACTCAGAAAACTCCAACTGCTTCATGAGCTCCAATGCTTGGCAATTCTAATGATATAGGCAATATTGCCTCTTTCCCATATACCAAATTGTAGGGAGAATTACCTGTAGATCGCTTTGGTGTTATCCTGTCAGTCCATAATGCTGATTTTAGCTTGGTATGCCATGTCCTTTGGTTTTCATCCAGAGTCCTTCTGATGATTCTTAGCAAATTCTTGTTCGTGGACTCTCTTGTCCATTACCACGTGGGTAATAATTTGAAGAGGTGCTCAAATAGATTATATTCTGATAGCCCATTCTGTAATCTTGGAACCTATGAATGTCAATGCATTATGCGATATAATAGTGGCTAACACACCGACCCGTCACTATTCCTTCATAAAAGTCTAGTATGTTAGACTCGTTTTCTTTTTTGAGCGCTACCGCTTCAGTCCACTTAGTGAAATAGTCTGTTGCCGTGAGAATCCACTTGTGGCCTTGGCTTGAGTTTGGATTGATGACCCCAATGAAGTCCAATCCCCATTGCGTAAATGGTTGGTCAACCAAAATTGGCGCAATGGAAGCGCCGCTTCTTAGTCTTTCTTTGCCTGTGAAGAGTGCACACTTCTTGCACTTTCTTATCCATGTATAGTAGTCACTAAACACTGTGGGCCAATAGTACCCTACCTTCATTATCTTGAGAGCTATTACTTGTGGGGCAAAATGTCCTCCGAATCTCCATCGTGAAAATCTCGTAACACTCTCTCAGTTTGACCTGTCCCAATGCACCTCAATAGAACTCCATTGATGTATTTCTTGAACAAAACACCATCAACAAGCACATATGGAATGGCTTGTAATCTAAAGTATCTCCTTTTTGCTTTGCTCATTTCTGGAGGGCATAGGCCTGCCTGTAGGAAGTGTATCATATTCTGAGTCCAACAAGGAATGGGCACGTCATCATTTTCCTGTTCTTGACCATCCTGTAGTACCAAGATATTCTCTTTTTCATCTCCTACTTCAACTTGCTGACTTAAAGCTAGCTATTCACATAGTCCTTTTCCACGTACTAGTTTTGTGACCTTAATCTCAATGTCATATTCCATGACACGGGTTATCCATCCTGCACGTTTCTCATTTAGATCCTTGTTTAGAAGGAATTCCTTGACTCCCGCATGAGAGACCAATAATTGGATCTTGTTGTTTGAGACTAGGTGCTTGAATTTCTTTAAGCTCCTGATCACTGCAAGGACATGCTTTTCAATGAAAGAGTACCTTGTTTCGTATTCCTCCAAGCCTTGACTAAAGAAAGAAACTGGTTTCTCTAATCCTTCTTTGTTTTGTTGTACCAGGATTGCAGAAATTGTGTCTCCACCACCGAAGGCATATAACATGAAGTCCTTGGAGAAGTATGGATTGACGAGCATGGGAGCTTGAGATATAGCCTCTTTTATTGCCTCAAAACTTGCCTTGCCTTCTCGATTTCCACTTAAATGCCATGCTCTTCTTCAACATCAACATTATCGGCTTTACGAGAGCTGCAAAGTTTGGAACAAACTTGCGGACAAAATTGATCCTTCTAAGAAGCTTTGAAGAGCCTTCTTATGACTTGGCAATGGCAATGCTCGAATTGCTTCAACTCTTTCTGGGTCAATCGTCAATCCCTCCTTTGAAACAATATGGCCTAGAAGTTTTCCTTCGTGAGCCAAGAATATGCATTTTTTGGGATTCAATGATACCCCAAATCTTCTACACCTCTGAAATACCTGCCTCAGATGAAAGAGGTGATCCACTGCATTTTTGGAGAATATAGTGATGTCATCAAGATATATCAAAACTATTTTATTGATCAACCCTTGAATGCCATATCCATTGCCCTTTGGAAAGTGGCTCCAGCATTTGATAGCCCAAATGGCATTTTCTTGTAGGCATAGGTGCCTATTTGGTGGTGAAATCCATCTTGAACTAGTCATCTTCTTTCACCATTATCTGATTATACCCTGAGTAGCCATCTAGAAGAGAGAATCTCTCCGAACCGGATACTACTTGCAATATTTGTTCCATTGAAGGAAGTGGGTAATGGTCTTTGAGAGATGCCCTATTGAGGTCTCCTAAGTCCACACATAACCTGATTTCTCCACTCTTCTTCTTGACCGGAACCAAGTTTACAACCCAGCTTGAGTGCTTGATCGGGAATATAATGCTTGCCTCAATTAGCTTGTTTAACTCTTTCTTCATTAGAGGCTCAATGTGAGGGTTGACTGGTCTCTCGCTTCTTACCCGATGGGCTTAGTATCTCGGATCCAATTCTATGGTATGTTGTGCCAACTTCGGATTGAATCTTCTCAAGTCTTCATAGCTCCATGCGAAGACATCTCGGAAATTCTTGGCAAAGTCAGTATGAAATCTGATTTCTCCCGCTTTCAAAGGCCACTTTACCAATTTGAAGTGTTTTGCCTTCCCCAACCGAATTGGCCTGAATCTTCTCTTAACTTTGTATGTTAGCCTTTTCCTTATGGGCTAGTGCGTTAGGGTTGAAGATAGAATCCAATGTTACTAAACACTTAGGAAGCTTGTTTGTCTCAGAGCTACACTACTTGATTCCCATACTACTTTGCTCTAGTCTGTCCCGATTCCTAGCTAAGAATTCAGCCTCTTCTTGCAAAAAAATTGAAGATCGGTTGATCGTTCTCAAACACCGCCAAACTTATGTTATTATCTCGGCACTCACTGGCCTCACAATCACATGGATATGTGGCTGTATTTTTTCCCTTTTGATGTTGTCAACCACATCAAACATTGCTCCAACTGCTGCGAGCCTATCCGTAGCTTCATTTTTCTTCCTAGGTATGGACACGATGTTGAAAGCTTCAAAATCCTCAATGAGGTCCCATACCCTGTTCTTGTAGTTCTTCAATAGGTCATTCTTTGTAGCATGTTGTCCCCTGACTTGATTGACGATCAACTCGCTATCCCCAAACACCTGCAAGTTCTTTATGCCCCTTTTCCTGGCCCAATGAAGTCCATGAATCAAGGCCTCGTATTCACTGTGTGTTGCTTGAGCAGGAGAACTGAAACGGAAAGTTGAATAATGTTTGATGCCTTGAGGTGAAATAAGCATAGCTCCTCCTCTGCGCCTTGCCTCCTTGATCCATCAAAAATAATTGCCATACCTCATTGTCATCCTTATGGTCTGGTTTGGTGATGCTAGGAATAGGCTGGTTTTCTTCATGTATGCAATAGACTCCTAGCTCAGATTCTTCTATTTCTTGGTAGGGATCAAAAGCATGTACCTTACTTTCCCATTCATCAAGAGTCAAATCTGGGATGCTTCCAACTTTGGTGTCAGCTTCATCTATGCTTGGATAATCTTCTTGATCAAATGTTGAACAGTTGGCATTGATTTGGCTTGGAGTATGAGGCTCAATATGAAAGTTTGTAATTGGTTCGGATCTGATTGTGACCTTAGTACCATATCTTGTTTTGAACAACATGTGAGACCAAATACCAGAGATAAGTAGCCTCCAATTCTAGCTGTGAAATCCCTTGATAAGCATAGGGAAAAGAGTGGTGGCAAATCTATCACTGACACATCTTGCAAAACGGTAATGTTGGGGCATGCATGCAAGGTAAGATTCAAACCTTTAATCACTCCCACTGTTGCTACTACTGTCCCATCCAATTGCACTACCCCTTTGATATGACTTCATATTGGAGACCCAAAGATTAGCTATTTGCTTGGGCATGACAGAACTACTTGCCCGGAATCAATCATGCAATTGTGTACTAGTTTATCCCCAATGATTAATGAAACATAGAATGGAGGGGGCTTAAAAACTTTACCTTGTTGTCCTCCATGATTCCCTTCAGGCTAAGCAAGCATTTGTGAGGACCTTCTCTTGCATATGGACATGCTGGTTTGAAGTTGACCAATTCTTCATGGCAGCTTGTAGAAGATCTCTTTGGCTTGGGATGGATAAAGATTCCCACATTGATATATTCACATTTGTCTTCTTCATTTGATCAATGATGCTAAATGGGGATGAAACATATCTTTGTTGTCCTTTAGTCTGTGCATTCCTTTCTTGTGCATGGGTAGCAATAACTGGCATTTGAGTTGGTTTAGAAGGTGGTTTGGGTTGTCCTTGCATGTTTGGAGCTATATTTTTCTTACCAACACCTTGTGGAGTGATGGAAGGTTGTAGATCACTTGGAGCCAATGACTACCCTTCACCAATATTCCTCTTCTTTGATCTTGTGTTAGCTGCTACACTCTGAGAAATTGTTTGATTCATGCCACAAAAATCCTCAACTTGCCAATTCACAAGTGCGGTATCATTTGGAGTTGTGTTTTGCTAAGATGTCCCTTGTTGCTGATTTGTTTCTTGACTCACTTCACCCTCTATGCCAGTAGTTTTCACCATCAAGGCTTGGTTCAAAGCACCATTGAAGCACATAGATTGGTTGTGAGGTTCATTGCATGGGAAACACCAATCATACTCTTGAGCTATGTTGTTTTGCACTGGCACTAAGGCTTTAGAAGCAGATGTAACATTGGGGTTATAGGGCTGAAATGGTCTATTGGCGAGAGGCCTTACTTGGCTTTGGTTTTGATTTGCAGTTTGAGCTGGTGGTCTATTTTTTTTGGTATGGGGCCTAGCACAGTCCGCACTTGAGAGGCGATACGATCTAACACTTTGAGCTTGTTATCTTTTGATAGTCACCAACTCATTTCCAAGGTTATGCAATTGTTTCATGACCTCTTGGAGTTCATTTGAAGCACTAGAGGATGAAGTAGAAGTTTCATTTAAACTTTGATTTCTAGGAGTGGGAATAGGAGCCAAAGTGGGTGTTTGACTAGTGCTTGGATTTTCTAAGTTTGGATACAAGGGCATGGGAGGCCTAGGAGCCAGCTTACCAGCTTGAATAAGATAGTTTTCAGCCCTAATGGCAATGCTATAAGTGGCAGTAAGGTGGTGCCTCCCATAGATTGAATTAACATAGAAATATCGAATTCAAAGCTTTAAGATAATATAAAAATCACCTTCAACCGTTGGCCTAATGTACCACTTTCGGAATCCTATCCCAAGACCTTTGAAATCTGAAGTTGAAGTCGGTCACCGCTCATTGGGAGCTCTCTTGATAGTTGTCAATTGTTCCAAGTAGAGACAAATTGTCTCCCTTTTCTCCAAACTGCTCATGGAGAACTATCCATAACTAATTCCAATTTTGGATAGAACCACTCCAAGGCTCCTAAACCATTCAATGCCTTCCCTTTGAATGAAGATGCCGAGAAATTTGATAGCAACATCCATTTCATTTATCTCATGGATTGCATGACGTTAGCAATGTCTTTGACATGATCACCGGGAGTGGTATGATTTTCTCCAGTGAAAAATGGAATGTTCTTCAATGCTGCAATTGGGACTGGATTTTGTGCATTGAGGGCAAGTGGGCTGCTGCCAGTGAAGTTGACAAAAGGGTTTTGTTGTGCCATTCTGATTGGCCTGAGAACCCTTGTTGATTGGATGAAAGGTCTACTGGTGGAGGTGTAGACAAAGTCCTCGTTGGGTGGAGATGGTGATCTTTGTGGTCTCCTTCCTCTTCTTCCTCTCCCTGGTGATAGCTGCAAGTGGAAAAATAGCCCTTCTTCTCGAGTATCAGACCTTGTTTGAATCCTTCTCATGTGCCTGGCAACTTTTTCTCGCTACACCACCGAATTCTATCCCTTTGGAGTCACCGATGATGTGTTAGAGAGCGAGCCTCAAAAGGCTGGATTCTACCAAGTTACACACCAAACTTGACAATATTAAAAAATAATTTAAAACTTTGAAGGACCTAGAAGATTCGGTTCTTTAATTTGGTGATTGGGTCTTGTTGTGCAGCTAATAATCCTTGAAAGGTACAAGTGAAACTCAGGACATGCTCAACACCTGGGAAAAACTTGAAATACTAGAAACCATGAAATTTTGAAAGTCAAAATCTCAAAAATATAAGAATGCCCTTTTGAAGATTATCTCCCGATTTATCAACTGGTGAAATTTTGACTTGTTTTGAGCAAGTTATGTCCTTGAAAAATCAATTTCAAATTTCAGCCTGGAAGGTGAAAAAAATATGAAATTGTAAAACCTGTAATTTCTAAGTCCAAATTTTCTTGAAAATTCCTTCGAGATCTTGTGGAATGACCTCTTGATCCCACTGGGCGTGCCAAAACTATTGATGGCGAATCACATCACCCCTGAATGTCTGCAACTCGATGGGTTGAGACTATCAGTGCGATTGCATAACCTAGAGCTTTCCCCAAGTGTGGGACCTTGTGAATCGGAAAGCTCTCTGGATGAAGGCCGGTTCCTATTCCTCTATTCAGATGCACACATAAAATGCAAAGGGTTTACTCAAAAACCTAATCTAACTTGCCAAGGAGACAGGGTAAGAAGATGCATAAAAATAAACCTAAACTAACAAAGGTGATGCACCGAGGAATGAAGAACACCTGTCTTGCCAATAAACACAAACCATTAAAATGCAATGCAAGATCATGCACAGATAACCAAATTTGTAGTGAAAGATCAGGAGGATGTAAATGAACACAGAGAGGGTTGAGAATCATCCACAGACATGCATTATTTTCTCCAAAGATTGATACAATACACTACAAAATGCCAAGAGGCAAAGTTGCATTATAGTTTTAGATGGGAGGTTTGAACTCCACAAATTCACTGCGCAAAGAGAAGAAGGAGGGGCAAAACAAGAATGTCCAACCTTTAGAAAGAAGCCCCTCCTTACAATTTATAGGAAGAATGAGAGAGAAAGGAGAGAGGAATTCCAAATCTACCCCAACTACCTCTAGGTTGCATTTAATTCATCTCAATATGGTGGCAAGTGAGAACCCTAGAAACCCAAAAAGTGGAGAACTATATTTTTCATTTTTAAGAATTTTTTCTCACCATCGTAGTTGGACAGAGAGACCTCGTAAGCTTTCTAAAAATTCCAACCTTGTGTGAATCCGAGCTCCTCGTGAAAATTTATGGCCATCTCGAATATCTCGGGTCGATTTGCTTCCTGCCCAAGACTCAAAATGTCAAGCCTCCCGAAGGTGCGCCTTGCACATCCCTCCTCACGCTAACATACTCTTAAATGCACTATAGGCACTTTGAAAATGTCCTGTCGACATCTTTTAACCTACGCCTTGGCGTATCCATTTACATGTTGACATTCCTTGTTGTGTGCCTTTAACCTGCGCCTTGGCGCATCCATTTCCATGTCGACATTCCTTGCTGTGTGCCTTTAACTCGCGCCGCACATCCATTTACATGTCGACATTCCTTGTTGTGCGCCTTTAACCTGTGCCTTGGCGCATCCATTTACATGTCGACATTCCTTGTTGTGTGCCTTTAACCTGCGCCTTAGTGCATCCATTTACATGTCGACATTCCTTGTTGTGTGCCTTTAACCTACGCCTTGGCGCATCCATTTACATGTCGACATTCCTTGTTGTGCGCCTTTAACCTACACCTTGGCGCATCCATTTACATGTCGACATTCCTTGTTGTGCACCTTTAACTCGCGCTTGGCTATCTTGACATAATAAATGTCAGGGTTTGAGTTTCTTTGATTTCCACCTTCTTCTGTTTGTCTATATCTACCCGGGGAAGATATATACAACATCTACCAAAAACAAGTCTCTCGAGTCTTCATTAGAAGTTTTTGTATCTAAGATCCACCATCATCAAATGAATTACCATTTTCTACCTTCTTAGATCTACATTCTTTCTTGAAATGCTCAATTTTACCACAGCCCAACATTTCCTCTTATCTTTTCTCGTAGTCTTCGATTTACTTCTAGACTTTGATTGTCCTTGCCTCTTCTTTTTTTTCTCTTGGTTACGGCTTGTTATATATAAGGGATCCTTGGATTGATAATCCTTAATGGATTTCCACCTCATTTCTTTTGATAGTAAGGCCACAACTACATCCTCAACTAAAAAAATCGTAGTACTAGTAATAGCCATAACTAGATTATCCCAAGATTCAAGTAAAGAACACAATAGAGTAATACATTTATCCTCTTCTTCCATTTTGATATCAACAAAAATAAACTGACTTACCATAGTATTAAAGACATTGTGACATTCTCGCAACAGAGTCTCGCATCATTCATTCTCAATGAATATATCTTCTTTCGTTGAGAAATAATTTGTTCACCGTAGACTTTTCTCTGAAAGTCCCCAAATTCTCCCATAGCACCAAAGCAGATTTCTCATTTGACACATTTAGCAAAACTAAATCTTATAGACAAAATTTGATTAAAATCCTTTCCTTCTTATCAATCTTTTCCTAGTCCTCTACCTTCATACCCATAGGTATGACTCCAAACACATAAATCCACCGATCTCTATCCACAAGAAGATCTTCCATCTTGAGACTCCATAACTCAAAATGTTGACCGTTAAATGTTTTGATCTCAATCCTTGTGTTTCCCGTCATTTTCTTCTACTTGAAAAATTCACCTGCAGAGCTCCCACTCAAAAAAATTATCACGGGTTTTATACACCCTAACTCTTCACATAAAATCTAAAACATCGCTCTGATACCAAATGAGGAGAATCAATCTAATAAACTAATAAACAAGAAGATATACTTAACATAATATTCAAGATAAACAAAGAAACCAAATGGAAAAACATAAGATTTATCATAGGAAACCCTTTCGAGAAAAAACCTAGCACAATAACTTCTCTTTCTTATTACATTAACTTAACCATTTACAATACAATAACGTACTTCTAAGTTCTACTTTACCCTACTGCATCTCCAACTATTTGTAAGAAAATTAGTAGGAAACCGTCAAAGAGTTTTACAATACAATAGGTACCAAAACCATGGGCTAATAAACAACCATAACGGTTTCCCATAATTCATGGATTATGACACCACCCATACATACGTATAGATATAAATAACATATCTATACTCTTAGAAAAATAGGGATACATTATAGAAAATATACAACATATTCTAACATGTTCTACTTAGGTATTTACATGTTAGGTTTGCACCCGAATACTCTAAGGTGTATAAAGAATGGATTTCATTTTGACCATGCTTCATGTGGAGTTACTCCATCAAGAGAAACTATGGGCACTCTGTTTAAAAATATATTGTTTTCTTTATTGTTTCTACCCATAATTTCCTCACTATTCCAAAATCATCATTCATGAAATGCACCTATCTCTATGGTAGTATGGTTTCTTCTTTCAACAACACCATTCTACTATGGTTGTGTGTGGAGGAGGAATTTTTCAAGAATCCCATGAGCTTAAAGGTAGGATTTGAACTCGTTATTGGTGAATTCCCCCTTGATCTAAGCAGAGAGATCTGATATGATGACTAGTCTCGTTCTCTATAGCCACTTTGAAATTTTTGAAGTTCTCAAAATCTTCACTTTTCTTACGAAGAAAAAATATCCACATTTTTCTTGAATAATCATCAACACATAGCATGAAATACTGAAATCTAGAATGACTAGGTTGAATCGGACTACAAAGATCAATATGAACCAAATCAAGCTTACCCGAGCACAATAAAGTACTTTTGTGGAATAAAGCTCTGTTTTGTTTTCTCGCTACGCAGCTTAGGAAACTTATCTGTATCCTTCTAGAGAGATGGCAATCCCATCACCATGTTATTCTCGTAAATTTTTCGAGATATTTCAATCTGATGTGACCAAGTCTCTCTCAAGCCATAACTATGTAGAGGAAGAATGCTTAGCCACAAGTGCATGATCATCCTTGTGGAAAAATTCAAGCCGGAACATACGTCCTAACTTTGGATTCTTTTTTAAAAAATTGATACTCTAGATTTGCCTCAAATCAAACACACTTTCTAACTCGGATGAATATCAAATTCAATCTTCATATTATGATATAGAAGCTGACTCACTGATAGCTTATTCTTTGTTAACCTAGGGACATATAATATATCTGTTAATCTAAAATTTCGTGAACCAAGAGGTAGAGAAATGTTCCCAATACCTTGAAATGTGTAAGAAGAATTATCACCTAATGAAACATGAATTTTTGAAGGTGTGTCCCTCATGGTGATAAACTAGTCTTTGTGTTGAATCATGTGTTGAGTGGCTTCGAATCAACGTACCAAACAACACTAGATGATGTGGATGGTTCACTAGAATGAGTAGTGTATAAGAAGTCCTCATTTTCTAAATGATATTCTTTCTCAACTACATTACCTTGCTGATGGAGTTTTCTTCACTAGTTCCCCTTATTCTTCCCTTTCTTGTAGTATGATTTTCCTTGATGAGATTTCTGATTTTGAGGTCCTGAATTGCTAAATGAACCTTTCTTTTATGTGTTGAGCCAACAATATTTCAACTCGTGTCCTCTTTTACAAATAGGACATTTCTTATTTTTCTTGCCCCATTGTTGATGTTATTTTTGGGACTTTTGATAAGAATGAGCTTTGCCTTTTTGTTTCTCGATGAGAAGATAATGCCTGCAACTCTTCATCATATTTTTGTACATTACTACTTCTTGTTACACTAGATTCACTAACTTGTCAAAAGTAACTGTATGATCCAACAAGTTTAGTGTCATCACAAAAATTTGGTAGGGAGGAGGAACTGCTCTCAGAAAAATGGGAACAAGAGCTATATCAATAACCTCCTCTCTCTGGGATAGAAGTGAAGACTTGAATTTTGTAACTCTGCACAATAAATTTTCCACTTGCTCATTTGGTTTGAAATTTAGTGTATGTAATCGACTCTATGCAAATTCAATATTATGTTCTTGTTTTTGGCCTTATATAAGGTGTTCAAATATTCCCATGCTTCTTTGGTTATTTTGGCATCTTGAATATGGGGTTTTACTTCATCAGACACTATGAACAAAATTATGAATTTGGCCTTCTGATTGGCCTTGTCAAACTATCTTTGTTGGGTTGCATCATCTAGTGATCTGGTTACATAACCATTCCCAACAGGACATGTCTCTTAAAACTCAAGTTAATTTTTTATCTTAGTCTTTCATGCAATATAATATCTCCTCTTAGGAGATTTGAGACTGGAAGAAAGAATTTAGGGGCATTGGTGCCCATTTTCTAAATCAATTAACAAAGGGTAAGGCTCTAATCACTCTAGGTATAAGGTCTCCCAATCTATATATCGTCAGTCTGATATACTAAACCTTTCTATATCCACACCCTTTTGATATACCCATCCATACGTGGAAGAAGCTCACCCTTTTTATATGCTCGACTATGTGAAAGATGCATTAAAATTTGTGAAAGAATTCAATACATGGTACCAAGACAATATTGAAAGGGGTCAGTGTGATTATTGACACTAGTTTAAATAAATATCCTCATATGTGCACATAACTTCACTATATACTCAGATAATTTCAGTGTCGGGATTTATGTCGTGTAATCGGTCAAAGACACATGGGAGGGCTCAAAGTGTGTGTATTGTGTCCTTATTTCTCCATGTCAATTTATAGGGATGATTCCTAGATGAATTTGTTTCAGCTATATTAGGCATTAAGTGTATTAAAATTCACGATGCCTTTACCCATAAGAACTTCCCAGGGCACCGTATATAGAAAACACGTGAAAGAGATCCGACGATCTCGTGAGTGTTACTAAACAAAATTTCATTGTTTTTTATTTTAAATCTCTACCAATTTTTACAAGCTACAATGTTTACATTTGAATATGGTAACCTACAAATTATTACAATCCAATGAAATATACACTGAAAATATATGATTACATCCAATATGCGGAAAAATTGAATGGCAGAAAAAAATGTTTTGCGAGGCCTTAGTGGACTCAAGCTCGGATGACTCACTATGTGAAAAACCACAAAACAAAGCTGAAAAATGTAGTTTTCAATACCCCTCCTTTGGAAAAAGTTACTCGGAATTATTTTCTAAGCAATCTAGGAGAAAATAAAATTTTGACGAAAATTAGTGTTTTTGTCACTAAATTTTGTGAGGGGTTTAGTTGTGGTTAACAACTTTAGCAAGTGGTTTTATGCAAAAAATTTGGTGACATATGCTAAAGTAACCACCAAATTCAAAATATAAGAATAATGGGGGTCGAACCCCTAACTAGCCATCTCCAAAGGTTTATGATATTCTTCGACTAGCCACAAGAGTAACTACAACATATGTAATCCAATTTGAAATATTTATACCGAAACAAACTACAAATAGACATACTTTTCAAGAATGTAACGCGTCGATCTATCTCAAAGCCACGTGGCCAAAAGTGGGAGGAGGGTGGATAGGTTTTTTTCTAAAGTGGATCTCACTTTTTTGAACGATATCATTGTTCTTTCATCTTAACCGCTTTTTCTTTTTTTTTTGGCATTTTTCTTTGGATTTACAAGTGTCGCCGCTTTTTTTTGTTCGATGTTTTGTTTTATGGAACTATCATTTCAAGGAGTTCATTTCTCAATCCATGATTTTTTAGACTAAGTGATGAGGTTGACGGGATCAACCTTCACAAAAGGCCTGATGTAATATAGAAGAGGTAGGGGAGCTCGTCCCTTATGGATGTGTGTTTCCTCACCCCAATGCACTATGCAAAACACAATAGGCTATGTGAAGGGCCTGACATATAAGATATTTAACTCAATTGAATGGTGTTCATCCCATCCCAACTCACTTGATAACCCAACTCACCCATATGAAAATTGTCGAAATCACCCAATGTCGGTTTAGCTCGAATTAGCACAACTCGGTCTCGCAAATCATGAAAATAGCTCAATGTAGATGCCAACTCGGTTATGATCCTAAGACTTTAACCAGCTCACCCATCTAAGATCACCTTGATGAGATTTTTCTTGAATGTAAATCCCAACTTGGTGATGAGCCAAATTTGACAGCCTACTAATTATAGCAGAGACTAAAGTATCCACTAAATTTAGTGGAGAAACCCCTACTGGGGAAAATTGATTTTTTTAATTCTTTTTCTGATCTAATCTCTTTTTGAATCATAATTTATTTCTATGGAAATCAAATTTTTCCTAGTATAAGAGGCACCAATGCAAAAAATATATTTTTCTTTTGCCTAGAAAATGAACAAGAGGTTGTGGGGATGCAGGAATGGGGTCAAGTTACAAAGGCTAAACAAGCTCTCCAAATGTTGTAGATTCTTCTTCAAGATCCTCTATCTCTTCTACACTCTCTCTGCACACTTTCTCTACCCACATGCTCCTCTAATCAACTCGATACCAAATCTAAAAGCCAGAGGGAAGGAAGCCTCATAATTATATTGATGTTCAATCAAATCATTTATAATAAAGGAGGCTACAATATTTATAGATATTGCATGCCTAGATACAGACAAACAATATTTTTCACAAGTGTAACAAAATACAAAAAGAAGTAAAACAACCCAAATAATAATAAAAGTATGATACGAGAATACTATTCCCAAATACAAACAAAATATGGTTTATAACTAAACCATAACAACTTACCACATTAATAATTAAATTACATATGCTAAATTAACCTAGGTAAACTATGTTTTACCTAACATTGAGGTTATCATTGAATCTTTTTAGGTGGAGAGATGCCATTTACGCTTTAATTTTATTTGGTGGGCTTATGAGATGGCTTGAATGAACCGATTTAGCTTGAAACCTATTATAAGAGTAATGGAGGAGTATCATTATATTTTAATTTTCCACGATGGGATTTGTACCTCACACATTTTGAGCATATGGAATAATTCATCAAATAATTATTCCTAATATTACACTAACTATTCTTCTTCTCATGAATTGACGATACTTCATCAATAGAGCCTCCTCCAACTCATCATTTATAATATTATTTTAGTCGTATTTATCCTATGAACCAATTAATGGGGTTAATATAGTCCATTATTAGCTAAATCATCTTCTCACCCTCTTCTATACCACTTTTACTAACTTCTTAGTCTATCAATCCATTTCATTGGATTGATTAGACCTCTCAAAACCCTTTTGAAACCCTAATTCTTCTCTAAAAAGGATTATCTAGTCTAACCTAGTTTAATTAACCCTAAACCATGATTAACCTCTTCTAAACCTAGTCAAATCTTATTTTGACTCTCTAAAGTGCCTTTTGGCTTATCCTTTTGTCCCACATGCACCAAAAGTCTCCCATTTCTGAAATTGGAAAACTATAAATAACCCACTACCCCTAGACCATTTCTAAGAACTCTCCTTCTTCCTAACATAAACTATAGCATTTTGCTTAGGGTTTAGAGCTTATTTCATTTCTTTTATTGAGTTATTGCTTTTGTCCATTGCACTACACACACAAAACATTGAGTAAATGGGAAGAACCATTGGCCTTGAAGCCATTAATGGTGAGCTCCCATTCTCATAATCACATAATGATTGCTTAGAATCCTTACTAGGTTCATTTTGTTAAAGCTTTCAAGAATAGAGGATTACTAAATATGTTAGGTTGTTTGTTTCTTTCAAGTTTAATGCATGCAAAGTGATGAATCCTTGTTTATTTCTTATTTGATGGTCCATTGACTAGTTTGTTAAAAGCCTTTGGGGTTTCTTTAGAGATTCTTACCCCATGTCCATGGCTTTTGCAACTTTTCATTGAACACATTTGGCACGCCCGTGGGACACTCACCATTGTCCTCTAGAGCCTTTTTCAAGCTTTCTAAGTCCACTTTCATGTTTCTAGGAAAAATAACTTGTTATTTACTTAATTTCATTTTTTAAATAAGCTAAATCATCCTTGTTCATACATATTTTGTGGGTTTAAGTTGGAAATAGGCTTCTTTGACTAACATTTAACCTGTTTGACTATTGAAAATTTTCATTTTTGTGACTTTTACATGTTTTTCAAAGTAGCCATAGGTGTTCTTGAAGGAGCATCTCTATCGAAACCCTAGTGCACAGGGCATCGAGTGGCCGCACACCCGTTCTTGTCATATTTTTCATAAATAGCTATTTTACAAAGGGCAACATATCCGTTAACCATCGGCATATCCTTTGACTATCGTCATTAGCGCATATCATGTGCCTCTGGACACATTGGTGTGCTTTGGCATACTATGTAAATTTGTCATTTTGGCTCACATGCATACCTGTCAAACTATCAACATCTCTCTGTTGATCAAGTTAGGCATTCCTATCTCTCTAGATGCACTTGGTGTATATTAACATACTATGTTAATTTCCATTTTTACTTATAGTTGTCTCCATTTAACTATAGGCATCTCCGCCAAAACCTAGCATACCTATCTCATGTGCCTTCATGTAGGTGTTGGACCCCACTATCAAAATTTTTTTGCCACGCATCCACGTTGGTTGGGGGCACATATATGTTGGTTGGGGTGTGCAGTATCATTCTAGATTCAGACACGCATGTCATGCTAAAAAACAATTTTTTCTAGTCTAAGCTCTAAGATCATTTCTTTGGATTTTCTTGATGTTTGTAGGGTTTAACAAGTGATTGCAAGTTGCCATTTGGTTATTTAACTAATGTAGCTTAAAGTGTTTTAGTTTCTTAGTTAAAAAACATTTTTGAAGTGTGTATGCTTTCTCCTCGCACCTTCTAGGTGATCTTGGAGATCAAAACACTTCTTGGAACATTTTTCATGTTCAAAGATGCTTTATTTTACCCTTCTTAATTAGATTAACCTTTCTAAATTTGGTTAAAAAAAGTCTATCTTTTTCAAGCACGTTTAAAAGTACTTTCCAAAAAAATTTTTGTGAGTTTTCACGTTGTGTATGCTCTTCCTTCGCACCTTTTGGTGATCTTAGGAATAAAAACAACATGTAAACTCTCTTTCTTGATATCAGTATTTGATGGAAAATTACTAACTCTGTGTGTATAGGGCCTAAACACTTTCCAAAGAAAGAAGTTGAGACAAATAAAAACTTCTAATACACATGTTTTTTCATACAGGTTTCCAAAAATGGTGTGCTACTTAAAACCACATTAAGTTAAGCAAGATAAAAAACACACCATTTCACTTCACACTCTATTACATGTTTTGAAAAAGGGTACATCCCTATTCCTCTCAACTAGAACATAACCCCTTTTTCATAACACCTTAACCTACAACAATGGGGGTGGTTCTACAAACCCTAAATTAATCCACCACTGAGTTACCTCATTGATGAAATAGGAAGTGCTTCACTTACCCACTTGACTAGACATTTTAGGATCAGTTGTCATAGAGTTAGAGTCAAAGTGCTTCACTTACCCACTTGACTAGTTTTTACCCAAGTTAGGATGAGTTGTCTATACGCATGACCCCAACACACTAGTTTCTCATCATATTTAAAGGGGTAAAGTAAAGCCAAGATACTCCCAAATTATTCATTGTGACTTTTTGGGTAAATCAAGCTCGCATTTAGACAACTTGTGACACCTAGTTGAGAGATCTTATTAGGGAATCCATTCTATCTTGGAGCCCACTTTGCTAGTCCATTGTTGTGTCAAGCCATCATGAAGTGACAACTCACTTGGAGTCTGAACCTTGTTTCTCGAATAAGGAAAAGAGCCCATGTAAGTTAGAACTAAGTGTCTTTCATCATGAATTAAACAATGTCTCACTTAGCTCGGTTTCATTCTCACCTTCGGACGAGGTGAAACTCTACCCAAGTGGCACTTAGTTTATTTTCACCCTTTTGATCTATACCTTGCATTCTCACCACTCATTTTTTGGGTGAGAAGGAGGCATACCTCATGAGTCTTATCAAAGATAGTATTTGCCACTTTTTTTTTGTCCATTTATGCCCATCCATGTTTGTGGCTAGGTTGTTAAACGTCTAAAGTGCGTAAGTACGTTTTCATGTCTTTGATAGTTCTTTGATCTTGATTTCAGATCGTCTTCACTACTGTGATTTCAGTTCATCATTTATCTCTCCTTAGGTTGATAGTTTTTTTCTCACATTCTAGTCACACAATTTTGGTACTTACATCATGTTTTCAATTTCTTGAGAACTTGATATAAGTCCCTTTATTGTGTGGTTATGTTACTCACAACTAAAAACTTCTTGCTATACTCATACTTAGTTTTAGTTCCAACATCATCTAAGTATTTTTGAGAGTGTTGATATTGCCTTATATATACCGAAATAATGTCATCTTGATACTAACACCTTGTTTTCTCGGTTAATGTATCAGGATAGTGTTGTTACACTATACATACTCACAACTTCCATTTTTTAAAACTTAGCTTTCATCGGCATTCGAACTAGTTTTAGTATACCTCATCGAGAGATTGTATCAGTACCACTTTAATATTTAGGCCTTGTTAGAATTCTAACTTGACCTACGTATTGATACGATATTGTCACTATCTACTTTGGACCCTTCACCGGAATCTTAGTTAGGTATAAACTTGGAAAAATGACAATTCGAGTGATCGTTGCATTTGAGTGTTCATATGAGTGTTCTTTGAATCATAAAAACAACTGCATAACATTACTTCTAGAACACACTAGGTTATTTCAACATCACATCAAATGAGTGACTTACACAAACATATGCCTAGGTTTCACACAAACTTGAAGCACATTTAGACGGAACCTCGTATAACTTTGACTAGTGATGCCTAGAATCACAAAGATGGCATCCAAACCAAATGATCATGACTTAGGAGAAAACCATTTTGAGTCCTTCCCATTTAGTGGCAACAACTTAACACCTCTCTTTTCACAAGTCAAGGATGTAGAGCCATTGATTGATCATAGCGAAGAGGATTCGACTTTTCGAGAACAACACCAATTAGACCTAGGTCACTTTGACAAGACTCCTTTATTACAACAAAGATCAAGTACTCACAAGAGTCTTAGAATTAGGGTCTAAGCTTCCTAGGAACATGAAGTAGAAACCAAGGTCATTAATCATAAAACAAAAGAATGAAGGTCCCTCTTAGACATGGATAACCCCTTTGATGTAGGGTATGCTTCTACTTCTAGGAAACATCACAACACCATTGAAGGAGACCCATCCAAGCCACTTGGTGATCCACGATGACCTTATTACAAAGCTTCACATAAAGTGAAGATTGAGCACAAAGCCTCACCACCTCCCAAGTTTGATGAGGAAGAGGATCCTTTAATTGAAGAAGAGATCCTTCAAAAATAGATCCTAAACTAAGCCAAAAATTAGCAAACTTAGGCTCTTCAAGTAGGAATGTATACAAAGACAAACTCAAAATGAAATCTAGTGAGTTCCACTTTGATCCATATAATGACATGAAATTTTAAAGTGGCTAAGGCACAAAGACCAATGTCACCTACCAAAGAACAACTTATTGAATGGGAATTACAATCAATGAAAGACACGCTTACTACGCTACAAGAGGGAAACGTATAGACATAGTAGGAAATATTTGTATGAAGAACTATGCCCTTACCCCTTCGATAAGGACATGTTACAAAACCCTTCCCAAAACATTTTACTATTCCTAAATTTGATAAATATAAAAGAAAAGGTGATCCTCATGATCACATCAAAGACTTTTATATGGCTTTCCAAGAGGTCACATATACAATGATAACTTCTTAATATGACTCTTCCTCACATCCTAGGGGCACTTTGGGATTGGAATGGTTCTTTAGCATACCCAAGGGCTCCATTACAACATGGCCCACATTAGCAAAAAAATTGTATGACATTATTCCTACAACATAGAAAATGATATCATAATGAATGACCTCTGTAATGTAAAGCAAAATCCCAACGAGACCTTTGTAATATTTTTACAATGATGGCAAGGGTTGGGAAGTCATTTCCTCATGCCTTTAGAAAAAAACTAGTAAGCATATTTGTGCCTAACTTGAACCTAGAGATAGCCTTTTATTTACAAATGCACTATGGCTCTAACTTCAAAGAATTTATAGAGAAGGGAAGTCAAATCAAAAGGCCCTCATCGCAAAGGGAACACTTAAACCGGTTGTCAAAGACAAACATGAAGTGAAATCCTTAGATAAACCAAAGTTCTTCAACAAAAAAAACATGTCATTGGAGATGGCATTATAGACTCAAAAGAGTCCAAGCCATGTAGACTGGTCCACTTTTAAAGATCTCACAAGGACCTCATCCCAAGGCACCCTAAACTGTATGTTCACACCATTAACAAAATCCCTATCTTCCATACTAAAATAGTTAGATGAGGTGAACATGGTGGAATACCCAACCCATGACAGTACCATACCCAAAGATGCTCCAAAACCTAGGTTGGTTCAAAGAGCATGAGTATTGTGACTTCCACTATGTTAAAGGGCACAAGACAGATAGGTTTTAAGACTATGTCATTACATACAAGACCTCATTGAAGAGGGAAAATTTTCCATAGATTCTCCCCCTGACTCAGACAAAGGTCCAAATGAGAAAATGGGTATCTTCAAAGAGCCCTTTCCTAACCATGCAGATAAAAGAAAAGGAAGCTAGATCATGGAAAAACTTCCAATGACTATAGGATTTCTTCCTATGTTTATCCCACCAATGATATCCCCTTCGATTCCCTCATAGGATGTATCCATTCATCTGATGAACATGTCAATACTATTAGGATCTTAGAAAATATTTTTTCAAGTAGGGACACGATGCATGCACTCATTTGATCATACCATATCCCCTACCTATCCCTCAGGAAGGTTCAATATAATCTAATAGAATAGTTAGAGAAGATGCCCGCTAGGATATCAATCTTAGATCTCCTCAAAATATCTACTACACATAAAAACATATTGTATAAAACATTGCAGAGTTTGGGAGTCTCTACCGATGTAGATCCCACACACCTCCAAGCCATGATTGCACACCTTGACTCCAATGATCATATCACTTTTGATCACACTACAATCCCACATAACAACCTAGAGCACAACCTACCCTTATATATAGAAGTAGTTGTTACCCACCGTAAGATCAAGAGAGTACTTGTGGATGGCAGATCCATGGTTTAAACATTTGTACTTTGAAGTTGGTTAAGTAGCTAGGCCACTCAGAAATGGATTTAGGTGCCAAAACTATTACAATCACGACCTATGATAATGAGGAGTGAGAGTCAGCAGGAACTATAGTAGTTCCAATGGAAGTAGGGCCGACTTGTCATGATACAACATTCCATGTCCTTGACTTGGATCTACCATACAACATGCTCTTAGGACGCCCATGGATCCATGCCATGCAGGCCATTCCTTCAAATTTCCATCAATGTATCAAAATGTTCCATAAAGGACAGATAATCACCATTCAGGTGATCCAGAACCATTTACACATTACAGAGCCTTACATAGTTTTTCTCATGTAGCTTATGAATGCCCTTCTGTAGATATTGTTGTTCCTTTAAAAATAGAGGCTATCAAGGAACGTGTGGATCCAAATTCACTCACTCCTTGTAATCAAGACTTTCCTTCGTTTGTCAACCCTTTCACATCATGGGAGGCAACATCGAAAAATATGGACTAGGCTGAGTTGTTCACTCTTGAACAATCTTTATTAATATCATATTTATCTATGTTTCCTAGGATGCATGTGGTAAACCCTATTTTTAGTTCAAAATCACTCAGGATCAATGCCTTAAACCATTAGAGAATTTCATTCCTAGTGGTTTCTTATCCGAGGAAAATATGTTGGAAGATCCCACCAACAGAGTACCTAAAGGTACCATGGCTTCATGCCATCAGACCCACTATATGTTAAAGGCCACCATATGATGTATGTCATGGGTTACAATGGGTTTGGATGTGGTATCAATGCGCAAGGGTGATTAGAACCCATTCCTATCCCTCACTTCAAATCAAACAAACATGGGCTTGGAATAAGACCTCATGATGAGGCACCCTTTGAGATTAATGATGCCTCTTTCCAAACATGAGGATGACTCATCTCATTTCTATAAAAAATGCAAATTCCCAATGTAGCCTCTACGAGGATCTTACCTCCACTAACATATTCCCTAATTCAATTGTCCTTACCTTATCTAGATCCAACCCTCAAACTAATTACTAAGTAACCCTTGTATATCCCGAACTTGTAGATTGGGATCAAGAGTTTCACGTGCAAATTTATCTATTTGAGAATGATGAGGCATTTGTAGAATTCATGGGACTCAAGGATTCTATTCTAGTGGGGATCATAAGAAAGGCTTTACAATTCAACTAGACACCTATGCATACTTTGGAGAAGAAGCAGAGATGTGTGGATGCTTGAATGGGAAAGTCATAAAAAGAGTAAGAATAGTTCAGAGAAACCTTTTGCAAGGAATAAACACAAGTCTCATAGCGACAAATTTTTTTAAGCACTCGTAGACAAACAAAATGAAGAACCTATGGAAAAAATGATCTATCCATTCAAGGATGATGATGAGCTACCTAAGGAGGTTGACCTTACTCTTCCCCCTGATCCTACGTAGATGGAAGATACCTCTAAGATGCTTATGGAAGAAACCATTAGTGTCAACATTGGCTTGGAAGAGGAACCTAGAATGATAAATTTGGGAGATTCACTCTCAGCTCAAGAGCAAAAGGTTTTTGTAGAGTTGTTAAGAGAATATGGAGATATATTTGTGTGGTCATACACTGATATGCCTAGTTTGGACCCATAATTGGTCATGCACAACCTCATTGTGCACCCAGATGCCAAACCCATCAAGCAGAAGTTGAGAAAGATGCACCCTAAAATTACACTCCTTATCAAAGAAGAACTTGAAAATTTATTAGCTACTTGATTTTATTAAGCCCATTGACTATTCAGATTGGATATCTAACATAGTCCCTATTCAGAAGAAACCTGTTGGCATAAGGATTTGTACCAAATTTTGTGACATCAATAAGGCATGTCCCAAAGATGACTTCCCCTTGCCTAATATTGACATGATCGTTGATTCCACCACTGGTTATGAAATGTTGTCCTTAATGGATGGTTTTTCAAGGCTATAACCAAATCAGGATTACAGAGGAGGATCAACATAAAACAACTTTCATCACCCTTGGGGAACATTTTGTTACAAGGTCATGCCTTTCAGACTCAATAATGTCAGGGCCACCTATCAATGTGCAATGATCATCATCTTTCCATGACATGATGAATGACATCATGGAGGATTATGTTGATGATATCTTGGAAAAGTCCAAAAGTAGAGGAGAGCACCTTGAAGTGTTGAGACATATTTTCCAACGTCTCCGGGATTACAAGGTATGCTTGAACCCCAAGAAGTGTGTCTTTGGCATTTTGTCAGGAAAATTCCTAGGTTTCATTGTTTCACAAAGAGGCATAGAGGTGGATCTTGCAAAGGTTACAACTATCACAAAAATGCCTCCACCTACAAATCTCAAATAAATACTAAGTTTACAAGGAAAAATTCAAGAAATCTATCATTTTATTTCACAACTTGCAGATAAGTGCACCCATTTACACATCTCCTAAAGAAGGATGTTGCATTCAATTGGGGACAGATTGCCAAAAGGAATTTGCAATACTTAAATAGTACCTTGTCAACCCACCTATACTCATGCCACCTACCCCAGAGAACCTCTCCTCTTATACATCTCAGCTACCCAATTTGTTATTGGTGCATTTCTTGCCCAATATGACCTAGACCATAGAGAAAGGGAATTTTATTATCTTATTCACACCTTGATTGCCTACAAGCTAAATTACCCACATATTGAAAAGGCCTGCTTAGCAGTCATCTTCACCTTTCAAAAACTTCGTCATTATCTCCTTAACAACAAAACCAAGCTAATATCCAAAGTTGACCCTCTCAAGTACCTTTTATCCAAACCCACCCTTACGGGATGAATGACTAATTGGATCATTCTCCTAAGTGAATTTGACATTGAGTTTATAAACCAGAAGTCCTTGAAGGGATGGGTATTAGGTGATCATTCGCGTAAGCTCCTCTACCATGAAAGGAACCTTTGTGTCTAGACCTACTATATGCATCCATGATGTATGTTGAAAATCTGTATAATGGCAAGTTTATTTTGATGGATCATTCACCTTCCACAGATCCAGGGTATGGGTAGTGATCATCACTCCCACAGGTGAGGTTATTCCAAGAGCATTCTGTTTGGGATTCCTTGCACTAATAACATTATAGAGTATGAGGCACTCAATTACTTGTCTCAAGTTGGCTATCACTTGGAATATCAAATAGCTACAAGTCATTGGGGACTCCCAACTTATCATTAAACAAGTTAATGATGAGTATAAGGTCAAAGATGAGAAACTTGTTCCATACAAGAAGTTGGTTGAAACCTTGAAGGAGTATTTTACACAGATTGTCTTTGAGCAAAAATCGAGGTCACATAATAGATCAACAAATGTTATGGCTATAATTGGATCTCTCTTATGCATTCCACCTCAGGAGAGAAAAATGCCTTTATTTGTAGAGAATTTACAAATACCCACATCTAACATGTTATAATCTTGTTTGGCATGTGAAATTGTTGGTCCATCCTCCCCTTGGTACAACCCTATATTTAGATACCTACAAGATGGCACATTTCCCCAAGACATTACCCATTTGGAGAAGAAAACCCTTATCCACTACATATCATGTTATACCCTCCTAGGAGGAACCCTTTATTGTCGTGGCTACAAAGGTAATATGTTTCACTATTTGGATGTTTCCAACTCAGTCCACGCTATTAAGTAAGTACACCATGGTATTTTTGGAGTGCATACCAATGGCATGGTCTTCACTAAGAAACTCTTAAGGATAGGTTATTATTGGCCTACCATGGAAGCATATTGTTGTAATTTCGTCAGAAATGTGATCTATGTCAAAAGTATGGAAACTTGATACATGCACTAGTACACAGATTTCCATCCTATTGCAACACCTTGGCTATTTTCCAAATGGGGCCTGGATCTCATAGGGAAGCTCCATCCTTATTTATATGGCCACACCCACACTATCATTTCCACCGAGTATTTTACTAAATGGGTAGAGGTTGTGCCTCTTACTTATGTCGCTAGTGTGCAAATTTCCAAGTTCATACTTATTACACTAGTGTGTAAATTTCCAAGTTCATCATGAACCATCTCATCTCGCCATATCAGTATCCCCTCCGCCATTATCACTAATAATGGTAAATCCTTCAAGAAATAAACGGTTAATACATTGTGTCAAAGTTTCCATATTCAACTCAAGTGATCTACCCCCTATTACCCACAAGGTAATGAGCAATCTGCTACCAATAAAACCCTTGTAGATTTAATCATGGAGAAAATGGTAAGTAATATTGGTCATATTTGGAACTTATAGATACATCCTACCCTCTCGGGCCTATCAAACCTCCATCCGCACTCATACTGGTGTGACCCCATATTCCCTACTTTATGGCACTAAATCCATCATACCCTTGGAAGTGGAGCTTCCTCCAAGAGAATATCTCTACGGGATTATCTTGATAAAGAAAAAGACTATAGAGTATCTCATATCATAGCTAGAGATATTGGATGAAAAGCGTATAAGAGCGCTTAATCACCTTGAAGTCTACCAGAACATAATATCAATAGGATATAAAAAATGGATCATTCATTGTGAATTTGATGTAGGTGATCTAGTGCTGAAAGAAAATCAAAATAATATTGTCAAAGTTAGAGAAAAGAAAGGTAAGTTTGAAGCTAACTGGCTAGGGCCTTATGTAGTGATTGCTAAGTATGGGTTAGGATCTTATAAATTGGCATATTCATATGGTGAAGAGCTTCCAACCTATGTACACCATGCATCTCAAGTGCTTATATGCTTAAGTGTGGCGCAAATATCATATAAGAACTAAAAAGTATAAAAACAAAGAAAAAACAAGTAAAACATGAAAAAATGGAAAAAATAGTAAAGAAAAAACATGTCATCCACGTGTGAAAACCACGCAATTGTGGTGCATAGTGGGTAGGTATTTGGGTGAAATTATCGATGCTCAAGGAGGATCCATCAATCACAAGATACTCTAGCATCCAAATGGATAACTCTCACCACTATCTAGGATTAGTTTCCTTTGCTAGGTCTAGGAACCCTACCAAATCTATCTCGTAAAGTTGTGATCTGGCTTATTTGTTCTTGTATCTGCATGAAGGATGTGCCTTTGTATATTTCCATTTGACATTGGGGAACCTTCACATTTCACTTTCTCATACATATATGCATGGCAATCTTCCCTTTATATATTCCCACATCACGTTTTGGGCATCCACGCTTCTTTATCTTCGTACATTGATTTCAGAACATGACCTTAGAAAATAAAAAAACATTCAAAAAGGATGCACGAAAAACCTAAAAATTCAAAAAAATCTCCCTTCTAGAGACAAAGCTACACCAACTTTGCAGCATGGTCTTAGGAGAACCTTGGAAACAATGTGAACAGTAACCTTGAGAAGTTGTCTTTCAAGATAAACCTAAAACATTAGAACATATATCAATGTTGTCCCGTAAAAACAAATTAGTGATTAATTGCTTTTATTTTTTGGTTTTTATAGTTTTGATTGTGGGTGTCTTTTTTTGGTGTGTGATGTATAGAATGGTCTAGTTGTTTACCTCGATTGCATCTTGTTTAATTTAATTTTGTATTACATTGAGTTCACTTGTAAAAAGTTGTCTTTTTATATATCATTTGCTATGTGCATCTTTTAGGATTGATTTTACTTATATGGAATGATTTCATTATTAGTTACAAATTGTTGTGTTATTTTGTCTATATATGCTTGTTTAGTTTTGATTAACTTTTGCTTTTGTGTTTATTTAGTGCACATCCATTGTTAACACATCTATCATCAACCATTCATCACATCTAACATAATTAAATACATCATATATGAAAAATGCTAAGTTTTACATCATGTTGTAGACACCAAAATTTTCTCACATTCCCTCGGCCCCGGATCGAATAACCAACTTAACACATGGACACCTAACCACACTCCCCTCCACACCACATTAATATTAATTTAATTAAATACCCATCCTCATAATATCTATTATTTTATTACCTTAATTGACCTAATTTCCACCTCACCTAGACACCTCATCCGGCCACCTCACCCTAGACCTATTCTTGGCATGTTTCCATAACTAACAATAACTAAGTCTTTCCTACCTTAATCATCTAAGATTTGGTCTAACCCTAAAATCAATGCCTAAGATTACTCTATCCACGTTCCCTCTCATTATAAGGAAGCTCCTGCCTGATCCGTGACAATAAACCAACTTGGCCCAAGAAATTAGAAAGATCTACCCATTTTAGTAAACCTAGGGAATCACGCTTTAACCGACGTCGGTCATACCTAAACCAATGTCAGTCAAGATGGAACCATTGTCGGTTACCATTTATTCACCTTAGCAACCTTGTTTGAGGGGTTGGCACATTTTGGACTAGAAGAGATGATATAAAAGTTGCATGCAAACAAAACTAGCATCCTTTCACACATCCAAGCACTCACAACTAGCACCAAGACAACTCCAAAAGCATTACACTCACTAAGAACTCCAGATTCACTGTTATGGTACTAAATACCATTATTTTGATCAATTACCATTACCATCCATCCATCTAGTCTGCATCATAGTAAATGTATCCCTGACCAACATTGTTATTTCAATTAGTAGCTTTTGTTACTCCTGTTATTAATCCACACTTTGCATGCACATTCTTTTATCCCTTACCAACCTATAACCCAACCATTCCTTTATCCCCACCACCAAATCACTCATTTTTCACCTATTTTTCACTCCTAAATACACCTCGAGACCCTTATAAAACCTCCTTATCCACCCTACCATCTTTATCAAATCCCATATCAAACCCTCGCAATTAGATCTCTTTGAGTTTCATACATCCCGACCTCACCGACACCGGTTACCCATAATCACATCGGTTCAATAAATTGTCACCGGTCATACCAAATCGATGTCATTCTCTCGTGTTTATACCCTGCCCAAGAAAAGATTCTAACAACCTCCTACCCATTGACCTAAACAACCCGTAATCGACTCGACTAGTCCCAATACCTTGACAGCTACCCCATCCTTTAGATCCAACTATATCCTAGCCTTGTGTTGATTGGATTTGCTTATTTTACTTGAATGAGACACCCAAATCATATCAACTACAAGAGGACTTTGTTTATTTCTCACATTAATTTTTTTAAATAGTGGATTAACGACCATCTAGAAGTATCACACTTCCTGGAACTAGCATACGCTTGGAATTCCACTACCATATATCATTTAACTTCTCTTTGGTGGTCTTGTTTTCTATTACGGTAGTTCCTCCTAACTAAAAGGAAGCTCTCACAATCGACACTGGATCGAGAATTCGTAACATGCTTTGAACAACCATCAACCAACCCATTTAATGGTATTCCTCCTTGGCCTTTTACGCCTATCTATTTCGCAATCTTCTAGAAATGTAAAGAAAATGGTGAAACATTTTGGCATGCCCAGTGGGACCCATCAGGGTTCTATTGCATTTTCTTCACTCTTAGGAGAAATTTGTGTGTTTGTTTCCTTTAAAAATCTTACACAATAATTTTCTTCCCTAGTAATCCTCTCTTCTTTCTAATTACTCTAAAATAAATGTTTCTCTTGGTGTATTTAAAAAGAATCATTCTTCTTTCTTTCTTTCTGCATTTAGTGAAAGAGCATACCCTCTCCTATTCATCATTTTCTTCATCGAACATAATCTTTTTGTTTTGGCTTAAAATTTGTTGCATTACATTCTCGATTTTCTATATTTAGCTAACATTAAAATGAGGGCAACCTATATGTTGGAATTCACACCAGCCTAATGGTTGATGCAAAGAAACATAGAAATTACATTCTCTCTCTCTCTCTCTTACCAAACTTGCACAAAATTGAAATATACACATCTTTCTTAAACAACATCTTACCTGGGAACACATGTCCATGATCACACAATCAGATTGGTAGGTACTCCCTAGCTCATTACCTTTGTCAAGTCATTATCTCAGAGGATGGCCCACCCCGCCATAACATACCTAAAACCTCTCCTTTTAGATATCCTTCTTTGTAGGAAGCCTTCCTCACCAAAAAATCTATTCTAAATTCATGAGTCAGTCTTCTAAATAGCATAAGCTCAACACATTAAAAATCACTTGTTAGGTACATGTTTTTAGTGTTTGATTGATGTGCATTTTGAGGTGTGAGGATACACTTCTCCATTTTTCATTATGTTTCCTTACACACTCCACAATCACAATTGGAGTATTCTAACTTTTTCGAATGTGTCAGACTTCATTACATCATCTCCATACCTCACGGGTTGATTTTTTATCTCACTAAAATTCATAACAATTCAATTTTATACTTCTTTCCAATTTTCACAAGAATCGGCATTTGTTACCCCCGACCAAAGATTAGTTTTCTGTTATTTTGGGTTAAATTGCCTAAAAGAACCCTTATTTCATGTTTTTTCTATCAGAGTTCCTATGAGTCTCTGTAATCTCTCGGATTTGATAAATAGTCATCATACAACTTTTCTATCTAGCCAAATAGTCTTTTCATCATTTAGTAAAATTGTTCCTATCTCATAATAACCAAACTTGGTTACCCATAAACCGCATCGGTCATCCTTAGTCAACGCCGCTTAACTTGTATTGAACATCAACTAATATATTACCCAAAATCTACCTATAGACACTTGTTTTCTTTATTCTCACTACTTCATGTATCATCTACAGGGTACAACATCACCTGATATACATTCATTCACATGGTGTTGACTCACAGTCAAGATAATGCTCTTATATTTCACATGAGTCGTCAACCAATCCCACCTAGCCCTTCACCACACTTTGTCCTATCACCCATGGATCCAACCCTTCCTACCACCATTTCTACATGTGACAAGGAATTTTCACGACTCCTTAATCAGAATCCTACAACCTTACAATTCTACCTTTCCCACTCTTCCACCTAGGATTCCTCAAGTCAATTGATATATGGCATGCCTATCTCTATCTCTCCTTCCCTTATTCCCACTTCAGCATCAGCCCCTAATAATGTGGTGTTACCTTCACCTATTTCACCCCCATTGGTTTCACAGCTAGGACCCATACCCGTTATGACCACTTCGCATCTACAGATCACTCGCACACTGTAATATACATGTTGTTCCCTCATTGACCACCCATACCATAACCTCATCCGCGCCCATTGTATCACAAATACCCATTACAACACAACTACCCATGGTGTCAATAACCCTACTTCATTCCATAATCTCATCATGTTCATCCAACAATCTCTGCTCCTAATCGCTACTTAGAGTCACCTACATACACATACTATCAACAACCCCCATCTTTTTCTCACACCCATTCTCGATATATTCCCTCTATGTCATTCCCCTATTCTCAACCTTCCTATTTAGCACCACCAAGCATTGAATTCCACCCACATCACATGTTCAATACCATCCCCATATACCATAGGAAGAGCCCTTCCATCACAACCTACCAATGACCTCATTAAATTAATGATGGAAAAGATGTGACACTAGAAGCATTGGTTTCTCGCTCACACAATTCTCTCACCTATGATGAAATCTATAATGATCCCATTCATCCATCCATCCCCATTCACCCATACCTCGTACATTGGGAAATTGTAGTCATTTTACCCTTATCACAAAAGAAAGGAACCCCATGCGCGATGGCCTATCACCCGGTGAGCACCGGGCACTTCACCCTGAGGCACGCGTGGGTGCCGAGTCTCTCCTTTATGTGAGCTTAGTAGAAAACATCATCCATGATCCATTTTTAAGAGATTTGAAAGGAAGTAAAACATGCAAGCACCATAAAGCTCAAAATGACTTCTAATTCCTTGCGTATTCATTCTAAACAGAAAGTGCTTTAATAGATTTTATAACTTATACCAAAATAGAGATAAGTTGTACTGAGTACATCCATACTTAATCATAAACATAAGTGAAAAAGAACTATGAGAAAGATGTATGCATTAGAATCATCAATGTCCATATTCATGTGAATCTGGTAACCTCATTACATTCATGGAGCCATTACAGAATGTCAAAGAGAAGAAGACCAAAATCATGCTTTATCTTGAACTCGTATGATTAGGCTCTCAAAAGAAATTAATATTCCCATACCCTTGTTACATACTTTCCTAAGAACAATTACCCAACTAATATATTTTTTGCAATGTTTCTACAGAGCTCCACCTCTATCTATTTTCTTATCTCTTTTTACTTTTGTAGGTTCTTGTATATTTAGGCTTTCTAGACTGCCAACTCATCCTCCAGTGGCCTCAGATCCGATTCCAAGTGTCTGAATGTGGTCCTCCATGCGAGCATGCTCCTCCAGACCTAAGCTTTCCACTTTTTACCATGACAAGATTCTAGAAGCTTCTACCATAGGCATGCTCCTTCCTAAGCCAACCTGTCGCCAGGATGGCACCTTATCCACTCCACATGCGCAGTCGAGTCATGTTTTTCATGTGCTCTACCAAAACCACCCAATATGGCTAAGTCTTGAACCCTTGGTTCTGCTTTTGCGCATGCACCATGGGTTTCCTTAAATCCTTCCTTAAACCTTGTCCTATGTGCCTTGTCCTTGTGCACTTTTCTTCAACTAGGCCTTGCGCACCCATGTGCCATTTTGTACTTAGCCAATATTTTAGAGGCCCAACATCACCCCACAGCACGCATGTTCTCTATCTGTGGGAACACTACTCTAGTGAAAAGAAATAATACAAAGAGATTTACTCCTTGAAACAAAAATAAGAGGATGAAGAAATAGGGAAAGAATAAAGAATGGGGAAGTGATGGAATCACTGCAATAAGCTAGGAAAATCCTTTCGCAAGTCGGCCTCCAACTTGTTCCAGGCATCGACTTCATTCTGTGCTTTTTGATAGAGGTCACTAACTGTGGCACTCACCTCCCAAAAATTAGTCCATTTCCTTGTGTGCTTATGGTGTTAGCACTTTTCTCTAACTCTTTACCTATATCATCCAATGTATCCATTCTTCATGTAATCTGTGGTACAACTCCTTCAATCGGTTTTTGATTGAACCCCTTAAGGCTTCAATGGCTTCAAAAAAATTTTGACCTCGGCAATGATTATGTCCATTTCCTTCCTATTTACCTTATTCTTTTCTTGAAACTCCTTGAGTTCCACTTCATGAGTGGTGACCAAGATGCATGCCACTTTGTCTCTATCTACATAATTTTCATATGCCTCAAAGAGCTGACCTAGGAAGAAACTTTTATATCGAAAGAACTTTGTTGTACTCAGCTATGAATCCACACGAATTTCAAATCATCTTCTTTATCCATGCACACGGCCACTTCTTCCGCAGATTCCAATGCTAACGATTGCCTCTCCATCATGAGCACTCTTGTTAAATCCTCCAAGCATGCCAAGGTAGATCCATACTTTTGCGTGGGAGGTTCTAGGTCCAAATGCTTCAATACTATATCATTATTAATAGATTCCACCTTATTGTATACCGTGCACACCTTTGCCTTCTTGTCTTTCAACTCACATTGCAACCTGGACGCTGATTAGTTTCTCTTGGTCTAGCTCCTTTTACCTTGCAGCTAGCTCTTCCTCTTTCTTCTTCACTCCTCCTCCATATATTTGATTCTATCATTCCACCCAAGAGTCTAGCTTCAACCTCAATGGAGACCTTGTTGAGCATTTTGTACAATTGTTCATCCGAGAGCTACTAGTAATTCACCACTAGTTTGTCTTCCTTTGTCGTGACAATGTTATTACTACCCCGTGGCTTACTTCATATTTTGGATCATCAAGATGGGACTCAATTTCCCATGAGAGCATCTTCCTTGTCCATAGGTAAGTAGTCTCTTTGTCAAAAGATGAAATTACCATGAGCTCCTCTTCTGGAATCATGCTTTGGAATCATGCGGAAAACACTTTGTTGGGGTCATCAACATAACCCATCCCTGTCCTCTCCTCCCCTGTGTGCCTTCCTCCCAAGTATGTTCCCTTAGGAATACTTACAGTTAGAATGGGGTCTCCAAAGGTTTGTTGTGGTCCTTTTCTTCTCTCTCCTCCTTATCCTTATTCAACATTGTCTTAGTGTTGCATTCCAAATTCTCCTCCACCATGGTCTCCATGTTCTTTGTTTATTCTATTTTTTCACCTTATTCATTTGTTCCAATGTAAGGCTTCAAGCCTTCTACTTCTGCGTTCCAACCTCCTCACTTCCCATGTCCTAGGTACCTTCTCTTCCTGGCTATCCTTGCACCGCATGAAAAGGAACCCCTATTCCTCTTCTCCACCTTCTTCTTCTGAATCATGCACATTGAAAATAGGTGGCCCTTGATCTTTTTCAGGTTCGTCTTCCCCACTAACATCTTCTTCACTATCATCTTCTTCACCTATGTATTTCTCCAAACTCCTAGTTTCTTTTGAGGTGGTCTCCTCTTCTATCCTCTACTTCTTCCTAACTAGGGATTCCAGTGTAGGTGACTCTATTTCTTCTTCTCCTAAGGACTCCTTGTCTGATGGATTTTTTGGCTCTGGAGTCTTTTCCTTGACTATGGGCCTCTTCTTACATGAATACATGCTTGTTCTAGTGCTTATCCCGGTGAACATATTACCTGTATCCACCATACTAGGTATTTTCTTCTCTGGCTCCTTCTCCTCCCATTTGGGTGTGGGTTTCTTCGTACTAGTTAGATCTTCGGCATAGACACCTCGTTCTCTAGATATGTGCCCTTCTCAAATTTGGTTCTTATGCGAAGGTATACGCGAGCCACGGATCCTCCCGTAATGGTCAAATTCATGGGCCTTATCATCTAAACTTCATGCATACATACCTCTACATATATGCGTGGTTTTAGGGGTAGACCAACCGCTTTGTGCATTTCCCTGTGTCCCGGTCTAGATTACCAAGGTCCAGCTTTCATCTTCTTGGATTCTTTGAACTCTGTTTACTCGCACTTGGAAGTATTTAGATGTGAAGGCAAAGGGGACCTTACCCCATGACCTCCATGTCTCATCCATTAGTTTGAACCTACCTGTAGAAATGTTGGTACACAAAAATTCAGCTTCTCCTTTGGTACCACTGCGCTTGTTTGGGAATCCTCCATTCCACCCCAAATGCATTCCTCAAAGCGTGTATACCATTTCTCCAAGTGTGCCTTGTGCACGGTTTTCATAGAGTCATAGGTATATTTTTCAAATCTTTTTACGGGCGAAGGGTCCTGAATGTGCTACTCCCACATGAATTTGTTCAATGCATCAGGTACTCCAATTTTTGAAAACACAATGGTTAGTAGGACATTACCGAAAAGGATCCTTTCACCTTCCTTCGTGTAGATGAAAATTTAATACATGATGAATGTAGACAAGTTGTAGATGGTGCCCTCTGAAATATTCCTACAAACATGTAACCATGGCTTATTGACCTGGGTCCATCTCTCCTATCCATTTAACTTTGTCACCAGATGCATGGCCATCTTCATTACTAGGTCCTTGATTTCTATGATATCATAGTACCTTAACCCCTTTTTGTATTTGTAGGTGGTGATAATCTCCTTAATTGCCTCTTTATCGCCTAGGTCATCTTCCAAACCATCTCCTTCATAGATGAGGCCTGTGAAATGTGAGATGAGTTGAGGGGTAATGCGCATCTTGTGCCCTGCGAAATGGAAGTAGTCCTCATGTACATGTGACATTAGCCATTGATATAGGTGCTCAAGCTTCCCAAAGCAAGGTAACTCAAAGAGTTGCAATAACCCTGCCTTTTCCAACTTGACCTTCACATCATCATTATAGATAGGAAAATCCTCGTGTCCTTTTTATTTTTTGGGTGCACTAACTCCAATGCCAAATCCTTCTAAATTGTCCTCGTACGCATGATTGTAGTCATTTACATACATTTCTCTTAGATGGGAATCCCACTCCTTCCCCAAAACACTCCATCTAGGTATTACATTTCTTCATACCACTCTTCATTTGTATGTGCGTCCCCGTTTCTTATTGTTTTCCTTTCCCTTTCCCTTCTTGGGTGTGCTAACTATTTTCTTGGGTGCCATTTTCTAGGTTCTTTTTTACTTCAATCACTTCTTGTAACTTTGTTCTTCCACTCTCTCCCACCTTAGATCTTGAATTTGTGAAGAAAACTCCTAAAACTATGCCCTAGTTCTTCAAACCCTAGCCGATAATCCCTTCACAAGATGATGCCTTCTCACCACTTTTCTTATGCCCGTGAAATCCCTCCCTCTTTTTCTCACATCAAAACTAGTTATTTACGCTCAAACTCTTCAATTTTTTTCTTCACACAATCAATTTTGGAAGCCCTAGTTTACAAAGATGCAAAAATCACTTCTTTCTCCTTATACGCAAAGTGAATAATGAAATGCCTCGACCCTTTATTTATAGTTTTCCCTTTTTAAGCATTAACTACTCACTACCACCGTAATTTTCACGTTTAATGCATATTTTTTAAACAAAGTATGACTTTAGCACTTTAACTCATGTGCCCAACCCTACGTGGAAAATATTCCAATCTTATGGCGCACAACCAATCTATCTTGATAGAGACTCTTGTGCACCACACCGGCGCCGAAGGCACTTCTTCCATCCTGATTTTTGCTCTCACCTACCTCATGTTGCTTATGTTCTTTTTCCTCCTTTGTACATGGGATCTGAAAGTAGCCTTATCTTGACATCAGCCATCCTTTTCCATCTTTTCTTTCCATGCACCCTTTCAACAAGGCCATTCAACCAGGATTTTAAACACAGAATTCCTTTACACTTTACCCATGCTCTCCTTCACATGAATCCACCCCACACTAAAATGAGGTGCGGTCCTCTACGCACTCAAAAACCTCAAAAATTAATAAGGTTACCGTGCCCAAGGTGCAAAACAAAACAAAAACACAAAACGGAAACACAGAAAAGGAAAGCATAAAAGAAATTCCTAAATTAACTAGAAAAACTACCTTATTTACAAACACCAAGAAGACTTATTTATAGTAGGGATTCATTCTACTTACCCCATTGAAGTGTCAAGGAAATTTCATTCCATCCAAGCCTTGTAATCGCACACACCCGAATCAAGGATGTACGAGATTTTATAGGGACCTAACCAATGGACCTTCAACTTCCTGTGATGGCATAAAAACTTAGAATCATACAAGAAGACCATCTTCCCAACCTTGAACTTCTTTTTTCTCGATGTGTCGATCATGCCATGATTTTTACTTTAATTTTTTTGTTGTTTGGCTCCACCTCGGTGAGTGATCGTCTTTCATCCAACTTCATTAGTTCATCAATTCTGCCTTCCAAAGTGCTTTCTCATCAACTATCCCTCATGCATGTGTTATTCACAGAGAAGGTAACATGAATTCAACAGATAGAAAAACTTCTATGCCAAACACCAATTGAAATGGTGTGGCTTTGTTCAGCCTTTTATAAGTTTTCCTATAATCCCATAATACGGCTGATACCTTTTCATCCCAATCTTGTCTTCCGACATCACAAATTTTGGTCAGGGTATGACTTAATATTTTGTTAAATGCTTCCACGGTTCCATTTTCTTGTGGGTGATAAGGGGTATTCTTGTGATGCTCTACCATGAGCTCTTCTAATAGGATTCTCATGATCTCTTTCAAGAAATGTGTACCCTTATCGTTGGTTAAACTTAATGACATCCATACCTTGTGATAATGTTCTCCCACAAAAATCTTATCGTTGTGGCTATTGTGTAGTCTTTAGTTGGGGCTGCCTCTACCCACCTTGTTAAATAGTCCATGCAAGTGATTACATAGCGTGATCCAGTCCTACGTGCTGCTAGTGTAATAGGGCCTACAAATTCTATTTCCCATTTCTCAAAAGGTTCAGTGCTAGGGATAGGGCGTAAAGGCATTTCATCTCTCTTTCCTAGCTTGCCAATGCACTAACAATGGTCACATGCTTTACAATAGTCCTTGCAATCCTTATACAGAGTTTCCCACCACAATCCTACCATTAAAATTTTATGTGTGGTGGTGTCACCTACATAATGTCCACCCGCACACTTCCTCCATGTGCTTCCTCTATGATGGCGAGGTGCTCATGCTCTAGTACACACCTACGCAAAACTTCATCACACCCTAACTTGTATAAGCCCCCACTGATCAACATATAGGGCGTAGCACATATGGCTAGTTGCTTTCTTCTCTAATTCCTTCATCCCTTTCGGTGCCACACCTTCCTTCACAAATACTGCAATCTCCTCCAAATTCAAGGGTGCGTGCCACAACCTAAATAGTTACTTGTCTTGCATTATTTCTTCAATACTCTACGTATCCTCCCCGAATCAATTCTTGATAGATGATCAGTCCATAATTACTCTTTCCGTGCTTCACAACTACCATGAATTCAAACTCTTGAATAATAAAGACCCACCGGCATATGCACCCTTGTAGAACGGGCTTGTTCACTAAGTACTTTCACGCCATGTGGTCGATGTAAAACACAAAGGGTTTTTCTAGAAAATATTTGTGTGAACATGAAAAGCATGTAGATCATTGAAAATGCTTTGTGCTCAACCGTAATATAATTCTACTTTTCTAGTGTCAATTTCCTACTCGCAAAACATAGAGGATGATCAACAATTCCTTCACATGGTTGTGCAAATACCGCCAATGGCATTTCCCGAGGCATTATATGAACATGGAAGGCTTGTTCCAAGAGGGAAAATGTAATATGGGTGTGGTGACGAGCCTATCCTTTAATGTGTCAAATGCCTTCTGTCATGCGCCTCTCCCCAATGTAAGGCACTTTTATTTCGAGCAATTTTTTTAGAGGCTCGGCTATCTTGCATGCCCCTTGACAAATTTCCCGTAATAACCCATATGCCGAAGAAATTCACACACTTTGCTCTGCTAGTAGGCTCTCCTAATCCCACAATAATTGTAATCTTGGTAGGATCTACTAGCAAGCCCTCCGTACATATGATATGCCCCAATAACGTCCCAAAGGGTGTAGCAAAGACACACTTTCTAATGTTGAGGGATATCCTTAACCACCAACACCTCTCAAACATCAACCTCAAATTATCACAATGGTCTTTCACTAGCCCATACACTCGTCCAATCATCCAGATAGACTCAAGCAATTTGTGGATGAAGTTCTGAATGCCTATACGACTATGTGCAAGAAAACAATAGGTCCATTCTTCAACCCAAAGGGCATGACCGTGTATGCAAAAATTCCCCATTCAGTGGTGAAAGTTGTCTTCTCCTCAGGTCTTCCTTTGTCGAATCAGTACTTGGTGGTATCCCGATAATCCATTCGTAAAAGAATAGATTTCACACCTAGCGACTCCCTCTAAAATTTCTTCAGTGAAGGGGGTTGGAAAAGGATCGATGACACAAACTATGTTCAGCTCCCTATAATCCATGCAGATCCTAATCTACCCATCCTTCTTGATGCTAATTACCATTGGACTTATCCATTCTAATTCTTCCACAACTTCAATGATTCCAGAAGCTATCATTTTTTCTATCTCTTCCTTTACCTTTACGCGTAAATTGGGATTCATCCGGTAGGGTCTCTTCCTGACCGGGTGCGCACCATCCTTCAACTTTATCCTCATCTCCCCAAGAGTGGTGGATTCCTTTGAGCTCATGGTACCCCCACAGAATAAATTCTCAAATTCACGCAAAATATCAATGATCTTAGAGACTCCCTTCTCCGACCAATAATCTCCAATGGTAGCTTCCTTAGGCTCTTTTCTTTAAGCCGATGTTAACCTTCTTTGTCTTTAAGGACTCATGGTAGGGCACGCGTGTGGGCATCAACATTTTCCACTACCTCATGCGTCCCTAAAAATTTTTAACATCCAAGCTCGTTCTTCCCCATTAATAACATATACTAATTTCCCTTTCTCCTTTTCCAAGAACGTGTTCTCAAGATGTATCTCTTCTTCTTCTTCGCCTCTTCTTCAAAGTGTGCTTCCAAACCTACTCCACCTAGTAGTTCATATATCCTATCTTCTCGCCATGGTACTATCCCCCATTTTAAGGTGCTTAAAACCTTCAACGCCTTATCAACTAATGGCTTGGTACTTTGGTAGTCAAACATTTGAATGAGGTCAGCTACTAGCTCTTTCTAATTTCTTGTTTGCGGTATGTCTCAAAATGTATGTACCATGCGCCCACAACCTTGCAGTGTAGAATATAACTTATGAACCTGAGGAATGGTGGAAAAACTTCCACGCCTTCTCTCCGCACCTTCTCACAATCTCGGATGTGGAAAGAGGCGGGTTCCTTACCATGGTAGGTCTTGATGGTGGTCGGCACATTGCTTTCTAGAAAACATGACAGAGAGAGCAATTCTCACCTTGCGCCATTCCAAAAGGCTCTCCTGATGTGTAGCCCACCACCATGCCTCTCATCATCTTGAGTAGGACATAACTTAACATCCCCTCTCTGCCCTTCTCCCCATTCCACCGAGCTTCCATCTTCTATAAAAATATCTTAGGGAAGGACCCTCCTAAATACTTGGGCAACACCTTTCTTCGTAGGTGCCGACTATACGCACTTTGTTACTTTTTGTTACTGATCCTATCAACTATCATCCGATCAATTTATAAGTCCCATGTGCCAAATTATCACATGCTAGAATGGTGGTGTCACTTATCAATGAGCATCCTCAAACCGGATAACTCCATCTTTAGAGGACGGATTATTTCTAGATCTCTAATTGAGCACACATATATCCTATCTCAGACCTCTTCCTCCAAAGGTTCAAGATAGGGTGTCGACTTCCCATCAGCCAAGGGAATAATAACTCTGCTCTTATTTTCAAAGTTGATGTACCCTTATTGAATCAGAGGGTCAACATTGTTCTTGAAACACCATGGGTGCCCAAGTAGTGTTGGGAAATTGTCTACCTCAACAGAGTGCCAAGACTTAAAAGTCCCCAAGAAACTTATCTCTCCTGGATAGTGATAGTTGCATCATTTAATACACTAATGGGCATTTCCTTCATTTTGTTTGTCATATATAGCACATTCGAAGATGGTTGTAATACAGGGCCTCCTCATCGATGTCAAGCATCCAATGTGAGAACATTTACCTCCGCACCTATGTCAGTAATGAGGATATTAGTAGGGAGTCATCCATCTATAACTACATCCAATGTGATTTCTTTGTCATAGTCAAGGTTTGTGATGGGAAGGTTTGCATGCGGGACCGTCTCTCATGCTCTTCTCTAGTGTGTGGTACCTTCTCCCTCAACCGTGCTCCTAGCAAGGGAATAACATTCTCTTTCCTTAGCATTTTACATACTTCCTTGACCTCATCTAGGTCATCCATTTGCACCTCGACCTTCCTCCTTTGCTCCTCCCTCCTGGAATACTCCTTTTAGACACTAGATTTCTCCTCAGTAAACTCCAAATGACATACATGGTATCTTGATATACTTCCTTTTAATGTGATGGGTCTCCGGTACTTCCCATAAACTACTTCCTCTCTTGAAAATAGGGTCCTATACCTTGTTATTTCTTGTGCACACGTGGCCTCTGCTTGTTACTAAAATAGGTTCCAAGATCGCATCCCGTGTCACCCACGGCATCCATTTTGTGTCTCTGTCTTCTTAATGCTTACCATTATAGTTCCCTTGTCCTTTCGTTATATTGATTCATGTGTTCAAAAAAATCTAGGCATTGCTCATACTTGTGCTTCTTCCTACACTAGGAGCACTACAATATGTTTGGGCACTCTAGTTTATAATGTTCTGTAGACCCACAATTAAAACAGGTTCCGCATGGGAACTCACTCCTTCCTCCCCCACGGTTACCATGACCACGGAATCCTCTCGTGAAATCCCCTTCTCATGCATGCCTCCATCTTCATACTCCTCATAATGGTGGTCATCACCCTTAGAACTACTCGGGAATGTTGGTCCGCGCACCCCATTATCAATGGCCTCATGGATCTGATCCATGAGCCTATAGTCCTTAGTATCATGGGTTGTAGAGGTGCAAATCTTATAGTAGCAAGGCACATTCTTTCAAATTACACGTTATAACAAGGGGTATTTACTTGCATCATTTCCCCATGAAAATTTCACAGCCTACTATCATGGCACGTCTCGTCCTCCGAGTCAAATACCCTTGACATGCCCTCTACTTCACAATCTATACACCATAAACCACTACGAGTCTCATGGCTGAGTTTGCGGATAGCTTCTCCAGCTGCTTAGCCATAGCGTAATAATTTGAGCCTCTAGGAATGGGCTAACTCCGGATTAGCACTACCAATAGCCTCGCGCATAGAGCAGCCTTCCAACGCCTCACGTGGGTACATGAAATTTTTATGAGATAAGGCCCTTCTAAAAGGTGTGATCAATCCCCAAGAAACCATTGAGCATGATGTGAGAGGTGAATATCATATGATAACCTAGATAAGAGTTTTTAAAGCACGCATCATACTCTCACACATTCTTTTCCATTCCTGTTGAATCTCCTTTAGGGTGTCGATGTTATTCTGTTCAAACTTAGGGATGTGGAATTCTCGCCAAGAAGGCATCCTTTAAAGTAGTATAATCCACCACTATTTAATGAGAGTCATATTTCATATACCAGCTTATGTGCGTGTCCCTATAATGTCGTTGCAAAATGACTTGCCTTCCACTCCGGGTTATGATCCCTTTATACGCCATAGTAGCTCACACACTGTGAACATGTTCGCAATATATTCAATACCTCATAATCTAGTAAGTGTAATGAAATATCAAATAAGACTTGAGGGGGTGGATGGGGCCCTTGTCCTCCTGAGCTAGAGCGTTGGTTTCCTCCATCGCTGGATCCACTAGGTCCTGTGCCTCATGTGCCACCGTATCAACCAGTAACCACTAGGTCCACTGTGTCCTGTCCCTTCTAACCCATAAGATCCACTAGAACCACCAAGTCTCGTAGTAGTCGTACCAAGGGTTTCCAAAGTTCCACTCAACTACACACCGACGGTCCCGTGATAATACCCCACTACCACTATTGTACCCCATTCCACTCCTAGACGTGAGACCAAAGGCTTGTATACTTACTTCTTGTCCAAATATTCCTCCGAATACTATAATATGTGTAGCCATAGAAGTGGGAACTAAAAATTGTACCTCCTGTGCACGATCTATCACTTCCACTAATACAAACTAGGTCAATGATACTCCTTCCTTGATCTGGAAAACCAAGCGCAGGGTTTGGTCACTAGGGTAGGTTCGATACATGCCAACGAATCTTCTCTCTCCACATGATGAACTCTCATCGAAGCTAAAGGTGTCTATCTTATGTGCTTGCTAAGATGGGGTAAAGATGACAGCTCAAGTTCCATGTCCTCTCGCATGAACCTCAACTCCTTCCCGCAATGTCTGCCTCCATAGATCCATCACACTTGCACCCTCGCATCGTCTAGCAATATCCCCTTTCACACGCTTCACTATACTTGATTTTTCTCTCCTCCATTTCCTTCTCCGTCGTAATATCTTCCATCTTCCTCCACCCTTGCTCCCTTGCCCATCGATCGAGTAGTTTAGCCGCCATTGGAAATGCCTCTAAACCTAAGGTAACAATCAAGATCTTCATTTCTAGAGGGATAGCATTTAGAAATGATCCTCTGGGATCCCTCAAAAATTCAAACTCAACAACTTCTAGGAAAGAATATGTGGAAATAGCGTACTCCAGAGTGTAGCTAGCCAACACACCTTCCCGCCAATGGTCAACAGCACGATTCCACGTCATATTTGTATCCTATAGCCTTTGGTATTCTTCTTGGGTCCACGCGCGTGATCTAGAATACCAGATTGATCTAGATGCATATGTTAAGATCCATTCATACAGATCTACTGGAAAACAACAGAAAAAAAATTCATATAAATCATGGTACATGTTCTCTTCTACCCATCTACGTGCATCAAACTCAAGTCCAAGATTACTAAATATCTAAGAAAAATTTTCCTCCATGATTTTGAACCATGATTCAAACCTTTCCAAAGTTAAACGTTCTATCATTACTCATTGTACAGATCATGATGTATGCCATTTCCCTCTACAACTTATAAAATAGGTCCAAGCAACGGAACCAAGATGTAGTCATTTTTACCCTTATCACAAAAGAAAGGAACCCCATGCGCACCGGCCTATCACCCAGTGGGTGCTAGGCACTCACCTAAGTCACGTGTGGGTGTCGAGTCTCTCCTTTATATGAGGCTTAGTGGGAAACATCATCTATGATCTATTTTTAAGAGATCTGAAAGGAAGTAAAACATGTAATCACCATAGAGCTCGGAATGACTTCTAGGTCCTTGCAGTCATTCCGGATAGAAATTGCTTTAACATTTTATAACTTATACCAAAACATACAGAAATTTTATAGACATCCATACTTAATCATAAACATAAGTGAAAGAGAAATATGAGATATATGTATGCATTAGAATCATAAATGTTCCTATTCATGTGAACTAGTAACCTCATTACATTCATGGAGCTATTACAGAATGTCACAGAGAAGCAGCATCACCGCGAGTCATGCTTTATACTGGACTCATATGATTAGGCTCTTAGAAGAAATTTATAGTCCCCATACCCTTGTTACATACTTTCCTAAGCACAATTACCCAACTAACAGAGTTCTTGCAGGTGTTCTTGCAGGTGTTTCTATAGAGCTCCGCCTCTATCTATTTTCTTCCCTCTTTTTTTACTTGTGTAGGTGGTTGTATATATACGATTTTTGGACTACCAACTCATCCTCCACTAGCCTCAGATCCTATGCCAAGTGTCTAAATGTGGTCCTCCATGCAAGCATGCTCCTCCAGGCCTAAGCTTTCCACTTTTTACCATGATGAGCTTCTAGAAGCTTCTACCGCAGGCATGCTCCTTCATGGGCCAGCCTGTCACCAAGATGACACCTTATCCACTCCACATGCACAGACAGGTCATGCTTTTCATGTGCTCTACCAAAACCACCCAATATGGCTAGGTCATGAACCCTTAATTCTATTTGCACATGTGTCATGGGTTTCTTTAAAGCCTTCCTTAAACCTCTGTCTTGCGCACCTTGTCCTTGCGTGCTTTTCTTCAACTAGGCCTTGCACACCCATGTGTCATTTTGTACTCATCCAATATTTTAGAGGCCCAATAGAAATGCCAAAATTTAACCATTTCAATAGTAAAGAAGACCCGTATGGTAGCATTTGCGGTCTTTTAAACATGGGTGTTACTCGATCGTTGATGATGATGATTTACTCCTACAAACCTTCCCGATGTCCCTGACAGACTTTGCATTGGACTGGTATAGTGGGCTACCAAGACACTCCATCTACTCATTTAATCAAGTATCCCAAGCCTTCTTAGATCACTTCTCCATCAACATTGTTAAGAAGGTTACCATGACTGATCTTTATTCCACACGACAGTATGACGATGAGTCTATCGCTGACTTTGTCACTCGCTAGCATACAGCCTAATTAACTAGCTCACATTTCAATTACCTCAAATTGAACTCATACATCTCACTAACCTCAGATGTAGAACTTTTGCACTTTTGACGAGGCATTCACCATGGCACGAAAATTTGAAATTCATGCTATCGAAGAAAAGAAAATTCAAATTCATAACAAGAACATCACATTCAAACCAAATGATGCTTCTTCATCTTCAAAAGTCCAAAAAACTATTCAAAACCCAAAGGTTCTACCAATTCCTTAGTTCTTAAGGTTGGTCCCCCTCATCAATCAAACCCAGCCAAACCTCTTTCTAATCTCTCTCCCATCTAAGCTTTCTAGTTCAAACGAGAACAATGAAAGTACACTTTGATAGGAGAATCTTACTCTTTTGTTATGTAAAAGATTATTAAGGGTGGTTCCATTACCCTTCAACCTATAAAACCACATACTTGGTTCTAACCTTGAGTGACCCACGCCCGCATGGTATAAGGAACATGAATTTTACAACTATCATCGTGTCAAAGGTCATAGCGATAATAATTGCATCACCTTCAAGAATATTGTCCAAGAAATGTTAGATAATGGAGATCTAGTCTTGGATAGCCTAAATGCACCTGCTAACCAAAACTTACACATCTTTAAGAATTCATTCCATAATCATGCCCCATCTTCCAACCAAGTTGATGACACTTCAAAAAATGATAGAAATGTCCGTGAGGTCCATGCTATTTTTGATGACATACGCTTGCTTCTCAATTACATCATGTTCCTTCCATAGATGAAATATTATCCCGAGATCCACTACCTACACAAGAACCAATTCCATCTACTCCACTCACAAAGGAACCCCCTTCATTTTCTCCATTGCCCATGGAAGAGCCATAATTAGCAAACCACTTTGACCCCTCAAATTACCGAGTAGTCATCAATGGAACCTCTCCTACTCGTAGGAGATACATGTCCAAAACCTACACCATCACAAGAAACATCCACCTTGTCTAACCCATCCTCTCCTCCACCCATAGAGGAGCCTCGTAGATACACCATTTCCTTTAGATGACCATTTTCTATTAGACCTCCAAGATCCTACCAATTTTCTTTCATCTCTCTTACCCACAAAGTTTGAAGCTAGCCATTTCCCTGTTCCTCAAACATATTTTATGGGGATTGCTACTCAATCCACATTAGCCCTAACCACAACAGTACCATTTTCATGCTTGGCCAATCACCTAGACTATGTCGATAGAGTCATACTTTGGGAACTCCTACTTGCTTCAACACAAATGTAGTTTTCCCTCACTGACACCTCCACTATCTATCCAAAAGTGTTTCAAGTGACCAAACCAAACGCAACCATGACTATTGCAACACCTTCCACATCACCACCCATGGCCCAACTCACACCTCTTCCCATAACCCAACATACATCTACACCTAAACACCTACCCTCACCTATATCATCTCCCTTGCCTAAACTAATCACTACTTGGGAGTCATACTGACAACTAGCCTTACTCACCCACCCATCAAATTAGATTTATCAACATCTTCTAAAACTAACACTAAACTAACCTCAGCCCCTAAAAATAATACCCATCCTACTAGACCTCATGATCTAACCTCACCTACCACACCATTATCACCTTCACCCCTTCTTTTATCCTAGGACCTAACCCCTCAACCCTAGCCAAGAAATCTCCTTCCACCGCTAAACCATGAATGCAGCAGCTGCTTCCTCATCATGAACCTTTAATATACACAAACGACCCACACAACCTCTCCCATCACCCATAACCTTCCTACCACCTATACCACCACTATCATCCATAACTCCTTCATTACCCATAACACTATCTTCTCTTTCACTCACACCTTCTACGCAACCTCTACCAATCACCTCCACAATAAATTGGTTACCCCATGGGTAACCCATGATCTTCTCGCTATTTGCTTTACCTTCTACATCTCATACTCCCATATCACCTTTTCCCAAGAAGTTACAACGTAAAGGTAAAAATCTGCTACCCGCCAATAAGGTATTCAAACAAACTAAACCTTTCATCACCAACTCTTCTACCATGTCCATACACAAGCAAATGCAACCAAGACCAAAGACCAATCCACACACCAAACTAGTAGACCAACCCATTCCCCCTCTTGTAAAGTCTCTTCCTCCATAATCGACATATTTGTACCCAAAACCACATTCACCTCCCATTGTGATCCACTAGTAGGGTCCTATACCAAAATATTAACCAATCTCCTTAAAACTTATGTCATCACACTACCACCTCTTAGACCTTACGACCCGCTCAAACCCAAATAGAAATGGTTTGATGAAACTAAAATTTATACCTACCATCGTGTGCTAGGACACGATGTAGAGAATTGTAAGGATTTGAAAGCTTCTCTTATCCAATTGTGTCTTCCCTCGAAGAAAATTTTGAGGACAACGACCTTCACATTGAGGACCCTGTTTCACCCGCACCAATTTTCGCAGATCTTCTCCCATTACATACTCAATGACCAAAATATCGACCCCCACAACTCTTTGATCCACCCCTAAGATTCAATATTAACATGATTCATATCATAGACTTGGCCAAACCACCACCAAGATGCCAATGAGCCATATTAATTTCACAAGGATCATATCCCCCACTAGGGTTTTGTCCCTCATGACATTATACCTTCTATGACACACCCTCTTCATCCACCTCTCCTCATATTAAATGATCAACATTGCCACCAATGCTTGAAAAGATAAGGGCACGGAAAAATAAACTAGCCCATCAACCAACCCCGCACCTAACATACCATCCACACCCATACCAAAAGTCACCATTCGAGGTCTTGCATATCCTATTTCTAATGAGGTCACACATTGCATAATGCTAAAAAAACTACACCAATCCCCCTCAAAATTTCTTTATATGACCTCGTCCAAACCTCGAATCACATCACAAGCCCTTATGGAGGTTCTTAATCTATTGAAGTCTTACCAAATGACCCCACACACTGTAGCCTCTCTTACTAGATCATCACCTTCCTCTACACCTCCACCTACTCGCCACGTGGTCACCCTCAACTTTTCGGATGAAGAGATCGCTCCTTCCAGGTCCGACGACCCCATCCCCACTCTTTTCATCTATGTATTTATTGATAATATACGCATATGACATGTCATGATCGATGGTGGTGCTATCATTAACATCATCTCCTCCTATGCATATGACAAAATGTAGATACCTTCTAATTGCATGCATGGTAATTCGGTTATGTTGCGTGCCTTCAATGACACCATAACCTCAACCTTGGGTACCATTGTTCTCTATGTCCATGTAGGTCCCCGCACTATCCCAAAACTTTTCTATGTCTTAGAAGGGGAGTTCAAGTATAACTTGTTGCTCGGCCGACCCTGGATATGTGCCATGGGTTGTTTCCCTTTGACTTTACATCACTTCCTCAAATTTGACCACGAGGGACATAACTACACCATCCTTGCCAACCCATCACCCTTCAATACCTGTAACATGTTATAACAGCCCAATGATGTGCTTATACCATTCAAGGCATCTGCTACTATCACTACATCACCTTCACCCACAAGCCCATATACCCAAACCACCATTACCTCTACTAAATATAACCTTGTTATCCACACTACAACTATAGCCTCTCTGGTGACACACACTTGCTTCCCCATCATCTAGCGATCCATCTATCCCTGCTACCCACATACTGACTATTGATCCCTTAGAAGGTGTTTTCCAAAACCTCACCGTGAGGGAATATCGTCTATACAATATTGACACCTTCCTCACCCCACAAGAGTATGGGAATCTATGTCAACACCCTAGCTATGACATCCACATTGGTGATGTTTTCCTTATGGCCCTCCCCACCTTCACACCAATCTAACGTATGGGGACTTGATATTGCCACCTATAAACCTGAACCTCCATCCCAAGCCCAACCATTTTTTCTAACCTACACTCCCTCACTAACCGCCACTTCACTCACACTTTCCTCCACCGGTGCACATGGAAAGGATTTGGATTTAGATTTTACAAACAAGGCTATCATACTGTCATTTCTTATACCTCTCGTAAACACAATGACCGTAGTGGTATTGGTTTTGATGCTCCACCCTTTAAGAAGGATCACTTGAACCTCATTCGTAACAAAACATCTTACCCATCCCATTTACCCACATTACCATCTTTACCCATGGAACACCGACCTATCAATGCGATGGTGAGGCTCCCTCTTCCTCCCATTCCTGTATCTCCGACATGATTGATGATGATACACCTTCTATTAATGTCGTTCAATGTTAGGATGATGAGTCCATCCTCACCTACTTGGGTGCAAAAGACACTTATATTCATCGGTTATTACCTTCTGAGACGTAAACCATGTTGAATGAATCAACCATCAAAATCAACATTAACACTCGGGACGATCCGCACATTCTAAAAATCAGCCAATCCTTATATGCTACTAAACATGAAGCCTTGACCTCTTTCCTCTCTGGGACCATAGAAATTATTTTTCCTAGTCCTATGCCAATATCCTTGTATCGACCCAAAATCATGGTCCATAATATCATAACCATTCCCGGTGCCAAACCCATTAAACAAAAGCTACGGAAAATGCATCCTCACATTGTTCTTCTAGTCAAAGAATAACTTCAATGCCTTCTCTCGATTTCCTTCATTCTACCCATTAATTATCCCCAATGGATCTCTAACATTGTTCTTGTCACAAAGGCAACAAGGGACTCTCGCATCTGTAGAAACTTCCATGACCTCAACCTATCTTGTCCTAAAGATGACTTTCCCCTACCAAGAATTAACCAACTAGTTGATCTCACCACTAGCCATGAAATGCTATTGCTCATGGATAGTTTATTAGTAACAATCAAATATTACTAGCTCTACAGAAGATCAACACAAGATCGCTTCATCACCCTTGGGAACCTTTTCTATCGTGTCATGCCTTTTGGCCTTAGAAACTCTTGCACTACATACCAATGTGTCATGACTTAAATCTTTCATGACATCATGCATCGCATATTAGAAGATTATGTCAATGATCTACTTGCAAAATCCAAACATTAGACTGAACACCTTCCTATCCTTAAATCCATCTTTGACCACCTCATCAAGTATTGTGTTTGTCTTCAACCAAAGAAGTGTGTCTTTGTGATACTTTCTGGAAAACTCCTAGGTTTCATCATTTCTTTACGTGGCCTAGAAGTTTATCCTGGTAAAGTCAAGGCCATTCTAGAAATGCCTCCACCCACTAGTCTTCATCAACTTTGAATCCTACAAGGAAAGTTACAATCTATTCATTGATTTATCTCACAAGTTTCTCGATCATTGTCCGCCATTTCATCACCTTCTCAAGAAATAAGTTTCATTCAAATGGGATGATGAATGCCATAAAGCCTTTGAATCCTTAAAATAATATCTCCTTCAACCACCGGTTCTCATTCCTCCTAAGTATGACCAGCCCTTTTACCTAAATATTTTTGCCATCGACCATTCTTTGGGTGCCATGCTCACTCATCGTGACGAGCACCACAGAGAGTAAGTGGTTTATTATATAAGTCATACCCTTCTCGGACTACGAAACTAGATATACCCATGTCTGAAAAACACTTCTTATCCTTAGTTTTCATTGCCACCAAGCTCTACCATTACCTACTCAACCACAAAACCTTTGTCATTACTAATACTGACCCATTGGACTATATGTATGCCAAACCATATCAACATCAACATGTCACACGTTGGCTTATGATTCTGGCCGACCTTGATCTCGAATTCATTCATAAAAATTCCATCAAAGGATAGACTATCGTTGACCAACCGGAAAACACACGTATTTCTAGGAATCAACCCTCTAATTTCGACTTCCCAAACGAGTCTATAGCTACCCCTTCCCTTGACGAACCCACTTACCAAATTAAACTCTTCTTCAACACTCCAAGTGTCGGCGTGGGGTCGGGCTAGTGTTATCCTCATTCCTCTTGAAGGTGAACCTATGCCTTTGTCTTTCACACTCGATTTTGATTTTACAAAAATATTACAAAATAAGAAGCACTCGTATTGGGTATCCAGTCACTTATGCCTTAGATGTTAAGATAATCAATATCTTTGGTGATTCTCACTGGTCATAAACTAAGTCAATGTTATATACTAGTTTCGTAATTAGATACTTAAAAGTATAAGCATCACGTAGACATACTTTTGACCACCTTTGATCGTTACACTCTTCAAACCACCCCACATTCTACCAATAAATTTGTAGATACCATGGCCTACTTGGCTTCTCAGATACCTGCTTTGCCCGCTGACTCTAAAATCTTTGTCACCATACAAAGGCTACAATCACCCTCTTATTTACCTCATGAGGTCTACTCCATTGGTACCATTTCCCCGACCCACGTGACCTTTGGTATAAGTAATATGCGGACTATTTTTCCTTTCCATTTTACCCACCGAACTCACTCGTAATGGACAACAAGCCTTTCTTAAAAGTGTCACCCATTATTTCATCACAGGCGGTCTTCTTTATAAGCATGGCTTTGACGGAATTCTCTTATGATGCCTTACAAGTTCTGAAATTTCCTACACCATTAAGGAAGTCCACGATGGAATTTGTAGAGGCCACTTTATTGGTTTATTTATCACTAAATGCATTCTTTGCCTTGGCTATTATTGGCCAACCCTAAACCATGACTGTTGTGACTATGTCAAATGTTGTGTAAAATGCTAGCAACATGCTAACCTTCATCACACACCTAGGCATGCCTTATAGGTCGCATGAGACCTCTCGGCCCTCTTCTCAATGGGGCTTGGATCTTATCAGGTGAGATCAAGCTCCATTCTTCGTAACACCACCAATGGATCATAACCGCTACCAAATATTACACTAAATGGGTAGAGGCCATTCCCCTCATTCTACAAAAGTCAAGAAGATATGTGAATTCATCAACCATCACATCATTTGTTATTTTGGTGTTCCTCACCACCTTATCATTGATAATGGAAAACAATTCAAAAACAAAACCCTACGTAAGCTATGTGATGCTTTTAACATCCAACTTAGTTTCTCCTCACCTTATTACCCACAAACCAATGGTCAATCTAATAAATCAATAAAACCTTGAAAAAATTCTTATGAAGGTAGTCAACGATATTGGGAAATATTCACATACACACATACCTTTCACCTTGTGGGCTTATCGCACTAGTATTCACACTTCGACAACCGCTACACCCTTTTCTCTTCTATATGGTACCGAGGTTGTCTTACCTCTGAAGTTCGATTCCATCTCTCCACATCTCACTACAAGACATGCTCAACGACGATGACTTTCGCCAAGATTGTTTGGCACAACTTGAGTTATTAGATGAACGTTGTCTCAATGCTCTTGACCATCTCCAAATTTACCAAAAGTGTATAAAATGTGCATATGACAAACGTGTTCACAAACGAACCTTTTAGGTCGGCGACCTTGTCCTGAAAGAAAATCATAATGTAACTAAAGAAGAGAAAAGTAAATGGGCAAAAATTCTCCTAATTGGCTTGAAACCTATATTTTTACCCATGCTTATGGATCGAGTGCTTATCATTTGTCTTCACTCAAAGGTAAACCCAAACCTAAGCCCCTTAACTCCTTGCATCTTCGACCATTTTAATGTTGATATCGAGTCCTATATCACTTTCTTAGTTGATTGCTCATCCCTTGAGGGTTGTTCACCTCCCACATAACCCATTTTTGAGGATCCGCACTCAAAAGAATCATGTGATTCCCATCACCTTTCAAGTACTATCTTCAATATGAGTACCAAGGCTCTACTCATAGCATGATTCTCATGGATACTTTTCATCTTCTTCAAGATGGAATCCCATGGTTTTTCATCACTTAAAACCACCTCTTTCATAGTTAATTTTTGTGTGCTATAGTTTTGTCATCCGAACAAGGACCTAATCTTCCCTATAGTCTTGTCCATGACTTAGACATCCAAAAACAAAAAGGGATACAACTCCTTCAATAAAAATTCTAGCAAATAGATGACTCCCTCAAAAAATGGGGGAGGGGGAGGGGACATCTAGTCTTTCTATCTTGCTGCTTTATAAATAGATTGCTCCTTGAAGGAGAACTATAAAAAGCTAGGCATATTGTACATAGTTTATCACAAAAGAAGACTATTCCTATAAAAATAAAATAATATTTTGAAGCTTCTTGCATCGATCATCTTCACGAAGAATTCTAGGATATATTCTATTCATTCCACATTGATCAGTCTATAAAAACAATAAGCCAAATTTTTCGTCATGGACTTGCTTATTCTTGATCCTAGGTCTCTTGTTCCGAAAGACACGTTATCGTACACTAAGTTATGCTCAATTGCCCATTCTCACCTCCTTACCTTTTACCTAATTTCCTCTTTACTCAAGGGACTTGCCATAAACATGACATTTCGTGATAATGTGACTTTCTTCACCTTTAGAATAGTCCATTATGCAACACCTTTAGGGTCTTTTGTTCATGAGCCCCTCTTAGGTATGATCGACTCATTAGGGTTCTTATCAATTAAGTGGCTCTTTTACCACCTCTTACCATTTGCCTTCCTCATTTCTTATTGCTTATCCTATATAGGACCAGCTCATTGATACCTATATTTAACAACCACTCAATCATGCCTATGACCTACATTCACCCATGCCTAAATGCCTATCAATCCATTCTTCTACTTCATCATAATCTTCCCTAGCTTATGGGAGAACTACATCGGCCTGAGGTCCCTTTTTGCTGGGACTATGTAGGCAACACTCCGAGGGCATGGGGCCCTTGGAGGTTAGCTCGGCCTCTCTCTACCCTGACCCATTCTCCCTTTTACTTTCCTATTTATATTCTACCTTAGTTTCCATTTTATATCAATAATCGGAAATTAAACCAAACACGCATCAATTGATACATATTTTTACCACATCATCAAATCATTCGTTTATCATTTTCACATTTTCATTATAACACATATTTGGTAATTTAAACCATACACTACATATACATCACCATTTTTTTCCCATGATACTAATAACCTAGAAATTCAATCCTTCCTAAATCAACCTAACTTGATCCATGTCTAAACCAACCCGACTTGATCCATGCCTAAACCAACCTAACTCCATCATGCCCGAACCAACCTTTGACTCCATCATGCCTAAACTAGCTGCACTCAATCCAGCCTACAACTGACCGACTCCATCCATGTCTATGACCTTGACTCTATCATGCCTAACTTACCTAGTTACCATCACATGTACAACATCATCATCGAAATTACATATACACATCATGCCATAAACATCATCATCACCATATATATATAAATCATCAACATCTCTACTTGTCTGCTCAAATATCTCCAATATACAATGTCTCTAATATAAATGTCTCAAGATCTTTGGTATGCAGGCCGAATCATATAAATAACATCATCGGCAAGCAGTCGGAATCATATAAATAACATCATCGGCACGCAAGCTAGTATCATATACAAAACATCATTGGCACATATGTTGGTATCATATACAAAAAAATCATCAGCACATAGGTCGATCCATATCACAGATAATCCTTACACTATCCAAAATGGATATATCCCTCACCTACCCCTTGGATCTCTACGTTAATCTCTCTTGAATCCTCTACCACTTTTGTGTGGTTCCCCACACCTACCTCACCACCCTATGGTCCTCGATATATCATTTGATGGTCCCTCACCCGGATCGGCCTATGTACACTGGTGGCCTCACCTACTCCTACCTCTCGGGCTTTCTGTCCCCTATGCTCTTCACACTATGAGTGTGGGATCGGTAATCTCACTCGAGGCTGTTGTGCTCGATACTTCACATATGAAAGGACATATATCCTTCTTTGCTACCAAATGATCATAATAATACCTCACCTCACCTAGGGCATCCTCGAATCCACCATGGGCATTGTCTGCAGAGAGGTGTCATGGGTCTCACTGCAACTCAGTGTACTCGGCCCTATCAATAAGGGTCTTTGACCTTGTACATACTTGTACCATGGGACCCTATCTCTGCACCTATCTGCTTTGCATGTGCTAGTGCAGATGCTGCGTAGTAATCTGAGCCTATAAGGCCACAATGCGTGCTGTGCAAAGTGGCCAACTAACCTTATAACCTTGTCACTGTGCTTATAGGGTAGCCACCTGCTCCCCTTCTTTGGCCTCACCTCCGTATGGTACTACCCCTCTAATTTTGTGACCTCACTTGAAGGGCCATCACCTGTGCCTATAATGTGGCCACCTCTACCTATGACCTCATCACCTACCCTTGTAATTATATGACCTAGGCACAAGGACCATCACTATGCCTATAACATGGCCACCTTTACCTGTGACCCCATCACCTACCCCCGTAATCTTTGTGACTGGCCTTGAAGGGCCATCACTTGTGCCTGTAATGTGGACACCTCTACTTATGACCCCATCAATTGTCCCTGTAAACCTGTAACTTGGCCATGTAAGGAGGCCTCCCGTCCCCGTAACATGTCCTCTAGACTATCAAGGTGGCCATGTTTGGTTGTCTGGTTTGGGTGGCACTAACTTGCGGTTGAGCTACCCACCACGGTCAGTATCATCTGGTGCACTTGGCATCATCAATGTGTCGATCTACTGGTGCCTCCTCCTTCCTCGTCAAAGACAACGAGGTCATTGAGGTGACATCACCTCTCCATGTCATCCCTTTGTGATCTGTGGGAAGGGAGGTGGTATATCCTGCACTAGCCTAAACTATCATTTGACCACGCTCATGGGTATCATCTCATGCTCTCCCGCATGATGCCCTCTTTCCATCAAACTAGTTATATCTCATCTAACTCCATAGCCATCCACCCATATGATGGAAAACCCACATAGGGCCTCTAAATAATTTCCATGCCTAGGCTACATCATGTGTAGCCTTAGCAGCTCTATATGCTCCAAGAATCGGCACCCAACATTTGTAACCCACTCGAACAAATCCTAACTCTAATGCATCAGCTTGGGGCATACCTAGTGGCCTCACACATATAATTTTCTCATTTTCCCAGCAGTGGAGAATAAAGGTGCAGCATAGGTTGAACCACCGCAATATCCTATATGCCCATAGCTCCATGTACAACTATACCAAGTATGTTGGCACCCAAGAAAATTAGGTCCTCTCCTCCATCATGTCATGGAGGACCCCCATCAACACCCATGGGAATCTCCCACCCTCTACATCCGGTAGTGCGAAGCAACATACTACCTCCATAATCAAAACTACTAGCCTCATCTCCTCTAGATGGGCTGCATACATCTCACCATAGCTCAGACTGGTGCTATGGAACCTCATCTCTGCCATACCCTCACCAAAAAATATCAACATCAACTCCTCAAAGGCCTCCGAGGAGATAGAATACACATTTTTTCCCACTATCGGTAGGCGCAGGATCTGATAGACATCCTCTAAGGTGACTGTCACTTACCAATGACCAAATTGAAGGTGTTTGTCATTGCATCCCATATATCGATTAGTGTGACCATAATGCTAGGCTCCCATACTAGATTCTGTAACGTCTCATGCCTATCAAGCCAACGTCTGTCACATGCCTCCACTCATCGGTGGTGATACTCAATCATACCGACATCAATAAAGGAGGTACACGATCCCTCATATGTAGCTTCTCGTTGCTGTATGCATCACATTACAAACACTATTCAACTTTCCTTTAACCAACGTTTCCCTCCACCCCAACCCTAAACACCCCGAACTTACAACCCTTCAACATAAACCTAAAGCCCAAAACCTTCACCCTAAACCCCAAACCCTAAACACCCTGACCTAAAACCCAAAACCCTAAACACCACCCCGAACTTACAACTCTTCAACCTAAACCTAAAACCCAAAACCCTTCACCTTAAACCCCAAACCCTATAGACCACGACCTAAAACCCAAAACCCTAAACACCATGAACCTAAAACCCTTCAACCTAAACCCCCAACCCTAACAAACCTATACCCTACATTCACTAACCGGTGATAGTCACTCCCCAGATCGACATTAGCCCATGCTAAACCAACATCTGTTCTTTAATCCTAACCGATGGCGGTATATACAAACCGACATCAGCCATACCTAGACCGACGTTGGTCATCATATAATGCCCAAACTTAAACCCCTAATTTTATTTCACCCATTTCCCCCATTTCTCCTAGACACCTACCCAAACTTCCCCAAACCCTCTCCAACCCTATCCAACCTATTTATACCTTTTCCCACCTCTCCTTTCACCCATTTTAACCACCAAATTTAAAATTATATACCCTACCCACACCCCCTGACCCATATTCCCTTCTACATTTAACAAAAATACATAGAAAATCTTAGCTCTTACCTCATCTCGGCATCACCTCTGTGGTGGCACATCCAAATCGCTATGTCATACCTCTACCTCCAACCTCTCCACCAATCCACTCACTCTACCTGATCTCATGGGCCCATCCACCTAACTCCTCTCCCCACCCGCATCTCTCTACCTCACCTCGTACGGTCCCGCGTATTTCTCTCGCAACAAAGCACATCTTGTTCGGTGCTCAGTCATTTTCCAAAAGTAAAAAACATACAAATGAATCTATTTTATATGGATTTTTCCTTTTTATATACCACACATTGACCTAATAGCATCAGTTCTACCTAAACCGCCATTGGTCCTGCCAGTGCCCCTAGCAAGCCGTGGTCGATCAGTACCTAAACCAACATCGGCCTTGTGCCTAATAAACCGTGATCGATTTACCTAGACCGTCATTGGTTGATTATGACCAGCATCGGTTACCTATCATCCTTTTGTCAATACCCTTCCCCCATTTCTGACCAACATTTACCCTTCCCCAAAACATTATTCATGACCTAGACCCAGAACATTGTTCATGACCTATGAACTCATGTGCTCGCTATACCCTGCGACACTGTTACCCATGTTGTTTGACCTAATTACTTTACCTTTCCTTTTGTCATGTTGTTTATCCTAACCCAACCTTTGGTGTACCGGAATATACCTAAACATTCTTGTAGCTGACCTACGTTGTGTTTTCGCACCATATCCTATTCCAGGTTGAAGAGCTTACAAACTCTACATCGTCCATAAACTTATGCGTGTGTTTGACTACCAAGTACCTTTGACCCTAGCCCATTTACATGTTTTCCTATTTTTGACCTCTCCCCTTTCCCACATTTTCCCACATCCACGCTCTTTTTCACCACATCCACCTTTTATCAAACCACTCACAACTTTCATATTCCACCTCATCGGTTCCTAGTTTGAGGGGGTTACCTCCACCCACGCTTAGGGAAACATCAACTTTACTCACACATGGGGAAACCACCTATTATTTTTTTAGCATCACTTACCAATATAAGAAATGTAATACAAAGGGGTAAAATGTAGACATCTAAATTTGGTCACATTCCCTTGGCCCTAGATCGGATAACCAACTTAAAACATGGACACCTAACCATGTTCCTCTCCACACCACATTAATACTAAATTAATTAATTTAAATACCCATCCTCATAATATCTATTATTTTATTACCTTAATTGACCTAATTTCCACCTCACCTAGACACCTCATCCGGCCACCTCACCCTAGAACTATTATTGGCATGTTTCTATAACTAACAATAACTAAGTCTTACTGCCTTAATCATCTAAGATTTGGTCAAACCCTAAAATCAATTCCTAAGATTTCTATAACCACATTCCCTCATTAGAAGGGAAGCTCCCATTCGATCTCGTGATAATAAACCAACTTGGCCCAAGAAATTAGAAAGATCTACCCATTTTAGTAAATCTAGGAATCCCACTTTAATCGCGGCGATGGTCAAGATGGAATCATCGTCAGTTACCATTTATTGACATTAGCAACCTTGTTTGAGGGGTTAGAACATTCTAGACCAGAAGAGACAGATCAGAGTTGCATGCAAGTGAAACCAACATCCTTTCACACATCCAAGCACTCATAGCCAACACCGTGACAATTCCGGAAGCATTACCCTCACGGAAGCATTCCAGATTCACCGTTATGGTACCAAATACTATTATTCTCGATCAACTACCCTTAACATCCAGCCATCTAGTCTACATCATAATAAGTGTATCCCTGACCAGCATTGTTATTTCAGTTAGTAGCTTTTGTTACTCTGTTATTAATCCACACTTTGCATGCCCATTCTTTTATTCCTTACCAACCTATAACCCAACCATTCCTTTATCCCCACCACCAAATCACTCATTTTTCACTGTTGTTCACTCCTAAATACAATTGAGACCCTTATAAAACCTCCTTATCCACCCTACCATCTCTATCAAATCCTAGATCAAACCTAAAAATCAGATCTCTTTGAGTTTCATACATCCCGACCTCACTGACGTCGGTTACCCATAACCGTTGTCGGTTACTGAATAAACCGTCACCACAGTCATACCCGCCGATGTTGGTCTTTGTGTTTATACCTTTCCCAAGAATAGAATCAAACAACCACCTACCCATTTACCTAAACAACCCCGAATCAAACCACGACCGGTCCCCAGACCTTGACAAATACCCCATCCTTTAGATCCAACTATAGCCTAGCCTGTTGTGATTGGATTTTCTTATTGTACTTGAATGAGACACCCAAATCATATCAACTACAATAGGACTTTACTTATTTCTCGCATTAATTTTTTTAAACAGTGGATTAACAGCCATCTAGGAAGTATCACACTTCCCGGAACTAGCATACGTTAGGCAATCCACTACCATATATCATTTAACTTCTCTTTGGTGATCTTGTTTTCTATTACAGATAGTTCCTCCTAGCCAAAAGGAAGCTCTCACAATCGACACTAGATCGAGAAGTCATAGAACGCAACAACCATAAACCAACCCATTTAATAGGTATTCCTCCTTGGCCTTTTACCTCTATTTATTTCGTCAATCTTCTAGAAATATAAAGAAAATAGTGAAACATTTTGGCATGCTCGGGGACCCATCAGGGTTCTATTGCATTTTCTTCACTCTTAGGTGAAAGTTGTGTGTTTGTTTCCCTTTAAAAATCTTACATAATTTTCTTCCCTAGTAATCCTCTCTTCTTTTTAATTTCTCTAAAAGAAATATTTTTCTTGTTGAATCTAATGTAATATCGTCATTTAAATTTTCTTTCCTAGTAGGTCACACTCTCGATCAAGTCGTGTATCACTCCAATGAGGCCAAGCAAAAATGAAGATCCTATTTTTTTAGGAAGTAAAACTCCATTGAAAAATCCATCAAATAGACTACAACTCGATCTAGCTCAGGATCATCTATGCACCACGATAATCTAACTGTCATCCTACGGTGTGGTATATTGGGACACAAAATAACTTGATGATACACTCGATCGATGTTTGGTTGGTGATTCGTTTATTTGATCATCTCACCTTGAATAGGTACCCCAATGATGCGTCATACATCCTCCAATGTGATCATGATCTTGCCTTTAGGAAGTCGGAAGCACTTACTCTCACCGTGCCATCACTCACCTAGGGTTATCGGGAGGCCATGACCTAAGGTAATTTGTGGCATGTCGGCCATGTAGGCTAAACCCATGACATATACAAGAATTTATAGTATCCTCCAATCATCCTCATCAAAATCTTCCTCTATCACCACCAGTCATCCATATCTCTTACGAGTCGAAGAATGGATAGTATCCACTTGTAATAAAAGAGACACGTGTTAGGGTTACATTTCTATCTACTTCTATCTAGTTTTCTAGTCAAAATTCTTATTTCATTCGTCTAACATACAAATTTTTCAGTCTTCTACAACAATAGAGTATTTTCTCATCTACTATTAGTTCCTTATTTGTGAGGATGAATTTTCCTCTTTCCCCTCGTGCATGCACACCTAGTTCGACACATGGGTGCATGTCTCAACATATACGTGCTCGGCACGTGTATACCTCCACTTCGGTTCCTATGACCCCCTTTTCTAGCTATCTACACTATTCACCTAGGACACATACGCCCCCAATCCGGTGCCTACACCTAGCCTTTGACACGCAAGCACATGTGTGTCCATGTGTTTAGCTCATTGATGTTGATTCCTCCTTCAATAGATACACGTGCACATACCTATTTTCAACAAATACACTTATGTGTACATATTAATTTGGCACATGCAAGTACATGTAACCATTAATTTAATGCATGCGCGTGCGCGCATATGTCAAAAATCCCCTAATCTAGCCTAAAAGTGACCTAAAAATTACAAAGGAGGGATAGGCACTCATGTAAGGTCCATACGTTAGGTCCCGAAGGAACTCTCGAATGTGATCTGCGCTTGTCTCATCCTACTCAAGAGCCTTGCCATCTCACTCCAAGGCTCTCTTACTCGCTCGTGGTGAAAATTCACAAAATCACTACTACAAATGAAAAGGTCCTCATTGATTTGCCCCCCAGTGGGTTTATTAGGCTGCCTTGATGCGCCTAGAGCATGTTTTCTCCATCACGGTCACTTTAACACTTCTTCTACTCACCAAAATGATTATTTTTTTATGTAAATAATTATTTTTGCTAATTTTCACATGCTGGAGCGCTCACTATCACCTAGCGGTCACTTCTTCACCCTGGAATGATTTACAAATATTCTAGATGTTATTTTCTATCATTTCTCTTTTATTTTCTCCTCCATTCTACCCGTCGTGATGATTATTTTTATTAAATAATTATTTTTGGCTCATTCTTCTATTTACCGGGGCATTTTACGCCACCTCGTACCCATTTTCTTCACCTTAGGGCATTTTCACATACTTTTAGGAGATCTTTTATCTCTTAAATTCTTTTGACTAATCAAAAACAAAAAAATATATAAATTATAAAATCATCCAAAAACCCAAAAACATCGTGAAAACTTTGAAAATGGACTAAAATTGCTAATCAACTCATTTATGGCTGAGATCTATCTCTTTCACATGGCATTCATATCATATCTTGTTGGCATTTCCATGCATTTTGAAACAACGACTCATGGATCATCTAAATCTCTAACCCATTTATAAAAGTTATGTTGCTTACCTCATCGATACACTAGGGCACATGTTTCCTGGTATTGTTTCACTCTATACACTACTTTTTCATTGGACCTAAGTGTCCTCCATCATTTCCTTGCATATACCAATTTCTTGGGCATCATTTTCAACCCTTGTCGTTTACTTAGAACATTTTGGGATTTCAACTTGATAACAAAATATTTGTTCAACCATCTCGAACATTGTTGGTTTGAGTGTGTGTGATTGTACTTATTTCCCTATTATGTGATTTTTTTACTTCTCGTATTGCATTACTTGTTTATATGTGGGTAAGTGCACAAATTTGGGGAGCCAAAAGTGGACAAAAACCTAAAAAAATTGAAATTCGTACACGTTCTATTATAACATGATCGTGTTTTAATTTCTTAGGTTTGGGATTTACCAAACCACAATCCATATGCATTATAATGCGTACGCATTATCTCTGCTATAAATTAAAAAAAGAGGCTTGAGGATCTATCATTTTATCTCCTCAAACGTGAGTTTCAGAGCTTAAGTGTGCCCTCATGTTTTGTCATTCAGCTAGATCTCAAGCTCAAAGGATCATCTATGGATCATTGGGAAGATCTAAATTGATAATGGCGCCATAGAGAAGAGGTAGGCACAATTATTTTCACAAAATTACATTAAAATATGATAATTATAGAGTAGAATTTGAATTGAATACATTTTTTTATTGTTATAGGTTCGAGGTCAATCGAATCAACCACAACAAACCCTCAAGTTATTCCTATCATCCCTCCCAACCATCCCACAATTGCTCAACATCCCTCGGTCATCAATAATACTTAGCAGCCCACATTATTGAAAACAAAATTTAAATTGAGGATTTAATCAAAAGAATAAGAGATTCACAATATACAAACCCCCACCGCACTTCTCTTGCAAACACATTGGAGGCATTACTTTATCAAGTTGATGTGGTAACGGAAAATTTATCATTAGAAAACTTATAGAGAGGGTTTTAGGGTTTATTATTCCAACAAATTGTCATATGTGGATGTAAAGAAAAAATAAATTACAAAAGACCTCATATACACCTTATTCATAGACCCCTGCACTAATTTACATGTTCCGTTGTCATGCAAATGGCTTCCCATCCATTGGTGCAATAATAATTTGATTAAAAATAATTTTAGAAATTGATGGTGGATAGTGTTTGATTTTCCACCTTGTAATAACAATGACGTGCCACTATACTTTCTAAGGAAACTCTATTGCAAGTTTATCCTCAACGAGATCCCAATTTATTTTGATTTCCAAGATTTCCGGGCAAGGAAAAGGATCTGCACAAGATCAACCAAGTGCACAATGTGCACCTATTCAAAGAAGGTAGAGTCCCCATGAAGCCCCCTCACCCTAATATTGTCCCTCCAAGCAATGAAGGAGACAAGAGAGATTGATACACTCCACGTGCTTCGTGGGCTATCTGTGACCCTAGTTCAAAATACAAGGGAGATTTATAATCCATATGCTCATGGAGGTACACGTAGTATTCCCTCAAGGAGTAATATAATGAGGCCACATCTTTGCTTGTCATATGGTAGCATATGTTTGGGGCCCGAAGAGGACGATACTTTCATGCATACTGATTTTGGTGGAGTTGGTGCTACGGGTACACAAGATAATGTCACTCTTTCGAGATGCCTTTTTGAGTGAGACATTTGGATTACATTCATCAGTGTCACCTTCATATGTATTTGTTATGTTTTATTATGTGTGTTACAAAAATTTTGGATTACTTGATTTACTTATATATGTTAATGTTTTGAAATAATTGTATTTGTAGATGTAGATGTATTGATATTATAGCATGTGGGAGGTGCATTGATATTATAGCGTGTGGGAGGTGCATCTTCATCCCAACCATACATGCAAATGAGCACCATGCATACACATACATTCACATAGGTAATTTAGAATGTTAATTGTGTAAATTTTTCACATACATAGCAAATATATATATATATATATATATATATATATATATATATATATATATATGTATATATATATATGTATATACATATATATATGTATATATATATATATATATATATGTATATATATATATATATATATATATATATATATATGTGTATATATATGTATATATATATGTATATATATATATGTATATATATATATATATGTGTGTATATATATATATATATGTATATATATACATGTATATGTATATATATATATATATATATACATATATATATATATATATATGTATATATATATATACATGTATATATATATATATGTGTGTGTGTGTGTGTGTGTGTGTGTATTTAAAGTCAAATATATGAATGTTCCCAAATATATGTTCATCTAACTCACGTGATACGTGTTTGATAAAGATGTTGACTTCACTAGACACCCCACCATCTTTGTGACAAGTAGAGAAAGGTGTTCTTCTTTGCGATTTCATTTGCACGTAAACTCACCGAGGTATTCAAACAACATGTAAATTTCATTAAACTACTCATGTAATTCATATTATATTAAATTACATGTTAGTAATGTCTTTCATTGTAGAATTATTAAATTATGTTAATAATTTCCTTCATTTGTATATGCAGGAGTTACTCATGATGTAACATCCCTGTTCATTTGATTCATAGGCATGGTGGGGTAAAAACAATAGTTCTATATTGATAAAATTAGTTTAAAAATTTTCACTACACATACATGTACTTAGTTTTATTTTCGCTAATTCTAATGTTAGATTTTCCGATCTTATGTTCATAGAGGAATTTCAACCCCCTCCATTTTGACTTCGAGGGCATGGACTCCTCCATCTCTTCATCTTCATACCCTCGTTGATACTCTAAAAGATCTCGATGACTCATCTAAGCGTGAGATCAAATTCAACATGATCAATAGATTGCGGTAAGTTTTTGTATTTATGTAAATACTTTCATTCTAGTATGGTCTTAAATACATGTTGAAAACATATATAAATTAAGTTTTGACAAAAAAACATTGTTTGCATTTGCACGTTCATCTACAGGTGAGTATTCACGGAAGAGGACTCGTAGCATGGGCTTGGATGATCCAAAGTCATCTCATAGAGCTCCATCTTCGTCTAAGAGAGGGCCTTCTTGAGTAAGGCCAGAGAGGGATAGATTTTGATGATAAGGAAATATATATGGCTTACATGACATTTTTTTCGTATGCCTAAGTGCATGGCATTGTATGTACACCTATTTGGCATTTGAACTTGATGGTATATGACCTATTTGGGAATTTTTATATTTATTATGCACATTAAAATACTATTTGGAACTTGATATTTTTGTATGAGACCTTACATTTTTGAGATTATTTTTGCATGAAACTAATATGATGTGCACTTGACAATATTTAAGAAATTATAGATTTTTTTTCATTTATTGGTGATGTAAATGTACTAGTGTTTTCAATGTATAATATGCATCAAACTTTGGAAATCAATATTTATATAATGTATGTATATAAAGAGTTACCTAATCTGAGTAATTATTCATTCAATTTATCAATGTGTATATGTGTATTTACCTTACTTGTGCTTCTTCTTGCTCATGGTCTCTTTGTATTGGTTCTATCTTATCATGCACCTATTACATTCTTCAATGCTTCTTATTCTTCTCCCCTATTAAAACACCTGAGAGTCATCACAATTTGATGCATTTCATCCATTGATATTTTGAGAATGTTTCTCCATATGCATTACTCTAATGCTTGAGAATGTCTCCAAATGCAATGACATTCTCATTGCACACTCAATGATTCTTGATTGTTTAATCTTGTCCAATCCATGTTATTACCTTTAAATTTGTAGGCATTTCAAGTTATTTGGAAATCACATCACACCCTTCATTAGGTTTGATGACTACCCCTATATTTTTGAAGGTCCTTTTGAAAGAATCCATGGGTTTTTATCATAGCATCAATTATCAATGAATGGAAGGTCCCTAAGCCATAGGCCAACTAACTCCCATTAAGAACTAAACAAGAAATATTTACTAGGAAATTGATAACTCCCATGTGTTCTTAGATATTCCACTATAAAATTCATTCTTAATCCAATTTATTCATTGAACAAAAACTCTTGGACGAGGTTTCGATCTTAAAAGACATTTTAGGTCCCATAAAGTCTCGAGAAATCACCACAAAGATATAGCATGTTTTGGTCTCGAGCTCTTAAGGGACTACGGTCGGACGAGGTATCTTGAAAGCACGGGAGCATAGGTAACCAAAAATTCCTCCCCTAGCATTTACTTAGCCACCCGAACGTGTTGGCATAGTCGGTTTGTGCAAAGAGCTTCATTTGCAAAGTATTGCATTTGACATCCTTACACTAACTCAAATTGCAGTATTTCACGCATTTGCAAACAATAAGACATCAAGATAAATAAATAGATATGGATAAAACCATGAGAGGATTTTTAGAGGGTCTCGACATGGAAGTGTCATATCTAACGAGACATTTTTAGGTGCCACAGAGTCTAAGAAATCACCTGTCAAAGATATAGCATGTTTTGGTCTCAGGGATCTTAAGGGACTACGCCTGGAAGAGATAGCCCGAAAGCACAGGGAGTGTAGGGAAATTAAAAAATCCTCCACTAGTGTTCACCAGGCCATCTGACATGTTGGTATAGACGGTATGGTCCCACAAGTTACCGTTTGCAAAATATAACATCTGACAACCTTACACTAACTCAGACTACACTATTTTACGTGTTTACAAACAATAGGACAGTGAGAGAACCAAATGGAGAAGGATAAACCCACGAGATGCTTTCATATAGGGCCCCGACATGGAGGTTTCACATCTAACGAGACATCTCTAGGTGCCACGAGTCCGAGAAATCACCATCACAAAGATATAGCATGTTTTGGTCTCAAGGCTCTTAAAGGACTACGCTTGGAAGAGGTAGCCCAAAAGCATGGGGAGCATAGGGAACAAAAAAATCCTTCACTAGCATTCCGAGCCATCTAGACATGTTCACGTAGATGGTTCGGTCCCACGAGCTACCGTTTGCAAAATATGGCATCTAGCATACTTACATTGATGACTACACTATTTTGTGTGTTTGCAAACAATAGGACAGCGAGAGAACCGAATGGAGATGGATAAAACTATGAGAGAATTTTGTAGATGGCCCCAAGTTGGAGGTATTAGATCCGACAAGACATCTCTAGGTGTCATAAAGTCTAATAAATCACTTGTCGAAGATATAGCGTGTTTTAGTCTTATGGCCATTAAGGGACTACGCTCGGACGAAGTAACCTAAAAGCACGAGGAGTGTAGGGAACCAAAAAAATCCTACACTATTTTTCACCAAGCCATCCAGGACATGTTGGCATAGACGGTTTGGTCCCACGAGCTACCATTTGCAAAATATAGTGTATGACAACCTTACACTGACTCAGACTACACTATTTCACGTGTTTGCAAACAATAGGACAATGAGAGAACCAAATGGATATGGATAAAACTACGAGAGTATTTTGTAGAGGGACCCTACATGGAGGTTTTATACCTAACTACACGTCTCTAGGTGCCACGGAGTCTGAGAAATCACCTGTTGAAGATATTGTGTGTTTTGGTCTCATGGCTCTTAAGGGACTACGCCCATACGAGGTAGCCCGAAAACACAAGGAGCGCAGGGAGCCAAAAAATCCTCTAATAGTGTTCACCAGGCCATCTGGATGTGTTGGCACAGACGGTTTGGTCCCATGAGCTACCGTTTGCAAAATATAGTGTCTCACAGCCTTACACTGACTCATACTACACTATTTCACGTGTTTTCAAACAAGAGGACAGAGAGAGAACCAAATGGAGATGGATAAAACCATGAGAGGATTTCGTAGAGAGCCCCAACATGGAGGTTTCAAATCTAACAAGACATTTCTAGGTGCCACGGAGTCCAAGAAATCATCTATCAAAGATATAGCGTGTAATGGTCTGAGGACTCTTAAGGGACTATTCCTAGACGAGGTAGCCCGAAAGCACGGGGAGTGTAGGGAACTAAAAAAATTCTCCACTAGCATTCAACAGGCCATCTAGATGTGTTGGTGTAGATGGTTTGATCCCACGAGCTACTGTTTGCAAAATATAGCATCCGATGACCTTCTTTACACTAACTTAGAGTACATTATTTCCGTGTTTGCAAACAATAGGATAGTGAGAGAACCAAATGGAGATGGATAAAACTGCAAGATGCTTTTGTAGAGGGCCCCAACATGGAGGTTTTATATATAACGAGACATATCTAGGTGCCAGAGTCCAAGAAATCACTTATCAAAGATATAGTGTGTTTTGATCTCAGGGCTCTTAAGGGACTACGCCCGAAGAGGTAGCCTAAAAGCACGAGGAGTGTAAGGAACCAAAAAAATCCTCCACTAGAGTTCACCAAGGCCATCCGGATGTGTTGGAGTAGACGGTTTTTTCCCCACAAGCTAGCATTTGCAAAATATAGCATATGGTAGCCTAACACTGACTTAGACTACACTATTTTGCATGTTTACAAACAATAAGACACCAGAGAACCGAATGGAGATGGATAAAACCATGAGAGAATTTTGTATATGGCCATGCCATGGCGGTTTTGGATTTGACGAGATGTCTCTAGGTGCCATGGAGTCTAAGAAATCACCTATCGAAGATATAACATGTTTTGGTCTCATGGCTCTTAAGGGACTACGCTGAGCGAGGTAGCCCAAAAACATGGGGAGTGTAGGGAACCAAAACAAATCCTCTAATAGTGTTCATCAGGCCATCCAGACATGTTTATGCAGATGGTTTAGTCCTACGAGCTACCGTTTGTAAAATATAGCGTCTAGCAGACCTTATCTTGACTCAGACTACACTATTTTGCATGTTTGCAAACAATAGGACAAGGATAACTCCGAAAGGAGATGTAAAAACTAGAATAATATTTTGTAGAGGACCTCAACATGGAGAATTTTAATCGACAAGATTTCTTTAGGTGTCATGGATTTTGAGAAATCACCCGTCGAAGATATAGCATTTTTTGGTCGGATAACCTTGAACAAAAGTCTATTTTACAAAAACTCATATAACTTGAACAAATGACCTAAATTTGACCTAAAATTTTGCAGGAAGCATCATGACACCTTCCTCTATCATCTCCCATAATTTCTAGAAAATAATAGTTCTACATTTTTCTATCCCATCTCATTTTCATGCTACAATAGTGCATGTTAGAATAGTGTAAGGTTGTCCGATGCAATATTTTACAAACACGTGCTCTTAGCACTAAACCGATCTGCCAACATGTCCACGTAGCTAGGAAAACACTAGGAGAGGTTTTTTTTTTAGGCCAAAGCTCCAGGTGCTTCCTTACTACCTCGTCTAGACGTAGTCCCTTAAGAGCCCTGAGACCAAAAATGCTATATTTTCGATGGGTGATTTCTCAAACTCCGTGGCACCTAGAGACGTCTCATCAGATCCAAAACCTCCACATTGGGGCCCTCTACAAAATCCTATTCTATTTTTTCCACATCATTTCGGTGTTCTCATTGTCATATTGTTTGCAGAAACACATGAAATAGTGTGTCTAAGTCAGTGTAAGGCTGTCAGACACTATATTTTGCAAACGGTAGCTCATGGGACCAAACCGTCTGCACCAACACATTCGGATGGCACAGTGAATGCTATTTGAGGATTTTTTTGGTTCCCTATGCTCCCCATGATTTCGGGCTACCTCGTTCGAGCGTAGTCCCTTAAGAGCCTTGAAACCAAAACATGTTATATCTTTGATAGGTGATTTCTTGGACTCTATGGCACCTAGATATGTCTCGTCGGATCTAAAACTTCCATGTTGATGCCCTCTATGAAAGCCTCTCACGTTTTTATCTATCTCCATTTGGTTCTCTTGTTGTCATATTGTTTGCAAATGCACGAAATAGTGTAGCTTGAGTCAGTGTAAGGTTGTCCATTGCCAATCACCTAATAATATAGGTGGTTCATACAATATACATGTTGAAATGAGAATTTTAATAAGATATTTTTATAATACGGTGGTGAAATGAGAATTTTTGTTTGTTGTTTCTTTCTAATATTTAATTTCTCTTAGCTTCACTTGGCTTCAAGAATAATAAATTCTCTACTAACGATTACCCGACCATGTAGGTGGAATCTTTTTTTGGCACCACTAACCTACATAAACATATTAGTAAGTAATTAAATAGAGTTTTAAATCATACATAATTTTTAAAAAAATCATTAAAATAAATATTCAAATTAAATTCATGAAGAACATACCTTTGCAAATTCAATCCAATGAACCGCAAGGATCAACTCTACTCTTAACAGTAGTAAGAATCGCTTCATGATCTGATTCATGAACCTTCCATAGATTCTTATTTAATGGTCGACCTCGATATTTGATTAATTTAATATTTGTTGCAAAGAACCAAATGTGAATAGTGAAATATCTTTTGATGTACTTCATAGTCTTCAAACAACCAAATGTTTGATTTTTTTATAGGATATCGTCGAAGCCAAGTTCCAGTGACTACCACTCGACCCAGTGGGATACTCAACATCTTCACCATCAATGATTTGTGGAAGTCAATTTTTACCCCTCTACATAATGAGACAAGAAGTAGTTTGTTCCCTCTTTGTTAAATTATGTCAAATAACTACAAAAACGTGCCCTACATCACAAAGTAAAAATGAATTCAAATTTAAAATAGATTAAGAGTTGACCATTTAATAATTTATAAATCTAAAACATGGCATGTACGTATATGTATGTACCTTGTTGCACTAAATAAGAGACTTGGTCAAAGTCAGGTGATGTTGTCATTTAATCTAAAAACCCTACAAGTTGTAATGCTCGTGGAACTTGATGTGTGTCGAGTGGAATTAGAGGTCTACAAGTCCATTCATCCATTCACTTTTGTGACTCAAATTCATTCCACACAAAATTAATGCATGATATACAAAAACATGTCATGCACCTAGTATAAATAGTTCAAACATTTACATCTGAACTACGGAATGAGTGCATATCACTTGATCCCCGCAACTATCATACAATCTTCAAAATTTTCTAGATGTTGTTCCTCTTTCAACCAAAAATATAGATACGAACGCTTGATCTCTCTTGAGATTCATGGCCCATATTCTTGACACACCAATCAATAATGTTTTTGCATCTCAAATTTAGTGTCATCCTTGAACTTTAACTCTTCTCTTGCAAGTTCTCTTTTCACACATGCTCTGCACCATCATTCTCTCATTTTTCATGTCTTTCCTCAATAAAACTCTATATATGTTGTACATTTTTATTTTTGCATCTTTCTTAGCCAATAGAACATTTTTCCATTCTTGAATTGTGATGTGCAGTTGTCCAACCAAATGTAATGTTGATTGAAACTAATGTTCCTCTCATTCAAGTTCGCATAAAACACCTGAAAACATCCTTGTACATATTCTGTAGAATGTGTCTAATCATCACTGATTTAGAAATGATACTCTCTTAATATTTTTCGATCTTTTTCGGTGCTTTTCGGAGAGTGCATGAATGTTATATGCATGAAAATAGCAACTTGTCTTGAGTTAAAATATTGAGACCGAACCTCCATTTGTTGTTACAATGTGTAATTCTTGCGAAGTCAACTACTAAAACAATGGTACCAAGGAGAATGTGTCCTTTATTAACTTTAATTATTCATCCAACCATCGAGCTCTATGTGTGTGCCTTGCGTATACTCATAAACAATTTTCTCTCTAAATTTGACCATACATTCTCGATACGAATAATTGTTTTATAACAAGCTCACACCTCTTAGATTCTTTTCCATCTTTTAATTGATATGCCACCAATTTATATTTTTGAAACCAACCAACTCTTTTTCCTATTGAATATGTACTCTCCTCATGGATACAAAATTTCAGATTTGGAAAGCCACCACATACATTGCACATTTCATCCAAACATGCTTTGTTATAAAAAAATTGTCTAGTTGATTTTTCACAAAATATTGTCAAAATAAATTCCCTTCAATATTTTTATGGAAAATTTAATCCACACTCCTGCAACATGATTTTAGTATGCAAAACATGACGTAGTTGACAAAAAACATCATAAAGCATTGAAAATTCAACATGATGCCTACAACAACATGTGGTATGTGAATGATTGATTTTCACATAAAAGGGTTTGGTCATTTCAAAGAATCTTTGGATAATGTTAATTTGTGGAATTCCATTCTTAAACTTAGAGAACAATTGTGTTTGAGTCATATCTAAGAAATTTTTTTGCACATGATTCATGATTACGAGAACCTATTCTTCTTTTTATTGTATCTCTTCTATTTGGTGACACCCTTGTGTTCTCATTCCAAAATTTTACAATTAATTCTTTTAGAATATCAGATGTATTCTTTTCTTTCTATGGAAGTCTGCTAGAGAAATCCCAATATTCAGTGTTATTAACTGACTCAAGACGTTTACGTCTCTCTATTGCTTTCATTAGTGTTTTTCTATTTAGATTCAAACCACTTCTTGTTTTTCTAATGAAGTGTTTATTAACTAGTTTATCACTAACTATACAATTAGTAAGCGCACGTCATGTAACATTACTATATTTGGTGCATCTTTGGCCACCTACGGTTTGGTATGCTTTATGTATGTTTTCAACAATTGACGTATTTTGATCAAAGACATTATATGTTCTTAACCCCAAGGCCTTCATTATAGGTCTCATCTTAATTAATTTCATCAATGTAATAAATACTTGACATCTTTGTATGTCATTTAAATTCTCAAAGTAATTATCCCAAATTCCACTATCTTTTCTTCTCGTATTTCTTTCAAAAAATTTGTTAGGCATTGGTTTTATAATGTTTTCATCAATTTCAATTAAGTGAATTGGTTTTCTTCACAAAATGGAAGGAGGTGTTCGTAGAGGTGAATATTTGTTTACAAAGTTACTTTCTTCATTTAGTGTTTTCATACAAATTGCGGGTTAACATTTAGATTCTCGGGTAAGGGTTCAACAATTGGATTCATATCAATTTCTTCATCCATACCAACATTATCATTTAATTCAATATCATTATTCATTGAAAAATCATTATTCTATAAATTTTCATTATGTATTTCATCCCCATTTTCTAATACATAAGCTACATTTGATATAGCAGATGTACCTTACCATGCACAAAGTTTTTGCATTCTCTTCAATTTCTTTATTCTCGTCTCTTACAATTGCTCGTGTCTTGTTCTTGGCTTTCCTCTTTTCCTTAGCTTGAATTTTATTTCCCATGATTAGAAAAAATCAACTAATGGGGTAGGGGAAAAAATGTACAAAAAAATCATGTAAGAATGTACATAAAATTGTAGACCAAACAGAATATATGCAAATCCCAGTGAAAGAGAGAAAGGGATGTTGGGGACCACAATATATAAAAATACATAGTGCGTATGAGTTATAATGCGTATGTGTTATGATTTTTCCTTTTCCAACACATGCCTCAAGGTTTGTGATGCTTTTGATCCCCAAGCTCCGAGACATGTACCTACACAAACATAAGAAAACCATGTGTTTTTGCGAGAAAAATATAAAAATCCAACTACCTCCATAATAAATCAACATCAAATGATCGATTTGTTTTAAAAAAATTATACCACGATGTAAAGCAAAGTTTCTTCTTTGTATAAATATTATTTTTCAATTTTTCTAACAAATATAAGGTTTCCATATTATTTATTTTCTAATTATGCATTTTTATAGCTATTTTTTGAAGTTTAAACATGTCTATCTTTTGTCGTGTTTTTTTTTTTGACTCATCGAAATTGAATTAAAAAAAGTTAGGCCCAAAATAGGTGTAATTCTATACATATTAAAAAACTAACTTTTGATAATTTTTGAGGTAATTACAGGGGGCACGGTCGAAGCTCATGTTATTTTTCAAATCATAAAATTTTTGTACAAGAAAAATCATAGAAAAAAATACTCGCTAAAAAAATCTAAAAAAACTCCTAACACAAACTAAATGCTCCTAGCTATCTTTCTACCACCAAAGGGTTTTCAAAAATACTAAATGGTGCTCAAAAATGGTGAGGGGCACGAAAGTCACTCTATTATGTTTTTAACAAAAATAGGAGCACTGTTGGTATTTTAGTTATTTGAATAACTTAAACCTATCCATTTTCAATAAAAATTAGTAGCTTAGAAACTAGACTCAAAATTCTACGATTCATATTTCTACAACATCTTCCAATTTTTAGTGTAACTATTTCAAAACCTCTTACAAGTTGAATTTTTTTATTTTTTTGAAAAATGCGTCCACTTAAGACCCCCTTTTAGCCCCCTTGGTGCACTTACCCATTTTGCATGGAGTTGTTGTTTTAGAAAGGGACGGTTGCTTGTACATTGGCTTTTCATGTCATTTTACGCTTCCATTGTATGCTCACATTTTAATAAAACCCGATGATGAGGATTCTAAACAAAATGATGATTACAAACTATTTTTGTAGGCACGGGTTTGTGGATAGCTCAATATCCTCTTTTCTTGTTGTTTTCTCCTCTTCTCTTCATCTTTTTATGTTCTCTTTTCAATCGTTGATTGAGTTCCTCCATTACCCATCAACACTCGAGAGGGCATTCTTCGTCCTATTAATATTTCTTACGCCCGTAAAAAAAAAATCATTTTTTTATGTTTGTCTACTTTCTTTGAAGTGACGTAGCTTACGTCACCCCAAAGTGGCAAAAATGTAGACACTTGTAGCTTGATCAAAGCACTATTATTCCTAATATTGCACTAATTATTCTTCTTCTCACTAATTGACAATACCTTGTCGATAGGGCCTCCTCCACTCATCATTTACAACATTCTATTAGTCATATTTCTCCTACAACCAATTAATGGGGTTAATCTAGTCATTATTAGTTAAACCATCTTCTCACCCTCTTCTATACTACTTTTAATAACTTCCTATTCTATCAATACATTTCATTGGATTGATTAGACCTCTCAAAACTCCTCTTGAAACCCTAATTCTTCTCTAAAAAGGATTAACTAGTCTAACATACTTTAATTAACCCTAAACCATGATTAACCTCTTCTAAACCTGGTTAAATCTTATTTTGACTCTCTAAAGTACCTTTTTGCTTATCCTTTTGTCCCACATACACCAAAAGACTCCCATTTTTGAAATTGGAAAACTATAAATAACCCACTACCCCTAGACCATTTCTAAGAACTCTTCTTCTTCCTAACATAAACTATAGCATTTTTCTTAGGGTTTAGAGCTTATTCCATTTCTTTTATTGAGCTATTGCTTTTTCATTGCACTACACACCAAGCATTTAGTAAATGGGAAGTACCATTGGCCTTGAAGCCATTAAGGGTGAGCTCCCATTCTCATAATCACATGAATGATTTCTTAGAATCCTTATTAGGTTCATTTGTTAAAGCTTTTAAGAATAGAGGATTGCTAAATATGTTAGGTTGCTTGTGTATTTCAACTTTAAGACATGAAAAGTGATGAATCCTTGTTTATTTCTTATCTGATGGTCCATTGACTAGTTTATTAAAATCCTTTGGGGTTTCTTTAGAGATTCTTACCCCATGTCCATGGCTTTTGTAACTTATCATTGAACAAAATCTTAACTAGATTGTTCTTATAACACAAAACATAGTCACTAGATGCTCATTAGATTTTTGTTTGATTTTAGCAAGTTGCACACAACAAATATTGGTGTTGATATTAATGGAAAGGTGAGAAAGAAAATCATTAGCTAGATGTTTAAAAGAAGTTTACGAATGAACATGTAGATCATAACACCAATACATGGCGTAATCTTAAGGAATTCTAGGAAATAAATTATCTAGCAATTTGTGATTGTCTAAATAATCGAGACATGCCATATGAAAAGATTGAAGATTCTCTGAGGGTTAATATGGCCATTGAAGATGGGAATCTTTGGGGTGATGAAGTTAGGAGGAAGTTGATAGCGAAATGGCATGTGAGAAAGGGGTATGAAGGAGTAATGAAGAATCAAGCGATGGAGAGGAGCGTGAAGTAGCCTATTGTGAATCGATAGATTTAAACTTGTAGGTATTGGTATAGGAAGTTAGGTCTTGAGTTTCGGAATAGGATACTTTCCGTGTGTGATAAATAAAAGGTGGAGTGAAATGGTTAGTAGGAGTAGGAATGGACATGGGAACAATAGAGGTAGGTGGAAGGTTAGAGTTGGGAGGTTGTGTTGTAATAGGAATGGAAGTAGTATTAGAGGTGGGAGGGTTGAGCTCAGCTAGGTTGGTGGCCTCCTCACGAGAAACAAATAAAAGAAGATCTAAGTCTTGTGGATGTTCAACAATATGAGCTTAGAGATCATGAAGGTCTTCATTGGTAAAAGGTTCATAGGTTTCAGCCATGGTAAGAGATGAGAAAATGCCTAAAAGCAAGTTTTGGTTTGAGCAATGGGTTCACCAAATGATTTAATATAATTTAAATTAAATCTAATTACGAGTAACTACTATAATAAATGATGTACAAATGCTAAAATACATGAATGATAGAAGAAAACTAAGACGTAGAGTATGAGACCCTAAGCAAGTGAGGGAGAGAAGTACTTAGCTGATTTCTAGATGTGCATGAAGTGATAAGGCTATGTGCAATAGATGAAAAAATTACAAATAGGGTAGTCACTAGTCACCGTGACATCTAGAATCTAAGAATAATTCCATAAAGGGGCACTCATAGTAAAAATGACACGCCTAAGCACCGGTGACTAAATCTAGGCACTTTGGTGACTAAATCTAGGCACTGTTGGTGTGCAAGAGCTCAAAATCTAGTTTTTGTTATTCTATTAGGATTTCACACTTTCTCTTTGTTGATCACCTTATGTTTCTCACTATGATCTCTACGATGATACATGTAACTGTAAAAGACAATTTAACTTGCATAAGCCCACAAACCAAATCAAAACTAAAAGGAACATGTAGAATGAGGAGCGAATGACCACGATGGTTAACTCCGAGAGTGAACTTACGATCGAGTGTTACACTAAATCTAAAATTCCATGTATTCCTTTTGTGTGTGTGTGTGTAATAATGATTCATGTTATCATGAAATTACAACACCCCTGACTAGTTTGATTTTTGGATGGGGCATTCGATGTAATTTTTGTAATATTGGGTCATCTCTCAAGTTGTGGGACTTGCGGGCTTGAGATAACCCTCCAAAGAAATTTGGTTCTTTATCTTAAACTACCTGCCACAATATACTTCTAATATAGGAAAGACTATCTAATAATTATCTAACTTTCCAAGGGACCAATGGGAGATAGTGCATAAAAATAAAGCCTACACTAACAGCGGTGATACACCAGAAAAGAAGGTTGTTAATCACAATCCAAATTCTGAAGTGGAGAAAGGTGAGAAATGGAGAGGGTGGAAAAAATGCACCACAAACCAAAGATGAGATTCACATAGAACACCACTTCAAACCCATTAAACATAGCTCCCAAAACCTGCAATAAACATCAAGGAAAATTCATAGTATGCCCTGCAAATTAAGACAGTAAGAAGAGACAATAAAATATGCAAGGGATGGACAAGAAGAATCACAAAACAGATTTAATTGCTCCATGAATTCACAGAGTACATCATTAGTGGGAAAAAGGAAAGAAAATTCCATTACAAAGAAAAGAGAGGAGGCTTAAGCTCCACATTCAACCCTGGAAGAGAAGAAAGAGAGAGGGGGACATGAGAAAAAAATGACCAACTTTTTTTTTAAATTGAGCCCAAGATTACAATTTATAGAATGAGAAGGAGAGATAAGAAATCACAAAAAATTTCTTCCAACCAATTGCAAGATGCCATAAATTTTCCCAAATGATGATACATGACCTACAGAAGGCACCCCATACTATCCCATGACTTGTAGCAGTGAAAAATGTCTTCCCATGCCTATTAATTACACTCCCAACCACCAATAAAATCATTACTCCAAACTTGGCCTGAATTCCTTAAAACCTTTCCCCCAAAACTTCATCAATTTCTAGATTTTTTGTTTTTTGGATGTCAAATCAGAACCACGATTCCAACGAGATCAATTTTGCATGATTCCATTGATAATTGCTCAAGTTATGATCATTTTAGTGACTGCAGCTAATTTTGGGTTTGTTAGGCTTGCTTGGTCTTCATGGGACTGGTAATTAATGTTTTGGTTGGAAAACATATTAAAAATATTTCTTCCCTCCTTCTAATGTTTTCTACATATCTTTTGAATGATTTCACATTTAAATTGGTGGGCCCACATAAGATACATTATTTTATATTTTCCATGTTGGGGAGTTGATGTTTAAAATAGTGTATTTGTGCTAGCTCGATCGAGTGGGCTTTTTCCCTTTCTTATTGGGTTATGTTTTGGGAATTAATCTCTTAGATACAATTCTAAGTTGGATCGGTTTCTATTATTCACCTAGCTTACCAAATAGGAATTTACCCTCTCAATGTGTTCCCAACTCCCTTTACCACCAGGTTTGTTTCATTTGGTGCCACGTGCATTCCTTGTATCCCTACGTCAACTCACCTTTTTCTTCTCTCCATATAGCTCCATGGTGACCTATCACTAAAACACATGTTATTGTTGCATCAAGCTCACCCATATGTCACCTCAACATCTAAACTAGAGAGATCATCCCTTCTATGCACTAGTGACTATTTGTATTGTGGGGTGATAGGGATTGTGGAGAACTCCTCTTGCATTGTATCGGTCCTTCATGTCACCTCACCCCGAATTGGCCACATTTCTCGGTCCCTTCTCTTCTGGCACATCTACATCCTTTTGCACTACACTAATGTTGGGCTCTCTCCTCTTGCGTGTTCCAAACCACCTCGGTGTTTGGTACTCACACCCCCACCGTTTAATTGACTGGACCAATCGGTCTGTTGACTACCATCTCACCTACACAACTCAGGCTAAATCGGTGACGTCAAGATTGGGAGGTAAAAATGTTTCACGGGCCATGACGGTCATTTTTCCCCGACGTACCCACGATATAAGTCATGGCAATTTAGGATCTTGTGAGCCTTCATATCCCTCGGGCCATGTGGGTCAAATTTCTCTGCCATACCATCGTATATTGACTTGAGTCATACCTCATTATTTGGATCATCCGTTTGCACCATTCAACTCATTCCTCCTTGCCATTTTCAAGATACATAATTTGGGTGTTACCTCAAATGCTGGATAGATGGATAATTCATTTTTTCATTACATAGCTTGTCAAGTACTTGGTGCTCAATGTTATGGAAAGCTTGATGAGCTCCCTTGTGTAATTTTTCCTTCCCATCCGATTGGTTTGGCTAAGGATCAAAACAGATTGGCTCTATCGTGATATAGTTTTGTCTTCTTAACACATAGTTGATAGGATGCATCATCTACGCGATAGCCTAGCATGCCTCATGTAGCCTATTTGAGGTCCTCATATGGTTTAGTCTAATCACCTAGAGCTCATCCCTTTGTTGTTCTAATCGAGCTTGTGTTACAATTTGTCGAATTATTTTTATATCTTCATATCCTTGCATGTGGATGGATCATTCTATGATCTCGTGCCCCAACCCGTCACTTACTCCGCATTGTATGCCATGCTTCTATTACACTACGACTATCTCCTGGGTGAGCTCATTGGCCATTAATCTGCAATCTTTGGGCTTGGAGGAGATGTGGCTTGCTTGTGGGCTCGATGAGTTTAGTCATTTCTATAATAAATTAGTAGCATTCTAAAGCTTGGTATTCGTGAAAATTCTTGGGACGGATCAGATTTCCACAATGGCTTGAATACAATTTCATTTGACCTTCTTATCATGATAACTCATTGGGGTCTCCTTAACTCATCTCATTTAGAAAAGGCTCAGTTTTCTTAGATGCGCTTATTCCACTTCAATGTTGCAACTCAACTTCATGAGTCTCCTTCATAGTATGCATGTATCAAACTAGCCAAAAATATGACAAAACTTGGTTGGGATTCTTGTAGCTCGGTCATTTTGATTCATGATAGTCTCACCGTTAAACTCATTGGTGAGCTCAACACCCCAACCAGCCATCCCACCTTTCATCTTGTAACTCGCCACTTTCGTGTGATTATATGGGCTCATCCTCATGTAACTCAGCCTTGATGTAACTAGAAGCTCCTCATAAACCAACTCGTCTTCATGTCTCCTTCACAATACATGGTTTCACTTAAGCCCAACTCGGTGAACTTCACCCAAATTAGATAGCTTGGTTTCCATTAAAATAGCTCAAGGTGTGCACGATAATAGTTTGATTCATATGAGAAAAGATCTTGGTCTATAGAATGTGGGCTCAGTGGATCCTTTAGGAATTTGGTGCCAAACCATTTTCCACCCAGACTGATGCCACATATGAGACAACTCGCTCTCCTTCTCCAAGGAATTGGTTACGTGATGGAGTAGCTCGATCTTTGAAATTAGCTCAATGAGCTATCCCTTGAGCTAAAATCATACTCCATACAACATCTATACCCTCCCTAAATATTTTATGAAATTTTTGGATCTCTAATTGTATTAGGGTTGTGCGGAGATACTAGATTTTTCATTATGTTTGTGAGTGAATTCCTATCATTTTCATGATGCAAGCTTGCTTGTTTTTTTTTTATTTCACAAGTGGAGTGAAATGGGATAAAAATTTGGCAACTCGTGGTGTCATTTCCTTCTAAATGGAGTATGACTAGTTTTCGTAGTAATCCATTAGGTATGGAGTCCATATGGTCATCATAAGCTGATCTATACTCTAAAAATCCTGACCCCAGAATGTTTGGAATGTTGTTACTTGCTTCTGAAAAAGCCTTCTTTTTCTCACACTCTCAACTTCATAATAAAATATAAATATTTGTTTGGGAGAGTAGAAAATTGGCTTAAAACTTGAATTTCATCCATTCCCAACAACTGTGACCTATGAGACTAAATTATGAACACTTTAATTTTTACCTCAGCTTCTGATCATCACCAAGTATGATTGTGCAAGGTTGATTGGAAAGGTGATGTATATTGCAGAATTTGAGAGAAACTAGTTAGCTTGGACATTATGGAACTCTATTAAGTTCTAATTTTCTTTCTTCCTCTGAAAGTTCCAATTTCAAGCATGCTTTGACTAGTGTGTTTTTCTCAAGGCTAGAGCTGATTTTTGACTTAGGACACTAGATGGTCTTTTTATGCTTGCAAGGGCATTAAAATATTTTTGAATTTGTCCTGGAGAGAATCAAAAATATTTCCTCCTCAATTGATTTTAGTTTCTCTTCATTTTTCTAAAATTAAAATTTGTGACCGTTATATGCAACTATGAATCTCCTGCTAGAACAATGGAACATGTGGTGTACTATATCTTGCTAGAAAAACATGGAAAAAAGTTATATACCAAAAGAACCAAATCATACATGCCTCAAGTAAGACATGCAGAGTGTGCACAAGCACTTCTTATGCTGAAAAAAACCTACCCCTACACCTACACTAGCCAAAGGAATGAGCAATTTCAAACAAAACCTACTACGAGTATTGAGAAATAGCTACCCTTCCTTAAAATTTGTAGCCATGCATATGATTTGGTACTAGACCCAGTTGAAATTAGTAGTGGAAGGTGGGTGCAAACTGATTTTCCACCCCACCATATGTCAAGGTATCAATAAAGAGTGAAACAAATACCTCTCTTGACTATTGCTTGCTTGATTCCCAGAGGCATTGTAGTTGACCCTTGGTACATTGAAGTTCTACCTCATGCTTAGAAGCAAGCATGACCAGTTTTATCTCCTCTCTTGGCTTTAATGAAGCCAAGTATCTTATTAGACATGGTCTAGTCCATTGAATTTTCCCACTACTTTGGAACTTAACTCAAAATTGGAGTCCTCTCCTGTAGATCTTATTGAGAGAGGGTACTGTCTCAGTAGCTTGATATTCTTCTTCTTACACATCTATAGACAGGTTGATGTACCCTTTGGATGAATAGTGAGAGAGATATGAAAACATCCTATTATTTTCCTTCCTCCTTGGAAACATGGAACTCTTCTTCAATCTGCATCTCATCATTTATGATTGCAGCATATGGTGAAGTTACTTGTACATCACTTCAATCGATGCAACACATTGCTCGTTTGGGAGTTCCTCCAATGTTGCTTGAATAATAAATTACTCTTGATTAGCCTCCTCCTCTAGTATGAATTTTTTCAAATCAAATTCTTCAATACGCTTCTCCAAGGGGTTGTTTGGGGCAACATGGTATTTTTGAAAACTCCCTTCCATCATGGATTCATTGATCAAATCATGTTCTTTAAATGAAAGAAAAAAAAATCAATAATGCCTTCTTCATCAAGTAACTCTAACTTTGATTTTGTCTACTCCAGATGCTTATTTTCAATGGATCTAAAAGATGATTTTTCTTCTCCTTCCTCCTCTAATTTTTAAATGGGTGTGTAATCAACATCCTCCAAAAATATAGTGCCAAAGTGAACACTAGACTCAAAGCGAGACTTATTTTTATCATCATTCTTCTCTTCTTGAATCATTGTTGTAACAATTTTTTCAAAATCAGCCTTGGTTACTTGCTCCCTAACTTTGATTTCTTCTACAGTTTCATTGTTCTCAATTCAAAATTTTAGAGCCAAAACTCTCAAATTTTGTGTCATATTATCTTCATCGGGCTCCTCATGTTGTTTTTTCGCAGCTGCTACAAAATCAGACTTGACCATCGATTGCTCTTCAACTTTGGCCTCCTCTCTTGGCTTCACCATTAAGGGAATCTTTTCAATCCCAAATTTGAGAGACCTTATTTTAAGATTCTCTATCATTTCTTTTTGACTGGACTCTTCTCCTTATTCCCCTTGGTTGGTATTTTGACTATTTTCTTCCCAAGATGAACTTGGTGATGCAAGAGGAGGGATGGGTTAGGTTATAACCAATTTTGCTTTCATTTTGGTGGTGGGAGGGATGGAACTTCTTATTTGTATGGAGGGGATGACTATTCGGAAGGGAAAATGGAAGAATAATTGAGGTGAGATTGAAGATTAGAAGATGGAGAAGGGAAATCAACACTTGGGACAACATACAATGGGCTTGAATCTTAACACTGCTGAAATGATAAAGCTTAGGATGGACAAAATGGAAAACAAGGAGCTGGAAATTGACCTACCCATTGACAAGGTTGTCTTAAACTTTTCTAGAATGGTTCAATATCTTTAGTCCACTTTGTGCGAGTTGGGGCAGCATCAGCATTTCAACCATAAAATCAAGTTTTTCCCGCATGATATAGTGTCTTGGAAAAGGGCCTTCCCATGGACAAGGTACCCTGCAACCAATTTTGAATGCTTTCATCTATGTTGTAGCCCTTAATTGAACCATGGCAGCCTCCATTCTTTGAATATTTTCCACAAAATCAACATTCCCTATTTGATTGCTATCATTATATGTATACCTTTGTTCTTGATAAACTCCATAGCTAAACTAGTTTTGGAATTACTCATATGGGTAGGTGTAATTATTCTAAATTTAATCAAAATACTAACTGGGGAGTTGTTAAGCACTTTGGAGGCTGATTGCCTTCAAGCTACAAATGATAATTCCACTGTGGGAATGAATCCACGATTGCAAAACTTCATAGAATTGAAGAAAATGAAAGATATGGAAAGAGAAATGAATGAAAATGGATGGAAGAAAGGTATGCAAATTAAGAGAATCGAGTTGTTGACCGAGATGGAGTTGCTAGATGTGTTTACATATGCTTCCAAAATCTTGAAATTTTTAACAGAACACACCATTCTCGCTAAAATGAAGCATATTCCAATGATAAATTGGACACTGTTGATGATCTTGACTTCCTTATTGTCCCATCGGGCATTCCGAATGGTTATCACTATATTACAACCCCCAAATGGTCTGATTTATGGATGGGGCATTCAATGTAATTTGTGTAACATTGGGTCATCTCTCAAGATGTGGGACTTGGGGGCTTGAGATAACCCTCTAGAGAAATTCAGTTCTTGCTCCTAAACTACCTACCACAATCTACTTCTAATGTAGGAAAGACTATCTAATACTGATATAAATTTCCAAGGGACCATGGGGAGAGAGAGCATAAAAATAAAGCCTACACTAAAGCAACGATGATACACAAAAAAGGAGGTTGTTAATCACAATCCAACCGCTCAAGTAGAGAACATGAGAAATGGAGAGGGTGGAAAAAATGCACCACAAGCCAAAGATGAGATTCATACAGAAAACCACTTCAAACCCATTAAACACAACTCCCAAAACTTGCAATAAACATCAAGGAAAATACACGTATGCCTCATGCAAATTAAGACAGGTAAGAAGAGACAATAAAATATGTAAGGATGGACAAGAAGCATCACAAAACATATTTAATTGCTCCATGAATTCACATAAGTACATCATTAGTGGGAAAGAGGAAAGAAAATTCCATTACAAAGAAAAGAGAGGAGGCTTAAGCTCCACATTCAACCTTGGAAGAGAAGAAAGAGAGAGGGGGCAAGAGAAAAAAATGACCAACTTTAGTTTTTTACAATTGAGCCCAAGATTAAAATTTATAGAATGAGAAGGAGAGAGAGAAGAAATCCTGAAACCTATCTTCCATCCACTTGCAAGATGCCATAAATGTTCCCAAATGATGATACATGACCTATAGAAGGCACCCCATATTGTCCCATGACTTGCAGCAGTGAAAAATGTCTTCCCATGCCTATTAATTACACTCTCAACAAACAATAAAATCACTACTCCAAACTTGGCCTGATTTCCTTAAATGATATCCCATGAATCTTCATCAATTTCTATATTTTTATTTTTTTCAGTGGTCTTGGAACCACGATTCCAACCAGACCAATTTTGTGTGATTCCATTGAGAATTGCTCAATTTATGATCATTTGAGTGACTGCAGCTCATTTTGGGTTTGTCGGGGTTGTTTGGTCTTCACGAGACTGGAAATTAATTTTTTGGTTGGAAAACATATTAAAAATATTTCTTCCTCTCTAATTTTTTCTACATATCTTTTGAATGATTTCACATTTAAATTTTTGGGCCCACTCGAGATACATTGTTTTATATTTTCAATGTTGGGAAGTTAATGTTTAAAATAGTGTATTTGTGTCAACTCGATGAGCTATCTTTTTTCTTTTCTACATTGAGTTCTATTTTTGACATTGATCTCTCACTTACAATGCCAAGCTAGCTCTAGTCCCCCTGTTATTGACCTTCCTGGCCGACTAGGCATTTCCCCCTGTCGAATGCATGTCCAACTCCCTTTACCATCGGTTTGTTTCATTTGGTGCCACATTCCTTGTATCCTTACGTTAACTCATCTTTTGCATTGGATTGATCTGCTTACCCAAACTTTCCATATAGCTCCACGATGACCCTCACCAACCACCTATTATTGCCAGCCGAGCTCACCCATATGTCACCTCGACGTCTACATCGGTGAGCTCCTCCCTTTATGCACCAAACGGTGGCTATTTATATTGTGGGGTAATAGGGCTTGTGGTGAACTCCTCTTGCATTTTCCCGAGTCCTTCGTGTCAAATTCACCCTTGTCTCAACTCATATGCATTGATTGGCCCCTTCTCTTTTAGCACATCCACATCCTTTTTCACTATGGTAATGTTAGGACTTGTCATCCCGCGTGTTCCGAACCACCTCGACACTTAGTACCCACACCAAATTCTTCACCCCCAAGGTGCCCCGCCATTTTGTTTACTAGGCCAATCAGATTGTTTACTTCTTCAAACAGCCCACACAACTCACTAAATTGACGAAGTTAGGGCTTGGGAGGCACAAATGTTTCGTGTTCCATGAGGGCTTTTTTTTCTCGACATACCTATAATATAAGGTGCGGCGAGTTCGGCTCTTACAAGCCTTCATGTCCCTTAGGCCATGTGTCTGGTACCTACAGATATCGACTCGAGTCATACCTCATTATTCGGACTCACCATTTGAACCATTCAACTCACCCTCCTTTCCATTTTCATAATACATAATTTGGGTGTTACCTCCAACGCTGGATTGATTGATGGACAATTCATTTTTTACATTAAATGGCTCATCATTACTTGGTTTTTAATGTTATGGCAAGCTAGATGATCTCCCTTGTGTAATTTGTTCTTCTTAACACAAAGTTGATGGGATGAAACATCCACGCAACGACCTAGCATGGCTCCTCTAACCTATTTGAGCTCCTCAAATGAGTAATTCTAATCAACTAGATTTCATCCCTTTCTTGCTAATCTAATCGAGCTCATGTTACGAGTTAGTTGATGAGTCTCGCTTATATCTTCATAGCCTTTCATGTGATAGCTCGTTACGCGAGCTCGAGCCCCAACCCGTCACTTACTCAAGTGCATCCCATGCTTCATCTACACACCGACCGTTTCCCGGGTGAGCTCATTGGTCATTAATATACAATTGTTGGGCTTGGAGGATACGTGTCTTTCTTATGGGCTTGATGATTTCAGTCATTGCTAAAATAACTCAAATCAGCTCATTACGGACCTTAGCATGCATGAAAATTCTTATGGCTCGAGTGCCACAACGACTTGAATATAATGTCATTTAGCCTTCTTATCATAATAACTTGTTGGGGGTCTCCTCACGTTTGGAAAAGGCTCAATTTCCTTAGATGTGCTTAGTCCCCTTCAATGTTGCAACTCAAATTCATCGAGTCTCCTTCATAGTCTAGATGTATCGAACTAGCCAAAAATATCACAAAACCAAGTTGAGATTATTAAAGGTAGCTCAGTCATTTCGATGAATGATGGTTTCACTTTAAACTCTTCGTTGATGGGCTCAACACCCCAACCGGCCATCCCACCATTCATACTATAACTTTTCATCTTCGTGTGATTGTATGGGCTCGACCTCATGTAACTCGACCTTAAATGTAACTTTTAGCTCCTTATAAACCAGTTCAATTGTGGCTCCTTCACAATGCATGGTTTTGTTTAAGCCCAACTTGATGAACTTCACCTAAATTAGGTATCTTGGTTTTCATTAAAATGGCTCGGTGCAATTGATAATAGCTCGATCCATATGAGAAAAGATCTTGGTCTATAGAATGTGGGCTCGATGGATCCTGTAGGAATTTGGTGCCAAACCATTTTCCACCCACTCAATGCCACATATAAGACAACTCACTCTCCTTCCCCAAGGACTTGGTTACGTGATGGAGTAGCTCAGTATTTGAAAGTAGCTTGATGAGCTATCCCTTGAGCTAAAATCATACTTCATACAAAATCGATACCCTCCCTAAATATTTTATTAAATTTTTGGATTTCCAATTGTATTAGGGCTATGCAGAGATACCAAAGTTCTCATTCTACTTACGAGTGAATTCCTATCATTATCATGATGCAAGATTTCTCGTTTGTCCGATTTCACAAATGAAGTGAAATGGGATGACAATTTGGTGACTCAGGGTGCCATTTGTCTACTAAATGGAGTATGACCACTTGTCTGTAGCAATTCATTGGGCATGGAGTCCATATGGTCATTATGAGCTGATTTGAACTCGTAAAAATCCCGACCCTAGAATTCTTAGAATGTCGTTGCTTGCTTTTGGATAATCCATCTGCTGCTTGCACTATCAACTTCATAAGAAAATCTAAAAATTTGTTTTGTGAGAGTAGAAAATTGTCTTGAAACTTGAATTTCACCCATTCCCAACAACTATGACTTGTAAGACTAAATGATGAACACTATAACTATTGTCTCAACATCCGATCCTTTCCAAGCATGAATGTGTAAGGCTAATTGGAAAATGAATTATACTACATCATTTGAGTGAAATTGGTCACTTGGACATCATGGAACTCTATTAAGTTCTGATTTTCTTTCTTCCTCTGAAAGTTCCAATTTAAAGCATGATGACTTGTGTGCTTTCTTTGAAGGCTAGAGGCATTATAGTTGACCTTGTTACATTGAAGTTATCCCTCATGCTTAGAAGAAAGCATGACCAGTTTTGGCTCCTCTCTTGGCTTCAATGAAGCCAAGTATCTTATTGGACATGGTTTGGTCCATTGAATTTTCCCAATACTTTGGAACTTAACTCCAAAAATGGAGTCCTCCCATAGACCTTCTTGAGAAAGGGGACTATTCGTATATCGATCTTCTTCTTCTTGCACATCTATAGACAACTGATGTCCCCTTTGGATGAATGGTGAGAGAGAGATGATATCCTCATACTATTTTCCTTCCTCTTTGGCAACATGGAACTCCTCTTCAATCTGCAGTTCATCATTTGTGATTCCATCATATGGTGACGTTACTTGTACATCACTGTAATCAGTCACGTGACACATTTCTCATTTGGGAGTTCCTCCACTGTTACTTGGAGACCATATTGATCTTGAATAGCCTCCTCCTCTATCATGAAGTTTTTGAAATCGAATTCTTCAATAGGCTACTCTAGAGGGTTGTTTGGGGAAACATGGTCTTCTTGAACACTCCCCTCATCATGTATTCATTGATCAAATTAGGCTCTTTAAATGAAATATAAAAAAATCAATAATGATTTCTTCATCAAGTAACTCTAAATATGATTTGCTCTCCTCCAAATGCTTCTCTTCAATAGAGATGGAATTTGATTGTTCTTCTTCTTCTTATCCTTCCTCATCTGATTTTTTAATGGGTGTGTGATCAACATCCTCCAAAAGATAGTGCCAAAGTGAACACTACACTTTAAGTAGACTGATTGTTGATCATCATTCTCCTCTTCTTGAATTTTTGTTGCAACAATTTTTTCAAAATCATCCTCGATTGCTTGTTCCCCAACTTTGTTTTCTATCATGGTTTTCACCATCACGAGGATTTTATCAATTCTAACTTTTAGAGCCAAAAAATCTCAAATTTTGGCCTTCTCTCTCCTCCTCTTGGCTTCACCATTAAGGGAATCTTTTCAATCCCAAATTTGAGAGACCATCTTTTTAGATTCTCTGTCATTTCTACATGACTAGACTCTTCTCGTTGTACCCTCTCTTGCTAGCTTTTTGATTGTTTTCTTCCCAAGATGAACTTGGTGATGTGAGAGGAGAGATGGGTTGGGTTGGGTTACAATTGATTTTGCTTTCATTTGTGGTGGTGGGAGGGATGAAACTTCTTGTTTGTATGGAGGGGATGACTATTTGGAAGGGAAAAGGGTAGAATAATTGAGTTGAGATGGAAGATTAGAAGATGGAGAATGGAAATCAACACTTGGGGAAACATACAATGGGCTTGAATCTTGACACTGTTGAAATGATAAAGCTTGGGATGGAGAAAAAGGAGAACAAGGAGCTGGTGATTGACCTACCCATTGACAAGGATGTCTTACACTTCACTCGAATGCTTCAATATCTTCACCCACTCGTGCAAGTTGGGGCAACATTCCAACCATGAAGTTAAGTTTTTCCCGTGGGATATAGTGTCTTGGAATAGGGCCTTCATGGACAACATTCCCTACAACTAATTCTAAATTCTTTCATCTCTTATGGCGCCCTTTATTGAACCATGTCAACCTCCATTATTTGAATCTTTTCCAACAAATCAACATTTCCTATATGACTGCTTATTATTATATGTATACCTTTGTTCTTGATAAACTCCATAGCAAACTAGTTTTGGCATTCCTCATATGGGTAGGCGTAATGATTCTGAATTTGATCAAAATTTTGATCCGGGAGTTGTGAAGCACTTTGAGGCTTATTGCATTGCTGCAAATGTGATTTCCACTATGGGAATGAAGCCATGATTACCCAACTTCATAAAATGGAAGAAAATGAAAGAGATGATAAGAAAGATGAATGAAAATGGATGGAAGAAAGGTCTACAACTTTAGATAATGGGTTGGTGACCATATGGAGTTACCAAATGTGTTTACATATGTTTCCAAAAGATTGAAATTTTTAATAGAACACACCATCATGCTAAAATGAAGCATGTTATAATGATGAACTGGACACTTGTTGATGATCTTGACTTCCTTGTCCCACTAGGTATGCCATAATTGTTATCACAAAATTACAACACCCTAGATGGCCTAATTTGTGGATGGGAATTTTGATGTAATATTTGTAACATTGGGTCATCTCTCAAGCCGTGTGACTTGTGGGCTTGAGATAACCCTCTAGAGAAAGTTGATTCTTGATCCTAAACTACCTGTCACAATCTACTTCTATCATAGGAAAGACTATCTAATCTAATCTAACTTTCAAGGGACCAGGGGAGAGAGTGCATAAAAATAAAGCCTACACTAAGTAGCGGTGATACGCCGAAAAAGAGGTTATTAATCACAATCCAAATACGCTCAAGTAGAGAGAGGTGAGAAATGGAGAGGGTGGAAAAAATGCACCACAATCCAAAGAGGAGATTCACACTTAACACCACTTCAAACCCATTAAACCAATCTCCCAAAACCCACAATAGACATCAATGAAAATGCATAATGCCATGTAAATGAATACAAGGAAGAAGATACAATAAAACATGCAAGGATGGACAAGAAGCATCAAAAAATAGATTTTATTTCTCCATGAATTCACATAGTACATCATTAGTGGGCAAGAGGCAAGAAAATTCCATTACAAAGAAAAGAGAGGAGGCTTAAGCTCCACATTCAACCATTGCAAAGAAGAAAGAGAGAGGGGGCAGAAAGAAAATGACTAACTTTTTTACAAATGAGCCCAAGATTACAATTTATAGAATGAGAAGGAGAGAGAAGCAATCCCAAAATTTATCTTCCACCACTTGCAAGAGGCTATAAATATGCCCAACCTGATGATACATGACCTACAAAAGGCACCTCATATTTTCCCATGGTTTGCAAAAGGTGAAAAATATCTTCCCATGCTTATTACTTACACTCACAACCACCAATAAAATCATTGCTCCAAACAATGCCCGAATTCCTTAAACATTCTCCACTGAATCTTCATCATTTTTTGGTTATTTTATTTCTATGCTTCAGTGTTTAGAACCATGATTCCAATGAGACCAATTTTGCGTGGTTCCATTGAAAATTGCTCAAGTTATGATCATTTGAGTGACAAATGACTAATTTTGGGTTTGTCGGGCTTGCTTGGTCTTCACAGGACTGATAATTAGTGTTTTGGTTAGAAAACATATCAAAAATATTTCTTCCCTCCTTCTAATGTTTCCTACATATATTTTGAATGATTTCACTTTTAAATTGGTGGGCCCACCTGAGATACATTGTTTTATATTTTCCATGTTGGTTGAGGTTATGTTTAGAATAGTGCATTTGTGTCAGCTCGGCCGAGCTGGATTTTTCTTTCTTTGCATTGGGTTCTATTTTGGAGTCGATCTCTCAGCTACAATGTCGAGCTAGCTTGGTCCTCATTATTCACCTGCCTTGCCAACTAGGAATTACCCCTCTCAATACATGCCCAACTCCCTTTATCGTCGGTTTGTTTTGTTTGGTGCCAAGTGCATTCCTTATATCCCTTTGTCAACTCATCTTTTGCATTAGATTGACTGCTTACCTAGACTCGCCATATAGCTCCACAAGACCTCTCACCGAACCGCTTATTACCGTTGCACCGAGCTCACCCATATGTCACCTCGACGTCTACACCAACAAGCTCCTCCCTTATATGCACCAGTGGTTATTTGTATTGCGGGCTGATAGGGCTTGCGCCGAACTCCTCTTGCATTATCCTGAGTCCTTCGTGTCGCCTCGCCTCGCCCTGATTCAACCACTTTTCTCAGCCCCTTCTCTTCCGGCGCGTCCGCATCCTTTTGCACTATAGTGATGTCTGGCTTTGTCATCTTGCGTGTTCCGAACCACCTCAATACTTAATACCCGCACCAACTTCTTCACCCGCAACACACCCCTGCCATTCCGTTTACTGGGCTAATCAGTTTGTTAACCGCCGACTTGCCCGCCCAACTTGGCTAAATTGGCGATGTCAGGTTTGGGAGGCACACATGTTCTGCGGGCCATGAAGGTCATTTTTTCTCGACATACCCGCAATAAAGGTGTGGTGAGTTCGTATCTTATGAGCCGTCATGTCCCTTGGGCCATGTGGGCCGGATTTCTCCGCCATAACCGTAGTATATTGATTCGAGCCATACATCATTGTTCGGACCCGCCATTCGCACCATTTAATTCAGTTCTCCTTGCCATTTTCACGATACACAATTTAGGTGTTACCTCCAACGTTGGATTGATGGACAATTCATTTTTGCATTACATGGCTCATCGGTACTTGGTCTTCAATGTTATGGAAAGGTTGATGATCTCCTTGTGTAATTTGTTCCTTCCCATCTGACTAGCTCGGTTAAGGATCAAAACAACTTAGATTTTTCATGATAAAGTTTGGTCATCTTAACGCATAGTTGATGGGATACATCATCCACATGATGACCTAGCATGCCTCCCGTAACCTCTTTGAGGTCCTCGGATGGGTTAGTCTAATCACCTAGAGCTCATCCCTTTTTATTCTAATCGAGTTCATGTTACAATTTGTCAAGTTCTCATTTATATCTTCGATTGCCTTGCATGTGATGGCTCATTCTCGTGAGCTTGAGCCCCAACCCGTCACTTACTCTGCATTGTGCATCCCATGCTTCTACTACACACCGATCGCTTCCCGAGAGAGCTCATTGGCCATTAATCTACAATCATTGGGCCTTGAGGAGATGTGGCTTGTTTTGGGCTCAATGAGTTCATTTTTGCTACAATAACTTGGTCGGCTCATTTGGGAGCTTGGCATGCATGACAATGCTGTGGGACATTTCGAGTGCCACAATGACTTGAATATAATTTCATTCAGCCTTCTTATCATGATAACTTGTTGGCGGTCTCCTCGGCTTGTCTCGCTTGGAAAAGACTTCGGTTTATTGGATGCACTTAGTCCCCTTCAATGTCAGCAACTCAACTTCGCTAAGTCTCCTTAGTCCTGGATGTATCGAACTAGCCAAAAATATCACAAAACTTGGTTAGGATTCTTAAAGGTAGCTCGGTCATTTCGATGCATGATGGTTTCACCATTAAACTCGTTGGTGAGCTCAACACCTCAATCAACCATCCCACCATTCATCTTGTAACTCGCTAGCTTCGTGTAATCAGTATGGGCTCGGCCTTCAATGTAACTAGCAGCTCCTCATAAACCAAATTTCTAGGTCGTGGCTCCTTCACAATGCATGGTTTCTCTTAAGCCCAACTTGGTGAACTTCGCCCAAATTAGGCAACGTGATTTCCATTAAAATGGCTTGGCGTACATGATAATAGCTCAATCCATATGAGAAAAGAGCTTGGTCCATGAATGTGGGCTCGATGCGTCCTTTAGGAATTTGGTGCCAAACCATTGTCCGCCCAGCTCGATGCCACATATGAGACAACTTGCTCTCCTTCCCCAAGGACTTAGTTACGTGATGGAGCAGCTCAGTCTTTTAAAGTATCTTGATGAGCTATCCCTCAAGCTAAAATCATACTCCATACAACATCTATACCCTCCCTAAATATTTTATGGAATTGTTGGATCTCCAATTGTATTAGGGCTATGTGGGGTGCCATATTTATCATTCTCGCTTTCATGCAGTGAATTCCTATCATTATCTGTAATATCCCCAATGGGATACCACTTAAAATGCACAAATTATATGAAAATTTGTAGCCAAATAAAATAATCTTGATTTTTACTTGAAAATGACCAGCTAGGACAGCGAATGGTATTAAATTGATATCACACAAAATATTTGCCCACAGTGCATGAAATTTGAGGGAAGCTTGCAACAGTAATAATAAACACTATGAAAACATTTTTGGAATAATATATTGCTGCTAGAGAATTACAGAGTGCCCTGGTGGCTGGTAAACTTCTAAAATCCATAAATCACCAAACACACGAGCATAAATTAAGGGTCTTTGGAAATACATTAATAGATACAAGAAATAATATTTCCACCTTCGATTTGGCAACACCACTAGAAAGCCCCCAAATGAAGGCATAAGTCACCACGGTTGGGAAAAAAGGGGTCGAAATGATGGAGGTGCCTTCATGTCTGCCACGCCCAGCCTAAATGGCTGCCATGAATCTGATTTGCAGCCCCTCTGATTGTCTTCCCCAAATGCCCCCAAAACCTGCGAAATCCTTTCTCTGAAACCTCTGATATTGTCTCTGCCACACACCTCAAAAATGGCTCGACACATACTAGGGTAGATCTCTCACTATCAAGAATGCATCCCCAATGGGATACTAATTAAAATTCACAAATTATATGAAAACTTACAACCAATAAAATACTGATTTTTACTAAAAATGACCAAAGTAGGACAACGAATGGTATTAAATTGATATCACACGAAATATTTGCCCACGGTGCATGAAATTTTAGGAAGCTTACGCAACATTAATAATAAACACTATGAAAACATTTTTTTGGAATAATATATTGTTCTAGAGAATTACTGAGTGCCTTAGGTTCTTTGGTAAACTTCTAAAATCCGTAAATCACCACACACATGAGTATAAATTAAGGGTCTTTGGAAATACATTAATAGATACAAGAAATATTATTTCCACCTTCGAGATCCGGTAATGGCCAACTGAAAAGCCCCGAATGAAGGTTGTAAGTCGCCACGCTTGGGAAAAGGGGTCAAAAATGATGGAGGTGCCTTGATGTCTTTGTCACGCCTGACCCAAAATGGTTGTCATGAATCGATATGGAGCCCCTTTCATTGTCTTCCCCAAATGCCCCCAAAACCCAAAATTTTCTTTGAAACCTCGATATTGTCTCCGCCACACAACCACGAAAACAACTCAAACGACAGGACTAGGGTAGATCTCTCACTACCGAAGAATTCCCCTGCTAGCTAGGGGGATGGGTCTCTCACCATCGAAGCTAGGTTCCTGTGGGATTTGACTCCTGGCCGTAGATGGGTGACGATGCAGAATTTTGCACGAGAAGGGGTCAATAAAATGTATGTCAAAAGTGTGTTTCCTTTCTCTCCTAGCTCTTATATACTTCCCCTCGGTAATCGAGCCCCAATAACCCTAGGTGCCTTTCAAACCATGGAGGGGCCAATAAATAAGAGTAACTATAGTTACTTTTTCCCTTTTTGAGTCGCCCTATCCAAAAGTGACCCCCAACGCAAAACTGGGATATTAAAACCATGGGGCCCCTTCCCAAAAGCTTCTAGTGTCCATGGCCCCGTCTGACCATGGCTAGGACTCGACCTAGCCCTTAGGCCTTTGGCACAGGAAAAGGGGACATTACAATCCTCCCTTCCCGAGAAATTCTTGACCCCAAGCATTATCCTGTCCTGTGCAATGCAACTGAATACCACGCCGTAAGTTTCTCCATCTCACCCTGTCGTCCACCAAGGATCCGTGTAATCCAAAGTAACCAAGAAACCCCATGTCGTCATCATGACCTCCATATGGTACCGAGAGCAATGTTATCCGTGAAGCAGAATGATACCCAAACCGACTCTCCACTGGTACCCACACCGAAATTTCCAATCGGTCCAATCCCTGCCAATGCAAGGTTGTCATCACGGAATCACCCACGGCCTCTCCAATCAACTCCTGGGTATGAAAGTTCACTCTGAATCCTGTAGAGTCCCCCGTATCAGCCTGTGAAACAACTGTTTATGCACAAATGGTGCTAACTCTCCCACCTGACCTGCACTCATGTGAGAGCCAGGCTCCTCATACTATATCTCGATGTGCCCCATGGAGGAAAAGTCCCAAGACTCCAGTAGATAGTCAACTGGCAATATCAGTGCCACATAGTCCACCTCCTGCGCTGAATGTGAACCGACTGAACAACCATGGGTCACTTTCATCTCTCCACTGACTAACATGTGGGTGAAGTGCTCACCAGGCATAGAAGTAGCAAAAATCATAGGAGTGTTGTCCCATGTTGATTCAACAAATGATGAACCCGTAAGCTCTGACTTGTCATAGTGACAAACCGTATATGCCTATATAAAGTTGGGGATATCCTCCTCGAACCTATGCCATATGAACCTCTCAGACATGAACCTATAGGTCTCATCGCAACTCAAATGCCCAGTCACGGAAGGACAATGCACATGTCGCAGTATCTCCATCCACAACCATGAATCTGACACAAGGCTCAATCTTCCCTAATAGAGGAGCATCTCATCCTCCAACTCAGAATCGTCATCCTCAGTATGTGACCATCCGAGATCTCACAAGTGTGTTATTCCTTGGAGTACTCAACAAGCAAATGAGGTCTCCTGGTCTACCAAAACTTCAAATAACCAACATAATGATAATCTCAGATGATCTCGAACTGTAATCCCAATCTCGAGAATAACATCATGTGTAAAATTGATGGCCACACCCACATCCATCATACTCCACATCAATCCGCAATAATAAAAATCCTCACCGTGTCGGATTGTCCTATCCTTCCCCTCAGCGTAACCACCCTTGGTGCTCCTGTAGATACTCCCCTCAGAAACACATTCCTGCCCTTGGACTTAAACTTCAACTCTATCGTCTGAAAGTTAGTCGAGACTCACCAAGAGAGTGAAGCCACTGCACTCTCAGCACTATGTTGGTCACTCCCATACCAACAATGTGGAAATCATTGGTAACTGTATAGTTACCCATCGTGATGCTCACTTGGGGAACCCGTCGTGTGCACCTCAAAGACTCTCCATTGGCCACAACCTCATTGATTCCCTCAAAATAATTTATCTGTAGTCCTCGCCTCTCAAACAATGAGGCATCAATACAGTTGTGGGTTGCCCCACTATCAATGAGTACCCCAACTCGTTGACCCTGCATAACTCCTCTAATCCTAAATGCCTTGTACATCATAGTACTAGACAATGTGGCTATAGTTTTCCGAGGAAATGTCTCCTCCTCTGCCCCACATCAACACTGTCCAACGCAACCCCATCTCCATCATCCATCTCGCGAGTCTCTATCTCCTCACCTTTGTCACCCTTTCTCTCCTAATAAGTAATTCTTGTGTGCTTTGTGTTTGCAAAAACAACCCGTTGGAATAGGAGTCATCAAATATCCCACTTGTCTCATACCTTGTGATGTCACCATGAACCACAAGAGGTTGCATTCCTTCACAATTCAACCACTACAACGACATGCTTCTTTCTTCACCAATCACATCTTTTGCGAATCTGCCCTTGTATACCCTGAAATTTGATTTCTTTGTTTTCCTTGAAAATTTTTAGTTTATCCACATGAGGGATGAATGCAAATTTCCCAAAAGATGGAAGCCAATATGTCCAATGAATGATTCCAACTTCAAGTAACCTAAATGTACAAACACATTCAAGTACTTCACATCTCTTATTGACAATAAAGAAATGAGTTACCTTCTTTGTGCAAGACATATCTTTCCATGGACATAACTCATCAATTCCTTGTATGTTGGGAATACACATGGTTGCTCCCTCATCATACTTTATTCTCTTTCCCCATATTTTCATTTCACCGTAAATGCAAGAGAAAGGGAAATCAATATTAGAACTCATGCATCCATAAACTTTATCATAAGGAACTTCATACCCTTTGTTGTACCCATTGATTCTCGTCATGAGAGAAGACAACACATCGGAAATAGCATAATTGGGGCTGCTCATCATGCCTTTGCAACTCAAAATTTCTGATATAGGATCAACATCTTCATTCTCCTTTGATTTTTCAACCCATGCATCATCGTTTTCCTTAACATCATGCAACCATGGCATCCCAAAATAGCCTTACTTCTAGCAATTTCAACCACAATAAATACACCACATACCTCATGTCCTTTCAATATCATGGGCCCCTGCATTATTTTCTTTGCCAACATATGCTTATTGGCTGAATCAAGAGCAATGTGAATGGAAGATGTGTTTATTCCATCTAGTTGAAACGTGATTATAAATTGGTCTACCTCAATCATCCAAGCATGTAAATGTTGTCCCAAATAATATAAACATGGAAACAACATAGAAGAACTCAACAAGCTAGGAAGATGGTAACCATTCTCATACCTTAGGATGCTAAATTCATGAATGCACCTTGAATTCAACTCTTCTTTTTTAACAACAAAGTGCATCTTGATTCTTTGAGCACTTTGAGGACCAAATGTCCCCACTAACCCTTCCAAGGGTTCCACCATGTAGCTAGTATAAAAATTGGTCATGGGATCTATTAATAAAACATTTTCTCCTCTCTTTATGATCATGTTATACACACCAATAGATCAAGATGATTAAAAATATTCTCTTACCCTTTTAGCAATCGTAAAACCAACGCTGGTACTTGAGAGTTACTCTCCTTCTTGCAACCGGAGTCCCCAATGAAGGAATCATGCTTGCCAACAAAAGACACATTTTTGTGCTCTTTGTACCTTTCCAGTGCCATCAATGTCCTCTGTGTATTCAAGATAGACATATGTTGAGCTGCCCCAAACATTGTTACCTAAGTGCCTATTGAAAGTATCGTAAAGATGATCAAAAGTTGCTAGTTTGGAAATTATAGTAGGCTTAAATTTTACACCGGTGTCCATGTGAGGCTCCTCCTCATGTGTCAGCTGCTCCATAGAGTCTTCTTTTATTGGTGTAGACTTCCTTGCATCAATTTCCCACATCTTTTCCTTGAACTCTTGTCTTGCTTGGGTGGCTATCAATCTAGCACTCTAGCTCTAATATTCAATTCCTCACACCATTTTAGAGTTTCCATTACATTCTATTTGCTTGCATATACAAATTCCTTCTCCTGAGCTGGAATAATTTCTCCAACAAGCAAAGTTTCACTAATGCGATTATTTTTCTCAATGGAAATCATACCTTTTTCTCTAGAAGCTTCTTCTTCTACAAATGAGTTCTTTTGTAATTCAGTCTTGACATATGATGGTCTTGCATGGGCTTTCTACCAATCTTCATCATGCAATAATCTAGAAATTGCATATTATCTCTAAAACCCTTACTCAAAGATTGGTATTTCCTCCAACAAGAATCCTCATCGATCACCTCTATTGGCCGCCCTTTATCACTATTCTCACCATGTGCCGTATTGTCCCTAGATCTACTTTGATTCACATTCTCGAGTGAGTTAAATTAAATACATATTAGTGGCTTCTGTTGTTTCACCATGTTGGTGAACATTTCCTTCATAAAACCAACATTGAGATCTTTCTAAACTATCATATTTAACCTACATAGGCTAGAGGAAAACAACTCGATACCACCATAATATCCCCAATGGGATACTACTTAAAATGCACAAATTATATGAAAACTTGTAGCCAAATAAAATACGATTTTTACTAAAAATGACCAAATAGGACAAATAATGGTATTAAATTGATATCACACAAAATATTTGCCCACAAAGTGCATGAAATTTGAGGAAGCTTGCAGTGATAATAATAAACACTATGAAAACATTTTTTTGGAATAATATATTGCTTCTTTAGAGAATTGCAGAGTGCCACTAAGCAGCCGGGTAAACTTCTAAAATCCGTAAATCACCAAATACACGAGCATAAATTAAGGGTCTTTGGAAATACATTAACAGATACAAGAAATAATATTTCCACCTTCAGATCTGACAACGACCGACTGGAAAACCCCCAAATAAAGGTTGCAAGTCGCCACGCTTGGAAGAGGGGTCGGAAATGATGGAGGCGCCTTCAATGTGCTACCACGCCCAACCCAAATGGTTGCTGTGAATCTAATTTGGAGCCCCTCTAATTGTCTTCCCCAAATGCCCCCAAATCCTGCGGAATCCTTTCTCTAAAACTTCTGATATTACCTCTACCACACAACCCTAAAAAACGGCTCCGAAATGAAAGACTAGGCTAGATCTCTCACTACCGAAGCATTCCCTGCTAGCTAGGGATGGGTCTCTCACCACCGAAGCTAGGATCCATGTGGGATTTGACTCCACAAGCTGTAGATGTGCAATAACAGCAGTTGCACGAAAAGGGGTCAATAAAAATGTATGTCAAAAGTGTGCTTCCTTTCTCTCCTGGTTCTTATATACTTTCCCTCAGCAATCGAGCCCCAATAACCCTAGGTTCCTTTCAAACCATGGAGGGGCCAATAAAATAAGAGTAACTATAGTTACTCTTTCCTTTTTTGAGTCACCATGTCCAAAAGTGACCCCCAACACAAAACTGGGATATTAAAACCATGGGGCCCCTTCCCAAAAGCTTCCAGTGTCCACGGCCCCCTGGGTTTGACCATGGCTAGGACTCGACCTAGCCCTTAGGCCTTTGGCGCAGGAAAAGGGGACATTACATTGTCATGATGCAAGCTTTCTCGTTTTTCCGATTTCACAAGTGGAGTGAAATGGGATAACAATGCCCTAGGATGCCCATATGCAAGCTACACCAAATAGTGGGCTAGATCTAGAATGTAGAAATGTGTCGATGGAATATAATGAACTTCCCCTTCATATGTAGTGTATATAGAGTTGATGCATTCCTTGTCACTTGAATGGATGCTAGATGGATGCCTTAAGAGTACTTTAGTGTCAATGAAATGCAAGCTTATGTGATGATAGTAATGCTTAGTGCTTGGTACCTCATTTTGAATACTTAACTATGTATTTATATGATTCTTTTGTTTATATTTCATAATTGAAAAATGGAAAGGACACTGTAAGTGAAAAAGATGCCCAAAAGATAAGAGAGACCCAAAAAGAGTGAGTAAGATGAGAAAAGGTCGGGCGCCCAGAGTGGACCGAGCACCGTTGTCCTAGTTGAATGCTAGTGTCCGAAGCCATGAAAATAAATCGGTAAAGTTATGACTTGGCTATAGGGTGTGTAAGACCAAAATAAAAAGCAAGAGACAAAGAAAAGAGACCAAAGATAGTTGTCAACCACTAGTTTTCTAGCTTAGGAATCATGTAAATGCTAACATGTTTTTAGGACCTAGAAAAGTACCCAAGTGTATGCTTTTGTGTCTACAACAAGACCACAAGAGATGACGAGGCAAGTCACACACACCAACAAAATCTCATATAAACATATTTAAAAAAACACATCTGAGCATTTTTTTACAATCTTTGCACCTATCGATAGAGACATTTGCTTCCATCATTGCCAAAAAGTTGGCATCGATCCAATGTGAGCAACGTAACAAACAAGACTCCTTTTCCCTATCGGAAATAATGGAGATAACTATACACATAAATTGATGCAATATTGGACCCTAAGAACTTTATTTTCCTTCTCCGATATGAATTATATATTATTTCATAGAATTACAAAAATTGGTGATTTTTTTTTCCCACATAAACAGTTGGTTGGTTGTCACTCTAAGAGACTATAACATGTGAACTATTAAGCAAAATATTTTAAATAGTGAATTGTAAGAAAATTGTTTTTTGTTTATCTTATTTTACTGATTTATCATAGTTCTGGTATATAAAGCTGTAAACCTGCACAAAAAAAATTGATTATTCAAGTGTGCATTCAATTTTGAAAAGAAAAATGGTGTATTTATCTTCACAACAATTGAATGGAAAAAGTAATAACATAATACCTTTTTTTTTCTCGGTTGTTATTTTTTTATTTAAAAAATAACAGTGCATGAAACTCTTTTTGTCCAATCAATATTTATTGTACAAACTTACACGAAAGGATAGGATCTTCCTATCATAACTGGTGTATTTTGCTTAAATATGTTGACACAACACTTTAATGGAATGAAAATTTAAAATAACTATATATAATTACTGTCCTAGAAATTAGAATACTTAACCTTCAATCAAAACAAAGATATTCTTTTCAATCATTTTTTACAGCCGCTGTCACTTTGATCTATCATAATATTAAGATTTAATTGCTAGAAGCTCTACTACAATTAGTTGTCTAAGAAGACTAGTGTCCGAGCTCTACTTTTCCACAAATAAACATAGGACATCAGTAACGATTCCTGTAGGCCGCCGGATTAAAAATGTGTAATCTAGAAGAGATATACTCGATATAAGATGTGTGTTGTATACAGCTAAACTGAAGAAATTCAAAAAGGAAAGGAAGGAGAGGATCTCTACAGTATTTAGTTTTAAGAAATCAATCCAAGTTGACATTTATTTTTAAGAATTCAGTCCAAAAATCGTTGAAGCGAAAAGGTAATGTTTGAGATTAGTTAAAAACTCTGAAAAAAATAAAAAAATCTACACATAAATATCTCTGCTAAAAACAACAGAGATTTCGATTTCGCTTGTGTAAAATCAAATCAAATGACCGATCCACAAGGACCACCACCCAATCATGATATAAGCAGCAGTATTTGTAAGCAACAGGACAAATCTGCAATCAAAAAGATTTTTAAGTATAGAAAGATCTCTGCACGCCGCACACATGATATATATATTTCCCTGTTCCCGGCATGTGTTTTAGTGGAAAATCTCAGACAATTTGTAATGAATCTAATCAATCCTGTACATAAGGAATTTGGCCCTTCAGAACGGGAAACGTATACATATACAATGGCCGTAAGAGTAAATAATTACGGGTCATTGTCAGGTTATAACAGGTACAAAATCGTGTAACGTTTTATCATGAAAGGTACAGTTTTTTTCTAAATAGATGATAAATAAGTGAACAAATTTTGCAGGATAGAAACTGGCAGATTCTGTGTTTGATTCCTATGCATTCGGTGCATTTATTAATAATCCTCCTGCCATTTGAAATCAGGCATAACAGTTATTCGTTTGTGAACGTTATTATAAAAAAGAACTTCACAAGTAGCAGAAAATTGCACTGATTTTCTGTAATTTTTACAGACGAACAATAAGCAAGCGACCAGCACAGACAAGAGAAATCCATTACCTTGCACCAGACACTGAAATGAGAAACAGGAACATCAATTATTGAAGGAAAAATAAGGAGCTTAAAATGCCTAACTTAGACCAGCAGGCTTGAATTCCTTTCAATGTACAATAGAAAGCACATGAGTATACTTCACATATGAGTGATAATTTTGCAATTCAGTTTGTTTTTAATATATTTTAAAAATATATTAGTTTTTTTTTTAAATTTAAAAACTCGATTAATTAAGAGAAATCTACGATTGATTTTGAGCAGGTGACACTTATGAACTTGAATAAAATTTTAAAAATATATATTACAGCACAAATAAATTATTTAAATACTACCCATTAATCTTGCAATGGCATGGAGAGGTGTTTTTAGTTTAATGCAGATTAGATAATGAAGTCCTGCAATCAAGTCATTTAAACAGAAACAGAAATATATATAGTAATAATAAGTGTTTTCTTAAATTGGAAGAGTTCTTTATTCAGATTAGTTAGGGGGCAAGCGCAGTCGTCAAGAATCATCCCTCCATTCCAAATTCAGACTCGAAAATAAAGCATTTAACAAAAATACATATAATTGAAAACATATTAACAATAATAACCACAATCAAGCCTGTACAATACTCTTAAAAATAGCACTTTATTTTCAATAAACTACTAACACTAATTTCTACACTCTACAATGAAAACGAAAACATTTTCATGGAAGTGGTTATAAGCTAAGGCACTTGTTGTAGAGATTAAAGTTTGAATTATGCTCTAAATTGTAAGAAAACAATTTTAATCAAATAAAAAAATTCATGGAAATAACTACATTATTTCTATTTATTCAATTCCACAATCTAATATCTAACCCGCTATTCTACTGTAACTGCAAAATGTAATGAAAACTATTTCAATTTTAGAAAATAGAAAATAATCATGGACATTGAAAGAAAATAACAACACTATGTTTTCAGAAACGAAAGAGAACTTATGGATGTTAAATTGTGAAGATTAAGACTTTCTTCTGCCAGACTACAATGAAATTGAAAATTTGATCGAAATAATCTCTATACATTGAAAAACAACACTTTTACCAGATTGCAATGAAAATTAAGATAATTACTAGACATTGAAAAAATGAGTTTTTTTTTTTCCATACTACGCTATAATCAAAATGAAAATTAGCTTTGACAATAAGGCTCCCATGAAAATGGAGATAATCATTAAACATTCAAAAGGAAATTGCAATGAAAACGAAGGCAATCACTAGATATTCAGAGAAAAACACTTCTATTTACAGATTGCAATGAAAATGAACATAATCAGTAGACATTCAGATAAAAACACTTTATTTTACCAGATTGCAACGAATGTGATAACATTTGCTAGAAAAACATTTTTTTAGCAGACTACAATGAATATGATAACAAAATTTGACATTCTTTTCGGAGTTTATAGTGTAAAATAGATTTCTTTTGGATGGTACTGCGTATAGATTTAGATTTTTTTGATAATAGCAGTTTCTACAAATTGCAAAAAGAAATACTTTTGTTATAAGACTGCAATGAATATGATATCACTTTCTACGAATTGAGAGAATGACACTTCCTTTCAGCAGACTACAATGAATACTTGATATTACTTGCTGGAAATTGAAATAATAGCATTTTATTTAATTAGATTGTAATGAATTTTATATAAGTATGATAACACTTAAGGATTTGAGATTCCTTTAGGAGTTCATAATGTAAAATAGATTTTTTTGGATGAGACTGCGTATAGATTTAGATTTTCGAATGATAACACTTACCATGTAATTGACAAAATGTGACATTTTTGTATATAAGACTGCAAGGAATATGATAACACTTTCTACAAATTGAAAGAATGCTACTTCCTGTCAGCAGACTACAATGAATTCAGATATTACTTTCTGGAAATTGAAATGACAGCATTTTCTTTTATCAGATTGCAATGAATCTTATATAACTTTGACAACAGTTAGAGATTTGAGATTCCTTTAGGAGTTCATAATGTAAAATAGATTTTTATTTTTTTGAATGAGACTGCGTATAGATTTAGATTTTCTGATGATATCACTTCCTACAATTGAAAAAATGACATTTTTATTTATAAGACTGCAAGGAATATGATAACGCTTTCTACAAAATTGAAAGAATGCTACTTCCCTTTCAGCAGACTGCAATGAATTCAGATATTACTTTCTGGAAATTGAAATGAAATCATTTTCTGTTACCAGATTGCAATGAATCTTACGATTTGAAAGTGAAAGAGTAACACTTTATATTTTACAGACTTCAATGAATACGAGACATTTACTGAATAGCATTTTCTGTTACAACATAAATAATATAAATCAGTGCAAAACATTCAAAGATTTGGAGTTCTCTTTTACCAGGGCAAGACGAAACGGAGACCTGGAGCTTAAATAGTGAATTCTGCCATATTTTCCCACAGCTTTCTTGAGCTTTGTACACAGATTTGCTCAGACAAAACATTTTAACAAAAATCATTATCCTCACCTGAGCACTAAGTTCAAGAAAGCTGTGGAAAAATATGATGGAGTTCTCGCCACGCCACAGCCACCAAAGAAAGGTAAATATCACTGCAAATTTCTCGACAAAAACACAAAGCATTTGAAAATGAGGACTAAGTACTAAGAGAAAAAGAAAACATCATACACCAAAATTTTCTCAAAGCTAAGGACTGATGAAAAGCTTGAGAGCCGCTCACAATTTAAAGCCCTTGAAAGACGCACAGTTGTGCCATTTAAGGTTAAAATTCTAGTAAAACTTCTCAAGTACTGGCAATTTTTACCACAAAAACGACCGCCATTGAACCGAAGGACATAACAGGCGTTAGCCAAAGAAAGAAAAAGAAAATCCTACAGAAAACCGGAGGATATTATTGCAAGCTTTAAATCTGTACCGTGCGGACAGCTATTCCCATGGCATTTTATGCAAACTCTTTTGATACCAAACGAAAATGAAAAGGTAAATGAAAAAGCGCTGCTTATAATGAGCAAATTGAGCAGTGGAGGGGATCGAACATGGGACCTGTAAGACTTGCACAAACAAGCAAAAGGGGCAGGGGGCATCTGGGCCTTCTGCAAAACTGACTTGGCTATTTCTTGTGTCATACTCTAAAACAACAAAACATGCACTGTTTTTATGGCCCACTCTACGCTATATTCTGTACGTTATTTAGCGAATCTTAATTAGATTTTGTGTGCACATTTAAATAAACCTTATTCCGGTTGTCCGGACTCGGTGGTAAAGACGGACAGTAGTTGGCAGTAGTGCAACACTTTTATGGAAAGGATTTTAAGATTAAAATTTTTAGATAGGGTCCGATCTAAGAGTCCTAACTAATTATGGAAAGGTTTTTTAGATTAAAAAACTAAGATAAAGAGTCCGGACTAAGAGTCCTTGGGGAGTTAGGTGTGAATTCTCTAAAGAATGAGGTTAATCGAGGAAAGTTTGGTGTTAGCGGCTTACAAAAAAAAAGGTAAGGTTAATTGAGAGAAATTTGATGCTAGCACTTCCGATTAATGGAAAGGAGTTTTGTGAGTATGATACAAATAAAATTAATTGCTTCGGTGAGTTTGGGTTCACTGTGAATATGTTAAGAATGAGATTAATCGAGCGAGAGTTTGGTGTGAGTGTACTACGAATGGGATTAATTTTGGGGAGTTTGATGTGAGCACATTTCGAATGAGGTTAATTGAGGAGAGTTTGTGTGAGTGTACTCGCAATGAGGTTAATAAAGAGGAGTTTAGTTTGAGTTTCATGCGAATAAGGTTAATTTAGTTTGGTGTAGGTGCTTTCCAAATAAAATCAATCGAGATAGGTTTGGTGTAAGTGTGTTAACAATGAGGTTAATTGAGGGAGTTTAGTTTGAGTGCCATATGAATTCAACGTAATTGAGGATTAGAAATAGACCTAATTGGGTGTAAGGGATTGTGAATATGAGTGTACCATGAATGAGGTTAATTAGGGTCATAATTGGAAAACTAGGTGTGAGTGCATTGTGAATGAGGTTAATTGAGAGAAGCTTAACACAAATGCACTAAAACTAAGGTTAATTGAAAATATTTTTGTGTGTGTGCGCTACAAATTAGGGTAATTAAGGGGAGTTGAGTGTTAGTATGCTACAAAATGAGGTTAATTAAGAGGAGTTTTGTGTGAGTGTGCTACAAATGAGGTTAATTAAGACAAGTTTGGTGTTAGAATAGTACGAATGAGGATAATTAAATGAAGTTTAATGTGAATCACCTTATGAAGAAGGTTAATTCGTATCCTTACAAATGAGGTTGAGATTCGGGCATAAAATGGAAACAAATTGTGTGTAATCTTGCTTTACATGTGAGCATGCTACAAATGGGGTTAATCGGGGTAAATAATGAAATTTTGGATGCATTGTGATTAAGGTTAATTAGAATAAAATTGGTCACACATGTCTTACAAGACTTGTTTCAATGGGTTTAAAGAAGTAAAAATGGACATAGTTATACATGAGTTCCTCATGAACGAGTAGAGTCAAGGGTGTTACGAACAAGATTATTTGGGGTAAAATGGACGCAAATGTCTAGCGAATGAAATTAATTTAGATAAAAGTTGGTCACGTCTCCCCAGAGCTACTCAATGTGAATATAGAGTTAATTAAGATTAAATAGTTGAAACCCCATAATACTAGAACCTCTAAATGAAAGTATTTGGGATTAAAAAAAATTGAACTAAAATTCGAGGTGACTAGAAGAAAATTAAACTAAGATAAATATGATAACACAAATAAGCTCATAGTATATGAATGAAGGTTAATTGGGATTAAAAAATGTTGTGATGAATGAGTGTAAAGTGTTCGAGGCCAACCCATATTTATGGGATGAATTGAGCTAAAACATGATAACATGAATGGAGATATAAGGTATAAGACTAAATCATATGAATGAGATGAAAAAAGTGGTGGTGAAAATTTAATAAATTGAGAATGTAATAAGATAATTGATTGTTACAAATAAATATGTTTGTTTATTAGAGTCTCTCTTTTTAGATTATTATATGATTCAATAATAATTTTGATACTCAATCCAAATACGTCTTGAACATCTTGAAGTGGTTTATAATTTAAAAGTTTTCACAATATCATGTTTGGATATGATTTTGGGGTTAAATAAAATATTTGGGTGTGATTTGGGATTAAATGTAGTTGGAATCAAGTATGAAATAGTCGTTGAGTCTATTTCTCATGTATGTTTGAGGTTAACATTGTGAACCAATAATTTATCGCCGTTGCCTAACCTCAACTCACTCGCAACCTTCCCTTCACAATCTGTACTTTAAATTTTGAAATCACTATTAATTTAGCATAAAACATAACAACATTATATATTTACGGGTACTACACATTACATTGTTACTTTTTATATTAAAACTGACGAGGATAGAACGATGAGTAACAGAAAATATTTTTGAATTGATCACTATGAATTGTACAAGTTTGAGTGATGGATAAGGTGTTTCCCAAATAGCATTCCTAGCAAGATTTTCAACTATAATAAATCCATACGAACGAAGGCTCTAAACACCACACTCGTGAAGGTGACCAGAGTTTATTGACCCAATTAAAAAACAAAACAAATCTTTAACTTAGATTTACCAAACCCATTGATTATGGTGCCCACCGCCTGCAAAATAGCACGCCAAAACATCTTTGGAAATGACCAAAGAAAACACAGCATTAAAAAAACATTGACGGTTCCAATAAACTAATTTTCCAAACATTGACCTACTAAACTAATGTTCCAAACGTTAGGAAGGTTAGTTTATTAATTAAATTTGAATTTATGTTGGGAGATCGGACGGCAGCGAGCTGGGGAAGAGTGCAATGCCTTCCTAGCCGCCCACGTGTCAGATTGTGGAGGGCAACTGTAGAAGGCGTCGTCTATCCTGTCATCTTTCTAAAAGCAATGAAAATGGCCCCTCACTTTATGATTGATTATAATTATAACCGGTCGGCCATGGTACCTACTAATTAATAAAATGACTTTTGCTATTCTATTCTAAAAATAATCCTACCCACCCACTCATTTCTTATCCAATAAAATTGTGGGGAGTAAATTTGAAATCATAGGGACCCAATGCAAAAGGCACGGACTTCTATAATGATAGACAATTCACTACTTTAGGTTTGCCTCCTTACCTTCTTTTATAGACCTCACACTAGAAGGAAATCATGCAAATTGATAGGTACTACGTGGGTTCATATCTATCATAGTTTAAAAGGCATTATGAAAGGAAATGGCAGAGGTGAGCCATTTAGTGGCAAGTGTCAGATGGACAAAATCTTTATTTTATCTAATGAATTTCTCTCCATGGCTTTTCTTGCATTTGTACACTGTTTTTTTAAGATAGCTACCATGACTAGTAACTAACCCTACGAGAGGGGCCCATCTCCACAATGCCGATAGGGGATGTTTTTTAATGGAGAAGAAGTCGCTATCATTTCAATAATACAACATTTCCTTCCTTTGAGTGGTCACTTCTCATATAATTGAGAGAGAAGTTACCAAGTAAGTTGTCATACCACTAAAGAATTATATTCATGTACATGAGTTGTTTATTATAGTTATAAAGTGTAGATTGTTAATGAATATCTAGCACTTTAGTTATTTTTATTTGATTAAAATTGTTGGAGCTTAAATAGTGAATTCTCCCATGTAGAAGTAGTTTATTAGAGTTATAAAGTGTAGATTGTAGACATTTAAAATAATGCAAGATAGATTGGATGTAATGGTTTAATTGGTGGAGTGAAATATTTAATCTACACTATGTTATAGGTTCCATGTACCAATGTTAGGTTCCATGATGTTGGGTTCCCAATAAATCCAACACTTATCTAGGTCGTAGCTCTAGTAAGAAATCGCTTTAACAATAAAAAGAATCAATAAAAAATAGTGCAAGATATTCATTAAGTGTTATTTTGTATTTTTCTAGTGTCAGAATGTATTAAGTGTTTTTAATATGTTTTAACGTATATGCTTATTTGTCGATTATTGATTCAACTTGAGTATTATTGATTTTCAACAGTTATCCCCTTTCTTCTTAACTTCTCAAATTGAACTCTATTTTATTTCTTGTGCTTTTGGGGTGTTGTGCCAAAAACATCTCGATGTTCATGATGTTGAACCTACTTCTTTATGTTGGTCTTTATTTAGTTTGGGCACACTTGTCCTATTCATCCTTTTTTCACTTTTAGCCATTAAAAGCTCAATTGTTGTACCAATGTGATTCACAATTAGATTGAATTTTCAATAAATACACAAGTATCGTAGCTCGTTTGGACACTAACCGTATTCACACTTTATTTATCTAGCACTTTAGTTATTTTTATTTGATTAAAATTACTGGAGGTTAAATAGTGAATTTTGCCATGTAGAAGTAGTTTATTCGAGTTATAAAGTGTAGATTGTAGACATTTAAAATAACACAAAATAGATTGGATGTAATGGTTTTATTGGTAGAGTGAAATATTTAATTTACACTACGTTATAGGTTCCATGTACCAATGTTGGGTTCCCAATAAATCCAACACTTATCTATGTCATGTAGCTTTAGTAAGAAATCATTTAACAATAAAAAGAATCAATAAAAAATAGTGCAAGATATTCATTAAGTATTATTTTGTATGTTTCTAGTGTCAAAATGTATTAAGTGTTTTTAATATGTTTTTAACGTATTTGCTTATTTGTCGATTATTGATTCAACTTTAGTATTATTTATGTGTTTGTTGATTTTCAATAGTTATCCTCCTTTCTTCTTAACTTCTCAAATTGAACTTTATTTTATTTCTTGTGCTTATTGGGGTGTTGCGCCAAAACATCTCGATGCTCATGATGTTGAACCTACTTCACACTTTAGTTATCTAACACTTTAATTATTTTTATTTGATTAAAATTGTTGGAGCTTAAATAGTGAATTCTGCCATGTAGAAGTAGTTTATTAGAGTTATAATGTGTAGATTGTAGACATTTAAAATAACGCAAGATATATCGATGTAATGGTTTAATTGGTAGAGTGAAATATTTAATCTACATTACGTTATAGGTTCCATGTACTTTGATGTTGGGTTCCCAATAAATCCAACACTTATCTAGGTCGTAGCTCTAGTAAGAAATCGTTTAATAATAAAAAGAATCAATAAAAAATAGTGCAAGATATTCATTAAGTGTTATTTTGTATTTTTCTAGTGTCAGAATGTATTAAGTTTTTTTAATATGTTTTTAACGTATTTTCCTATTTGTCGATTATTGATTCAACTTTAGTATTATTGATGTGTTTGTTGATTTTCAATAGCTATCCCCCTTTCTTCTTAAGTTCTCAAATTGAACTCTACTTTATTTCTTGTGCTTTTGGGGTGTCAGGCCGAAAACATCTCGATGCTCATGATGTTGAACCTACTTCTTTATGTTGGTCTTTATTTAGTTTGGGCATACTTGTCATATTCATCCCTTTTTTCACTTTTAGCCATTAAAAGCTCAATTGTTGCACTCAATGTGATTCACATTTAGATTGAATTTTCTATAAATACACAAGTATCGTAGCTTGTTTGGACACTAACCGTATTCACACTTTAGTTATCTAGCACTTTATTTATTTTTATTTGATTAAAATTATCGGAGCTTAAATAGTGAATTACGCCATGTAGAAGTAGTTTATTAGAGTTATAAAGTGTAGATTGTAGACATTTAAAATAATGCAAGATAGATTGGATGTAATGGTTTAATTGGTAGAGTGAAATATTTAATCTACACTATGTTATAGGTTCCATGTACTCAATGTTGGGTTCCCAATAAATCCAACACTTATCTATGTCATGTAGCTCTAGTAAGAAATCATTTACTAAAAAAAAAGAATCAATAAAAAATAGTGCAAGATATTCAAAGTGAAGTGTTATTTTGTATGTTTCTAGTGTCGGAATGTATTAAGTGTTTTTAATATGTTTTTTAACGTATTTACTTATTTGTCGATTATTGAGTCAACTTGAGTATTATTAATGTGTTTGTTGATTTTCAATAGTTATCCCCTTTCTTCTTAACTTCTCAAATTGAACTCTATTTTATTTCTTGTGCTTTTGGGGTGTTGTGCCAAAACATCCGGATGCTCATGATGTCAACCTACTTCTTTATGTTGGTATTTATTCAAATACTAGGCACACTTGTCTTATTCATCCTTTTTTCACTTTTAGCCATTAAAAGCTCAATTATTGTACCAATGTGATCCACATTTAGATTGATTTTTCTATAAATACACAAGTATCATAGCTCATTTGAACACTAATCATATTCAGAATTTAGTTATCTAACACTTTAATTATTTTTATTTGATTAAAATTATTGGAGCTTAAATAGTGAATTCGCCATGTAGAAGTAGTTTATTAGAGTTATAAAGTGTAGATTGTAGACATTTAAAATAATGCAAGATAGATCGATGTAATGGTTTAATTGGTGGAGTGAAATATTTAATCTACACTATGTTATAGGTTCCGTGTGCGATGTTGGGTTCCCAATAAATCCAACACTTATCTAGGTCGTAGCTCTAGTAAGAAATTGTTTAACAATAAAAAGAATCAATAAAAAATAGTGCAAGATATTCATTAAGTGTTATTTTGTATTTTTCTAGTGTCGAATGTATTAAGTGTTTTTAATATGTTTTTAACGTATATGCTTATTTGTCGATTATTGATTCAACTTGAGTATTATTGATGTGTTTATTGATTTTCAACTTGAGCTTATTCCCCTTTCTTCTTAATTTCTCAAATTGAACTCTATTTTATTTTTGTGCTTTTTAGAGTGTTGTGCAAAACATCTGGATGCTCATGATGTCGAACCTACTTCTTTATGTTGGTCTTTATTTGGTCTAGGCACACTTGTCATATTCATCCTTTTTTCACTTTTAGCCATTAAAATCTCAATTATTGTACCAATGTGATCCACATTTAGATTGAATTTTCTATAATCACACAAGTATCGTAGCTCATTTGGACACTAACCATATTCACACTTTAGTTATCTAACACTTTAATTATTTTTATTTGTTTAAAATTGTTGGAGCTTAAATAGTGAATGCTGCCATGTAGAAGTAGTTTATTAGAGTTATAAAGTGTAGATTGTAGAAATTTAAAATAATGCAAGATAGATTGGATGTAATGGTTTAATTAGTAGAGTGAAATATTTAATCTACAATACGTTATAGGTTCCATGTACCAATGTTGGGTTCCCAATAAATCCAACACTTATCTATGTCATGTAGCTCTAGTAAGAAATCATTTAACAATAAAAAGAATCAATAAAAATAGTGCAAGATATTCATTAAGTGTTATTTTGTATGTTTCTAGTGTCGAATGTAGTAAGTGTTTTTAATATGTTTTTAACGTATTTGCTTATTTGTCGATTATTGATTCAACTTGAGTATTATTTATGTGTTTGTTGATTTTCAATAGTTATCCCCTTTCTTCTTAACTTCTCAAATTGAACTCTATTTTATTTCTTGTGCTTTTTAGGTGTTGTGCCAAAACATCCTGGATGCTCATGATGTTGAACCTACTTCTTTATGTTGGTCTTTATTTGGTCTAGGCACACTTGTCATATTCATCCTTTTTTCACTTTTAGCCATTAAAATATCAATTATTGTACCAATGTGATCCACATTTAGATTGAATTTTCTATAATCACACAAGTATCGTAGCTCATTTGGACACTAACCATATTCACACTTTAGTTATCTAACACTTTAATTATTTTTATTTGTTTAAAATTGTTGGAGCTTAAATAGTGAATGCTGCCATGTAGAAGTAGTTTATTAGAGTTATAAAGTGTAGATTGTAGAAATTTAAAATAATGCAAGATAGATTGATGTAATGGTTTAATTGGTAGAGTGAAATATTTAATCTACACTATGTACGTTATAGGTTTCATGTACCGATGTTGGGTTCCCAATAAATCCAACACTTATCTAGGTTGTAGCTCTAGTAAGAAATCGTTTAACAATAAAAGGAATCAATAAAAAATAGTTCAAGATATTCATTAAGTGTTATTTTTATTTTCTAGTGTCGAATGTATTAAGTGTTTTTAATATGTTTTTAACGTATATGCTTATTTGTCGATTATTGATTCAACTTGAGTATTATTTATGTGTTTGTTGATTTTCACTAGTTATCCCCCTTTCTTCTTAACTTCTCAAATTGAACTCTATTTTATTTCTTGTGCTTTTTGGGGTGTTGTGCCAAAAACATCACGATGCTCATGATGTTGAACCTACTTCTTTATGTTGGTCTTTATTTAGTACGAGAACACTTGTCTTATTCATCCTTTTTCACTTTTAGCCATTAAAATCTCAATTTTATACTAATGTGATCCACATTTAGATTGAATTTTCTATAAATACACAAGTATTGTAGTTCGTTTGGACATTAACCATATTCACACTTAAGTTATCTAGCACTCACAAGAAGATGTTAAGCATATTAAACAAATCATAAGAACATTTATCGTTGTCTAAATCTAGCATTATATTGTCAAGAGTTTTTTCTATGCATACTACATTTTATCTATATTATGCAATTCCCATATCTAAAGTTATTTCCTTTAAATACATACATTACTATTTTTCTACATTAAAATTTTCAACATAAAGGGTTTAATAAGAAGATGGCTAGCTAGATCACTATTTACCCTTAATTAAATTATTGGTGGTGGGTGAAGTATAATTTGATTTAGGGTTCATTTTAGTATAATATACTATTATATATATGATTAATTCACCATAATGTAGTAATACAATATAATTCCAAAATTTGTTAATTTTGAGATCTGGAGTCAAAGTCAAGGTAAAAGTGAATAAGCATGTGAAAAAGATGAAAGTATAAGCCAAAAAATCCGAAGGTATAAGTGAAAAAGGTAAGCATAAAGTTTGAATTGTCAAGGCATTATGCAGAATTGTTATTGGATGACAACCTAAATACATGATGTCACTAATAAAATGATTACACAATGTCGGATGGTAGAAAAGTTCATGTTACTGAGATGGTAACCTAAATCTAAGAGTTACCATTTGGTGGCGTGAATGTATACAACCAATAGTGGCCCAATAGCGTGTTCACATAACCTTGTTTGGTAGCCTAAGCCATGTTACCATGTTATCATGTAGCATGAGGTTTATTTTTCACAATGTCTTGAATTTATTTTTTATATATTTTATTTTAAACTTTTATATTTTTGTCACATGTGAAGACTTCAAAATCACCCATATGATGGCCCCTAGTGCAAATGAGAAAAGAGCTCAAGGAAAAAGAAAACATGACATGGACATTTCAAAATATTTCAGTCAACCCATAATTACACTAGTGCCAATAGTAATTTCAAATCTTATTATGTTGATGTTACTTTATATGTTGATTTCCTAAAGGATGCAATAAGACAACTCAATTTCTTTCAAATGTAAAAAACCCTACCAATGAATTTACACCAAATGAAATTTGTAATCAGCATAGTAATTCAATTCACTTAGATAGTAGTGATAATCCCAATTTCCATCAAACTCAAACTTCAGATAAAGATTCCAAAAACAACATCAAAACATGTAAGAGTGGGAAGTGGACTTTAGGAAGGACTTATAAATTTGAATGGTCAGCCAAATATCCATTTATTGAACTTGTTGAACCAGAAAACACTATTGATACTCCTACCAAATGTAGATGTACTATATGTAGTTGGAAACTAGGAAAAGACCACAAAATGCAATTGAAGTTGGACACAATAGAGAAGCATTGTGGGAAAGTATATGAGTCAAAAAAAGAAGATGGAACAATAATAAAAAATCTAGATGGAAAACCGAGGAAGATTGTTTACATATGAGATATGATGTAGCAGAAATATGAAATCATCATAAACATCTTCAAGACCTTGTTGAGAAAGGTGGAACAATAAAGGCTAAATTTGTAAAAGTTGTTGATGCAAGTCTTCAATCAAAACTTATACAATTCAAACAATATTTCACATTTTAAAAAAGGGAAGACCTATTTCAGATCTCATTGATTATAAGATATTATTTCAATGTAATGGGTTTCCAAACATTCCAACATCACACTGGTCAGATACCAGTGCTTGGGAAATGGCAAAGTGTATGGTAGAAATTGAAATCACTGATTTGAGAGAGAAGGTAAAAATGTGAATTTTATCTCATTGTCGATTGATGAGGTCACAATAAGTAGACAATACATCATGGGTTTGCATGCATGTCTACACTTTCAATTTCAATAACCATTTGAGGGAAAATCATCTACTAGCTATGAACAAAATGATGGAGAATTGTAATTAAGAACCTCTACAAACTAGTTATTAAAAATTTGAAAGAAATAATTGGTATGGATGATCATTCAATCTCTACTGAAGTTGATTTGTGTTGGGGATGATGGGGCATCTATTCATGCAAGGTCATAAAACTGGGCTTTGTATTCACCTTCAAACAATTGTTTCCTCGTACATGATACATATTCACTACATGGCTCATAAAATGAATCTCACTTACAAGATTGTAAGTAATTTTGAAAATGTTGCTAAAGTGGAAGAGCTTATACATGATTTGCATTCATACATGTCAAAAAATCCTAAAATATTTTTGGAGTTTCAAAAATTTTCTATTGGAATTACAAATGGTAAAAATTGTTGAAAGATGTTGACACAAGATGGATATCATTGTATGATCAACTTGCAAATTTTTAGGAATACAGGTCATTAATAGGTATATGTTCAAGAATCATAGAGAAGTTGATAAGGTGAAAGATATGCTATATCACTTGATTGATTTGAGACATTATTAACATTATGTGGTATTTTTCCAATGTTGAAGGAAATAAACAACTTGGTGAAACAAGCTCAAGAAATATCTATATACATTGTTGATTTTATCAAATTAAGGAAACATGTATGTATGATTTTGGATAACTTATATTCCAACCAAGACTAGTTTCAAAAGCCAATATTCAATAGTTGGAAGGTCTTAACAAATACAAAAAAAATATCCCAACAACTATTTGAAGTTCAATATCAATGGTCATCTTTGTATCTCAGTTGATGGGAAAAATATACCAATGCACACTTTCCAAAGAGATCCTTATGTCCTAGGTTTTGATATTGAGGAAGTACCAGTGACAAGCCTTCTATTTGATGTTGCACTATCTGATATACATGAAAAAAATTGATGAAGATATCTAAAACATTATCTTCTGAGATCAAAGAATGATTTAAGAATAGTGATCTTCTTGAGGCCATGGGAGTTGTAAATCCCAATTTCTGGAATCCAATGATTGGTGAAGAACAAACAACTCAACTCTTTACAAAATACATGTCTAGACTAATGGATCAAGTTTTGTAAAATATTCAGATGTTAATGGAGGAGAATTGAATGGTATATTGAATATAAAATTACTCATATCATAGTCACACATTTTGCATTGACAATGAGTGATCAATATAAGACTCTTATTGAACCAACAAAAAATGGAGCTATTACACTATGTGGAGAAAGTTGTATCACAATAGCATTATGAGGGAAACTATAAGTGAATACTTCAAACTATATGAACTCATACAAAAAATGATTCTGGGGTCAGTTGAAGATGAAAGGGTTTTAGTAGCATTAACATTTGTTAAATCAAAACTTCACAATATTGAAAAAAATATGGAAACTTGTTTGAGACTTGTATGTTTCAAGATATGGAGTGGACACATTTCCATATGAAAGAGCATTAGCTACTTGGACATCCTTGCAGAGTGAGAGAGATTTCAATCAGATAAAACCAATGGAGACTCATATTATGTTGAAATTGACTTGACTCTGGTGGACCTACAACAATACAAAAGATAAAATAAGTGATGAAGGACCATTAAGGATAGGGTTGTTTCAGTTACTAGACACTTGAGCATTTTCCTTTTAAAATATATATATATATATATATGACTCATCATTTAGTTATTTTTCCTTTACATATATTTTTTATATAATGTTTGGAAATTTTAAATCACTTCTATGTTTTTATATATTGCGTGAAATAACAATATAGTAACTAGTTGTGCAAACTGATGATGTAAAAAAATTAATTACATTACTTAGGAAAGTATGTTCAATCATTGATTTCTCAATATCAATCCACACATGTTCACAAATATATTATAATCCATATATCCATCAAGATTCTGGGGATTAATAAAATACATAGGAGTCTAGAGATAATGTTTTTGTATTTAATTCAGTTGATTTGAAAATACACTATAAGTATAATCTATCTATACATCAAGAATCAACTATCAAGATTCAAGAGTAAAATGTACATCCAAGTTTTCAATATTGAGTCCATCCAAGTTTGAAACTAAATTGTAAATCCATGTATTCATCAACTACATGTTTTAAAATAAGATAATGTTTTCATTTAAAAATACAATGATTGACATCAATAGTTTTCTTCATTTGGATCCTATCTGGAGAAACTTCTACAACATCAACATTTGTACTATCTTTAATAACACCACAAATTGACTAATTCATTTGCAGTGACATTAATATTTTCAATATTTTTCCTATCCTCACTAGTTGCATCTCTTGTTGAAAGGAGAGTAGGATCCTCATCATCATTTTTTTCTTCAACAAAATATCAGATCCAATCCATGCTCCTTTATAATCCTTTCACAATGTATTGTTCTTCTTGTTTAATAGAACAAGTTTCTCTTTGAAGACTATTTCTCCCATACACTTTCTCTTACTTTTTAAGGTGCTCATCTAACACCTACACTTCAGTCTTCAATGTATGGTATTTGGACTACACGTAAAAATCCATAGTTAGAAAGTAGATAAACTATAACAACATAAAATATAATCTTCAAAATATTAAGTACTTACCAAGGCCAAGTCTTTCTCTGCATTTGCAATAGTGACAAGTTTTTTTGTCTCTATTCCACTTATTGTAATATGATTGTGCCTCGACGTTCAAATTTTCCAATCTGTTAAGCATTATATTTAAAACATTATCATTATTATAATTATTGTTGGTGATAATATTACCAGATTGTGCTTGAGAAGTAAAGCATCAATCTTAACCGGTTCATTTTTATCAATGAAAAAAATTTTGTTCCCTATGTGAAAAATTATGATATCATTCATTAATTTCTTTGATCAAGATTTTCTCTCTGATCTCCCATATCCTCAATTCCTTAATATCAGGAACAATATTTTCCATCACAAGGGTTATACAATTATCATCCACAAGAATGTCAACCAAAAAATTTTTTTTTTCATCATCATCCAAATTTTCCTCCCCAATTGGTGAAGGAGGATCTGAAGTGGCTTGTTGTTGTGGCACTGGATGCTCCTTTTGTGCAGAAATAATAAGATCATCATGATTGAATTTTTGTTTTGCTTTTTCCATGTCATAAATGTTATCAAATCCAAGATACTCCTCATCCATATCTATATTATTTAAAATAGAAGTTCCTCTAATAATCTACACCACCCAATGAAAATTTGGGGAACTCTAAAGTGGTATAATTATGTGTCCCCTGCTCATTCCAGGAACACTATCCTCTTTCCCCTACCATGAGGTGGAAGGGGAGGTGGGTGTGTGTACTCCTTAAGTTCCGAGAGGAGGGGGTGGTCGTGGGTTGAACATGAGATTGAGGTTGTAAAAATTCTGTGAGCATCAATAATTTAACAATATCAATATGTTGTATGCACAAAGTCAAACAAGAGAACACTAAGCACTTAAAAAGAATGAAATCAATATGGATTTTTACACTTGTGAATGTTGTTTTGTCCATAATCAATATATATGTGCATTGATGGAAGGGGGGTGGTGGCATTACAAGCCTATTTTAAGGAAAACCAGTTAAATTGAATGATAAAATCCTAAAACCAAGACTAATATAAATAAAATTTAAATCTATGATTTATTCATACCTGAACTTGAAGGGAAAAGAACTTTGTAGACTAAATCTCTATTTCTCGGTATGTAAGTAGTGTCTGAGCATTAGACACCATGGGTGATGTGTCGGACATGGTTGTACATTAGGAAAATGACATATGTCATTGTCAAGACTCAGATTATCATTAGTCTATAAACAAATTTAATCAAAATTAACATGATTGTGCATTGTGGATTAATTAAAACCTAGATTGGCCTTGAGTACACATTTTTCATAGTTGTGGGATGATCCAAATGAACCACACATGCATTTTCTTCTACTTCTAGGTTGTTGGGTGCTAGTGATAGTCATAGTGTCATCGGTCATGGTGACATCAACCAAATTTGTCACCACCCACCCCTCGAGCCCAAAGAGGGTTATGTCCATGTGAAATTCACAACACGTCGAGCCATTGTTTCACTTTCTTTGACTTGTTGAAAATAGATTATATATTTTTTAGAATTGATTTAAAATGATTATTTTTATGAAAAGAATCAAGATAGAATGCTTTAAAAACAAAATTCTCACCAAATGTCAGTCCATAGACATTGCATATTTTCCATCTTCTCATGTAGTGCAGTTGGAATAGATGTTGATTTCAGTGCATGAAAACCCTCATAATAGAAAGCAAGAATAAAACAAGAAGAAGAAATAATTACACTAGGATTCACAATGGCTTTTCAAGGTCAAGAGTGAATCCTTGTTGAAAGATATGAACACCAATCGAATCTAACACCGGAAAGGGTTTGGAGAAGGTAGTACACTACCCACTAAGAGGAAAGTTAATGTATCTTCCTTGTAAAATGATGCGGGCCTGGAAAAATTCCACCATGGCTGGAGAAAGGGTCTTTGATTGATTGAGTGTTAATCCCTCTTTTGGAGGGATTATTAACCTCAACCTCAATAGAAATCTTGTAATGAGACTCTAAAATTTTTTTTCTCATCAGGTAGAATGGTTTTTGTTGATACAAAAATGCATTTTGATGGGTATCCCCATGTTAGATGATGAATATCATCAGGGGTTATTCTGATGAAAAATTGGTGTGATGGTAATGCAACTTGGAAAGAGCCAATCAAAATATTATATGTATGCATTAAATTGTCTAAAACTTGGTGTTTGTCTCATACTGAGGCATGTACAGTAGTCCATGAAACCTTGAGTTTCCAATCCAATCGGATTGATCTTTAATTTCTGGGTCTTCCAATAGTTGTAGTAATTATGGATACAATAGGTTTTTATAAACAAAATATGAAGTGCTAATTGAATTTTTTTCTTGGTGCCATGATTCTTGATCTTTTGAAAAAGAGAGGTGTTGAGATACACAGTTATTATCGATTACATGTATGTGTCACGTGAAGATCTAGTCATGTGGATAATATTGGAAGTGGATTGTAGAAAAACCATTTGGAATAGTGGTTGGCATGTGAAAAACTCTAGTCCAAGAAACCTACAAGTGAAAATGGGACAAAATGAATGGAGATGGGTATATATATAGGAAAGGAATGGGCCCAATGGTCAAGGCCGAGAACATGGAACAAATAACATCCGGTAGATGGGAATAAAAACACAAGTGGAAACACAAATAATGTGTCCGTGTTGGTATACTATGATGTGTCATTCGATATTTCCATTTGTGTTTTCATTCGGTGTTGATATCACAACATCGTCTAGGCTTTATAAATGATATAATGTTACTAAATGGAAACCTACATCTCAAGACATACGACATCATGTAGGAGATCCCGTGCATACTAGCATTGCTCATGATCCTGATGGAAAACAAGACTATGCATTTAATGACATCTAAAATGTGATGGCTTAATCAAATAATAATAGTATCATGTTGTCGGAGGGAACATACTATGTACCACATGTCATGTTGATATAACCGAACAATTATTTACACTACTATATGGTAACACATATATGCAAACATTTGAAAATTGGAAAAAAACATACATTCGATTCACCACCATCCCAAAACCCTCATTTCCTAGCTTCACAACAATGCGAATACCTTTTTCTAAACATTTTCCACCCATTCTATAATAATATAACTTTGAAAACATAATGATATGGGTGCAATTAGCTTTTTATAGATGATCCTAGAAATATCTAGGAGTTTACACTTTTGGAAATGGGTGATATGAACCTAAAGGACCTTCAAAACTAGAACTGTAGCTGTGAATCCACCCGGTCAAGGTTGTACCAAATTGTGAGGAATGTAGTGTATAATCCTTACCTAACTATATGGTCTTAGACCTGCTTTTTAATGGGCTCATGTAACTTTATGTTGTGTTCACCTTCCTAGATTTGTCTATCACTATCAAACCCTAGTTGTTGCACATGTAACGAGGCTCTCTGAATGGACCGATCATCATCTTAAACCCTGGTCATGGATGGAGATTCCTATAAAAATAACATTATAAGGGTTGTGGGTACCCCATGCACTATAAACATTGACACTAATTTGAAGAGGCCTCAAACCACATATCGCTCTCCACCTAACATGTGATATATAGATAGATCAATCAAATTTTGTGATTTCTTTGACCATGTTTATTTTGACTTGGCTCTTGCTAAAATACTTGGAGAGAGGATGTTTGAGTGCTTATGGATGAGAGATATGACTACCTTGACTTGGTTTGTAGCTTCAAACCTAATGTGGGTTCTTCCCTAATGACTTCATATGTGATAGTGTGAGATTTAGGGACTTTGGATGCTTTTTGTAAGTGCTTTCAAGTGCATTGCCTTAGAAGTTCTAGGTTAGCAAATGAGGTAGTTTTTATTTACTTATATAGGATTTCATAGATGATTTATCTAAGAAAGGTCAACCCAGATGATGTATGAGACCCAATGAAATATATTGATTTTAAAGAAAATTTAGAGGAAATGTCGTTCTGAGAACATATAGATGGGTCATGATCAGATATAAATTCTTAACCAAACTATATACGACCCTAAATGAGAAAAAAATATGTAAAGTGAGGTGAGGGACCTATAAAATGATGTTTTTCTATTCATTTTTTGCATTGTATTCTCATAATGTGTTACCATGTTAGTGTGCAAGGATAAACACTATAAGCAATGGACTTTAAAAACTACTAAGCATGAATGGAGAAATTGTATTTATCATAGCAAGAGTGCATATTTAAATCAAGGTTTATCAAAGTGCAAATTGCCAAATTTCAATTTCTACCTTTACCCCCCTTTTTAAGTATGAATTAAACATTGCGTGCTTAAAGAATATTGTACCGAGTGTGTAAACACACTTTTCTTTGCTTGAATCTTTATTTTGCAGTTACATTGTTTTGATTGGTTTGGCATGCTCCACAATGAAACCTACAACACAAATTGTAGTCAATGTCCATCATAGAGAATTGACCTTAACTCACATGTAATAAAAAGATTTACATTTGAATATATGTAAAGTGAAACGATGTAAACAAGGAAAAGATACACATGCTTTCTCATGATTTTTTTTTCTTAGAGACTTGTATTTATTAAAATTCACTGAATAATTGGGTTGATTAGTCCCTAATTCATGCCAAGGAGAAACTAGAGTGTTAGGTGTGTGGAAACCAACATGAATATGTGCACAACCCAACACAAATATGTGCAAGAGAGAGAAGAATATGTACAAATGCACCTCTATGAAGGAAGAAGACAACATGCCAAAGTTAATCATCAACTTTGATATCTTACCCTTTGAATGTAATAGGAGAGAAAGCCTTACCATGAAGCTCTTAACTACTTCTTTACCTTTCATAACCCCATGGATCACATCATTGAGACAAATCTAGACCCAATTTTGAAAACAATGACAACTATTAAAAATAGAATAGGTACCCCCAAACTCTCCCCATATGTTGCACATCTAAGTATGAGATGAATAAGTGCTAAAATATGCTAAAAATGTGCTAACAATGCTGAAATAGGAAGGAGATTTGTGCCTACAATATTATAAAATTGATCTTGAAGCTAAGTGTTGATACAAAGAAGGAATGAAAACTTTCATGCTCCCATGTACTAGATCTAAACTAAGTATTTTGGATGTGAAAATTTGTAGAAACTATATACATAAGTGGAAATATGAAAATGCTAGAATACCTATTGAAATTTCCCCTTGCCAAAATGTGTAGGGGGCCCAGAACCGTACATATGGTTATGACCAAAGTGTATGGTTCGACATTGTGTTGATTTTGTGAAATTTCTGTGTATGGATGCATTTATGGGTTCCTGTACCCTTTATGTACCTACATATATCCCCAAATATTTGTGTGTATCTACTAAAAATGTAGAATAAACCTAAATAAATGCCCCCTCTTTTGAGGCATGTGTGAAAACCATGTTGAGCATGTGGCTTATAAGAAATGGATGTGTACTTATTAAAGGAGAAGTCTAAGAAGCTATGTAGAATTTTTAAGAGGTGGAAACCTTGTATTACATTTTCTTGAAAAAGTAAATGTTTTTTATACATGATTTCATGATTTTTACAAGGGAAAAATTCAAACTTGAAAGCATAACCATACCCTACAAAGTGAAATTTTTTGTTTAAAGGTCACCCCGATCTCGTCCTCAGGTCATATTGACCCCCATATTAGTCCTATCTCATCCTTCCAAGTGGCCCAATTTTTGTGTCATCATTTCCATAGGTTATTTAGGGATTAGTCCATTCAATACTTCCAAGACAAGATTCTTCAAGAAATGATCTTTGAGAAGCTTAAGAAAGGCTAATTTTTGGTCTTCCTAAGGCTAGTGCACACCCCCATTTGGGAGTGGAATGAAATACTAAAATCATAAAGGAGGTGTATCGAGAGATAAGAATGTTTTTAAACTATTTTTGGAATATTTTGGGAAGTTTCATAATTTTTGGGACAATTTCAACAAAAGTGGGTCTGGAGGGTGAAACAACTTACAGTGCAAAAATAACCCTGAGCTTCAGAAGTGATTCCGAGAGCTCTATGAAGATTTGGAGGTCAAAAAAATATTGTCAAAAAGGTAATTCAGATATCTAGAGGATGATGGTCTCACATTTTTCACAAGACTCAGAAATTCTTCCCACAACTATTTTCAACATGCACAACCCATGAACCCAAAGAAAAATCCTTTTTTAGGAGGTTTCAAGAAAGAATCAAGGTATGATACCCCTTCCATTGTGTTTAAAATTAATTTTCCAATAATTTTCATATAAATAAGTGTGGGAAAAGTCATCTACGGAAGCTCAAGTTATGCCTCCATCAAGTTGCTCCCAAGGTAAGATCAAGGAGTTAACCAATTTCAAGGTGGACACGTGTCAAGCCCTAGGGTGGTGGCACACTTTTTTGCACCAACAATCCCAAATTTTTGGGATGGTTGGGATAAAAAAATCCCCAACCTCCCATGAAAGCTCTTGGACCATGATATGACCGTCTTGGAGCCCAACTTGTCCAGTTAAGCCCCCATGCACCATTTTCTAGCCCCCAGCTTCATCCAACCACAGAGCACCACATGGACCAATCAGAGAGGGGAAATATTTTTTGCACCAACCATCCCAAACATTTGGGATGGTTGGGACACAAAAATGGTCCCCCTCCCATTTTGGCCTCTGGTCACCCACATGACCCTAGAAGTTGCTTATGAGCTTTTTCAAGCCCCCTCACCCTTCAGCCTCGGCTAATCATGAAAATGACACGTGGAAAAATGGGAAAGGGGTGAAAATTTTTGCACCAACCATCCCAAAATTTTGGGATTTTGGGACAAAAAATTGCACCCATGCTCAAGTTGAAGAAAAAATAACTTTTTTCATTTCTATGTTACTTTTGTTTTTTTGCTTCCTGTGCATTAAACTTAAAAATTCATTTTTCCAGAAATTTTCTTCTCCATCGCCATGGATTCCACCTATTCATTCCTTCATTTCATCCATTACCATTACTCCACTTCTTAACTATCCTCTGGGCCCTTTCTTTTCCAACACCATGGCCAATTTTTTCCAGAAGCTTCCATAACCAAAAACATGAAATGCTTCATAACTCATGAGTCGTAAATTGAATGCTCTTGAAATTTTGGCCACATATCTTCCTCCCAAATTCCTTAAAGGAAATCTATAAATAAATGAAATATTAAATGATTCCTTATATTATTATACTGGTAAAAAATCTCCATTTTTGCCTAGACTCTCATTCCTCATATTTCCCATCAACCGGAGAGTCGGGCAAGCTAAAATTTGAACACATCTTCTCGAATAAAAACCTATCCCAATGGAGTTATTTCATTACAATATGAGGTGAAAAATAACCTTCAAAAATATTATGAATCCATTAATGGCTTGCCATGGTAGCTCCATGCCCAAAGCTCTCACCAGGCAAAATTTTCATTTTTTATTTTTGAGCTTTCCTGTGAACGAAACATAGTGAAATTTGGAGCACGAGATCGCGATGATGAGATGAATCCAAAAATTGTTCCCATCACAAAATGAAGGCCATTTTTTCACTTACTAAAAATAGCATATCCCATGCTCTTCCTACATGCTAAAAATAGTAAGTCCCCTTGAATTGTAAGTTTGATCACTCAGGATAATCAAGAAAGATGAAAAATGGAAAACAAGGAAAAAAATGAAAACTTTCCCAAAATAAAGGTCCCAAAAAAAACAACCTACTAAAAATAGAAATGTGCTAAAAATAGAAATTCCTCATTAAATGGAATATGGAATGTGCCAGAGGTTTAGAAGGTGAAATTGGAGCAAAATGGGTGATATGTCCCAAAATAATAGGTCATGGTCTCAAATTCTAAAAAAATAGAAAGTTTCAGTTTTGGGCAAAAAGTTTCATATGTATTTTTTTCACTCATATTTTTAATTTTTGGACTCTCCACATGATAATATAGATGATTTCATGGTTCAAAAAAAGAAATGAGAACTTCATAAAGGTCTTGGAAGCATCATCATGAGTTCATTTGTGTCCAAAAGCAAGCGAGCATCACAGGTGCAACAAGTGGATCCATTACCATCTCTCAATGATCCGGGTGTGTTGAAATGATCTTCAAGGTGAGCTCAATGAGATAAATAGGTTCATCAATCAAGTGTCAAGAAGGATCATCGTGAGCATTTCCCGTGTCCATCTCAAGCTCACATTGGGAAGTCTTGAAACAATGTTTCTCAACACTCATTTCATGGTCCAGGTGCTATGCATCATGTAAAATGAGTTATCTTTTGATCATCATTGGTGAGGGAAAATTATTCAAATTGAAATTCATTTGAGTTTAACATCAGTGTATAAGTGTTGTAGTGGTCATCTGAAGCCAAGATTTTGTCTTCAACTTCTTTAAGGGAAAATCATTCATGATATGAAGGTATCTTCATTCTTTGGAGCACTTATTTTTTCTCTCATTTTCTTCATTCTTCCTTCTCTTCTCTACCCCCTTTAAATTCTTTTTTTTGAGAATCATGACATTCTTCCTATTCATTAATGTGACTATAGTTTAAAATGTAATAAGTCACCCTTCACTTAATAAAAGGGGACTTAATGTTCTTTCTAAGAATGTCAAAATTCATGAGTGGAAAGGACAAATGAAAGGTCACGTGGGGGTAGATAAAGAGTCTTCTCGATGTCTATATATAATGTAATGACACCCTCATTCTTAAGGGTTTTCAATTTTGTATGCTCAAAGTGTGATCAAGTTTGTATTAAAGGAGATTACTACTTGGAGAAATATAAAAGAGATAACATTCTTCCATTTTATCTATTTTTCTCTCTTTCCAGCATTGTACAACTTGTGGAGATATCAATCAAGAAATATTTTCTTCTTTCTCATGATGTATGAATGTGTGCAACCTTGTGTGCATGGTTTCCTCTCATTGTTGATGTTATAAGCATAGTTGTTTCTTTCCTATAATTGTGTATGTGAAACTTCTAGTTAACTTTGGTAAGAATCTGATTTTCTACTTGCAGAGTTAATCTCCCCTACCTAATTTCTCACTCCCTTTCCCCATCTTTCTAGAAAATTCCTCCCTTGCAATTCATTGCAAGAATTTTCGCATGGGTACAGTGGAGTGTGCTGTTGGATCCCTGGCCTCTTGGCCAAACAAAATAAATTTCCTTTTAGTTCATTCACAATAAATGGAGTTGCACCATTCAAGTAAAGGGACCTAGAGTCCCAGAGCATGTTGGAAATATACCCACAATTTTTCTACCTGAAAATTTTTCTTGCCAATAGTTTTTGGCACCCACCATGGGGAAGACTTGGTAGCAATCTGCACCCAAAATACGATCACAAAATCCAAAAATAAAAAAAAAAATACAAAAAAAAAAATTTAAAAAAAAAAAATGATGAAAATTTAAGTCCATTGTTGAAATGACCCTTTGTATTCCAAAGTGTCCTTTCATTTTCCCACTACAAGGTTTTCCAAAACTAGTTGAAAGAAGATACACCAAGGTTGAATAGATTGAGAGGAGTTGTTGATCCCAACTTTTGAGGCTTTACAAAACCAACAAAAAAAATCAAGATAATCCCTATTTCTTCTCCCAAGCCTCATCTCCATCTAATCTTCAAGTGGTACCCTGGAATCCTATTCAAACCCCCATTGATACTCCTCCAAAAATTCTCCCATTTTCTAAACACCATTGAAAATTGAATTTCCTAATCAAGAAGAACAAGAACTAGAAGAAGAATTGGGAGAAGAAGTTTTCAAAGTAGAATCTGAAGTTGAAATAGAAGAAACAATGGCATAAGAAGAAGAAATACCTCAACCCATTATTCCATGGGGAAGGAATACAATTCCACTCACTCTTACACCTCCTCTTCACAATCTACCAATAGGTTCCCATAAGAAATTTCCAAAGTTCAAAGGTGATGGCACATAACTTCTTGAAGAACATATCTCTGCCTTCATCACATCATGTGCGGAATCCTTGGAATTGAACATGAAGATGTTGTTGTGAGATTTTTCATGGAGTCCCTACAAGAAAAATTAGTTGAATGGTTCTATCTCCTATCATGGCTAGATCCATCACTAGTTGGGATGACATCAAGACCCATTTTGAAGAAAGATTCAAATCACCATCGAAGACTGTCAAGATCTCTTAGTCTAAGTTGGTCAAGAATGAAGAAATAATAAAATGAGACTATGAGAGACTTCATAGCTCATTACAACAAATTTACTCAAAGGATACCTAAAGATGTTCCCCATCCGATAAAACAATGTCAAAATTCTTCATCAATGCTCAAATGTTGGAAGTAGGATTCTTTCTCTAGAAGGGTTCAACCAAGGATCTCACACAAGCACAAAGAATGGCCATTGAAGTTGAAGATGATCTCATCTATCTAAAAATATCAAAACCCTTCAAAGGGTAAATCTCAACATCCCAAAGATGAGAGAACAGATCCATTGTTGCAAAAATTGGTAAATGAAATGACATTATTAAAGAGGAAGTTTCTCAATGAGAATTCCATCAAATCATAATAGAAATCAGATTGCAGGAGCACCCCAAAGGCTTCCTTGGAGGCCCCACCTGTCAATGCAAGTTGTAGAACTCAAGAAGATGAAGAAGGACTCAAACAAGAAAGTGAAGACAATGATTTTCTAGAGGTTGAGAAGTAGAGAATGATGCACAAATCAGATTTTGTGAGTACTCTAGGTGATGAAGATGATGACATAGATGCACCTAGTTTCTCATGTGTGGTGTTCACCCACTCTCAGTCTCAAAAGGGATCTTCTTCCTCCACTACTATGCTTGAAAATAAGAAGATATTGAAGATCCTCCTATGGCCACTCTACCAAAAAAATAATCATCAATCGAGGATCTCCACTTCCACCCTCCATGGAAGTCTACATTGGAGAAACTGATCCCATGAAAGAAAAGAGGTCACCTATTGTTCCAAGTAAGTCTTCCAATGCTCTTCTAAATCTAAATCTACTCTCTAAAAATCTATCCTTCAAAAACTCCTCCAATGTACCTTTCAAATCAGCCTCTGTTCCCCAAGCATCTACCCCTACTTCCAAGCCTGTCCTAACTTCCAAAAGAAGTGGCTTCATCCCCCTTGTTCAATTTTCTCCTTTTGACATCATAGAACATATGAACAAGACTAAAAAGTGCATATTTCTAAATCTAAATATCTGTGGACTCATCCCAAACAATTCAAGAATATTTTCATCATATCAAGGGTGGTAGTTCAAAGCCCAATACCATAACTCCTAGTTCTAAAGGACTATTACCAACTCCACCTACACCTCCATCACATAACATGCTTTCTTTGAGTGCATCAAAGACTGATAAGGTCGATCCTTTCTATGTCTCCCTTCTCATTGGAGGATACAATTGAATAATTACATAATAGATTTAGGTGCCTCTGACAATGTGATGCCTATGAAAGTTTCCAATGCCCTCAAACTCACCTTGACTCAGGCTGGTGGCTCTTGTTACTCCATGGAATCAAAGGAAGTCACACTTGTAGGAAAGGTCAAAGATGCATAAGTGGCTCTTCACTGAATTTCTAGACAAGAAGGTGTTGATAACTATCTTGGTAGAAGACATTCCACTTCATTTGGAATGTTGTTGAGTAGAATATTTTCTACCAATAGTTGGGAGGAAAATTAGATGAATTGGTCTTCTACAACCATCCTAGTTAAGGGAGATATGGAAAAATTTCTTCCAAAGAAGAAAATGAGATATACATGCAAAAGGAAGAAATCCAAGAGCCAACATCTTATACCAAAATAGTGGGAGGATGAACCATTTTGTAACAACCAAGAGGAGGATGATATTCCCATCTTGATAGGACCAAGCATTCCTTTACGAGAAAGTATTGATCTTGAAGAAGCATTGAGAAATATTGAATTGTAAAGGATAGCCCCGAGTTTCCTAATGATGCAAGCCATGAGGAAGATGGAGTGTTCCTTGATGAATTCCAAGCTGAGAAATCATCCTATGTGCATATCCATGAGGAGGAGATATTTTCATTCCCATTTGAAGAGAATATTCTCTTGATCATGTCATCCATGAAGAAAAAATCCAACTTGTGATGAGCTCTCAAGAGGTTTGAAGGAAGACTCTATGTAAGAATTGCTAAGAGCTGTGGAAGAAATAGAAGACCCTCATCTCTAGTCTTGAACTCCTGATGCAAGCTATGGATTTGTAAGACAAGTGTGAATCTAATTCTGAATCCTCAACCAATTTCAAGATTGGTCATGATGAAATAAGGAAAGATGAGAAATATGATGTCTCTCTAAGCCAATGGTTATGGATGCAATGATGAAATGGAATTATTTTCTTTCCCATTTGAAGAAGAATATTCTTTCTATGATGAAAAGGTTGAAACAAAGAGTTTTGAGGTCCCCAAAGTTGAGATTCCTCATGACAAAGAAGTAGTGAAATGCAATGAGCTTTGGGATAATGAAGAAATTCCTCCCAATGGTTTCCTTGATTTTCAAGATGAAGGTTCTTCAAATGAATGTAAAGGTGAACTATTGGAAACTTCAAAAAGGACTTATGTGCTAGAAATATTGAATGTGGTAGAAGGTGTGGAAGATCCCAAGAGCTAAGTCTTGACCTCTTAGCTCATGTTATGGCCATACAAGATAGGTATGAGGTTACTTCTGATCCTCCATTCAATATCCAAACACCTCATAGTGGAATGGAGAAAAAGATGAATTCAAGGTTTCTTGTGGAAAATATGTCAATGAGCATGAATATGGAAAAAGGAAACTCAAGATATTCAAGAAATTCAAAAAAAACAGCCTTGGGAAGCAATGAGATGCTCAATGAAAAATCAGCAATGTGGGTGAACATGGAAGAAATTGGCATTCCAAAACTGATTTCAAGAGAGTAAAGAGAAATGGAATTTCTGAGTGAAGCTCAACATCAAAGAGATCATGTAGGCTCACTCCTCCCAAGTATACAAGTAATCATGAAAGCACCTAGATTTCATAAGTAGTTGAGGAAAGGAGGCTACTTCTTGAACTAGTCAATGGCTTCAGTAGAACATCATCACTCGTGTTACCCATCGGGGGTAACCTAAGAAGAGAAAAGTGCTTCAAGAAAGTGGGTTGTCCCTCACATTGTACTATAGGTGATTTAGGTTTTTTTCCTTTCCTTTTGTGTGTGTTTTTTCCCTTTTTCAATGTGTAGTGTGTTTCCTTTTAGTTGTGTGTGTGTGTGTGTGTGTGTGTGTGTGTGTGTGTTGTGTGTGTGTGTCTGTCTGTGTTCTCCTTTATGTCTCTCTTGCAAGTTGAGTGACTCTATAAAGCCCAATGGATAAGGCACTAGTCTACATGTTAAATTGAGATTCTAGAGTTCTCATGTCATGTCCTCATGCACTTGATCCACAACATGTCCCCAAGTCAGAATCCATCTATTTTCATGAGTTTTTGTAAGGGAAAATTCAAACTTGAAAGCATGACAACCATACCCTACCATGTGAAAAAAATTTTTTTAAAGTTCATCCCAGCCCTCCTCCACAGATCATCCTAACCCCCATATCAGTCCTATCCTATCCTTCTAATTTCCAATGTGTTGTTTCATCATGTCCATAGTGATTTAGGGATATCAAGTCCATTCAAGTACTTCCAAGACAAGATTATTCAAGACAGGCTCTTTGAGAAGCTTAAGAAAGGTTATTTTCTAGTCTTCTAAAGTGGTGCACACCCCCTAGAGTGAAATGAAAGGATCAAATTCATCAAGGAGGTGTATCGAGAGATAATAATTTTATGTAAACTAGTTTTGGAATATTTTGGGAAGTTTTAGAGGTTTTGGGACAGTTTCAGCAAAAGTGGGTCCTAGAGGGTGAAGCAACTTACAATGCAAAAATAGCCCTTGAGCTTTAGGAAGTGATTATGGGAGATCTGTGAAGATTTGGAGGTAAAAAAAATACCATCATAAATTTAATTTAGATCTCTATAGTATGATGGTCTCACATTTTTCACAAGACTCAAAATTTTTCCACACCTCTGATTTTTAGCATGCACAACCTATGATCCTAAAGAAAAATCCTATTTTTAGAAATTTTTAGGAATAATCAAGGTATGAGAACCCTCCCATTTTTTTTAAAAATTCCTTTTCCAGTCAAATTTCATATAAATAAGTATGGGAAAATTCATCCAGGAGCTCAAGTTATGCCTCTGTCAAGTTGTTCCCCAAGGTAAGATCAGGAGTTAGTCAATTTTTGGGGTGGACACATGTCAAGCCTAGGTGGTGGCACACATTTTTGCACCAACCATCCATCCCAAATTTTGGGATGGTTGGGACAAAAAAATTCCCCCTCCCATGAATCCCTTGACCATTATATGACCTCTTTAGCCCAACTTGTCCAAGTTAAGCCCCTGTGCACCATTTTCTAGCCCCCAACTCCATCCAACCACAAAGCACCACATGGACCAATCAGAGAGGGTGCACTTTTTGCACCAACCATCCCAAAATTTTGGATGGTTGGGACACAAAAATTCTCCCCTTCCCATCTTGGCCTATGGTCACCCACATGACCCCCTAAAGTGCTTAAGAGACTTTTTCAAGCCCCCCTCTTTTCACCTCAACCAATCAAAAATGACACGTGGAACAATGGGAAAGGGGCATAATTTTTTTCACCAACTATCCCAAAAATTTGGGATGGTGGGACAAAAAATTGCACCCATGCTCAAGTTGAATAAATTTCTAATTTTTTTTCATTTCTTGTGTTGTTTCTGTTGCTTCTTCCCGTGTGCATGTAAAAAACTTCACTTAGAAAAATTTTTTCTCCATTTCCAAATTTCTCCACCTATTCATTCCTTCATTTCACACCATTCCATTTTCTCCACCACTAAAAATATTCTTTAAACCCTTACTTTTCCATTCACCATGCATGGCCATTTTTTTCAAAATGACTTTCATGACCAAGAAACGAAGAAATATTCATAACTCATGAACCATAAATCAAATGCTCTTGAAATTTTGGCCACATCTCTTCCTCCCAAACGCCTTCAAGATATTACAAAATAAAAATTCAAAGGTGCCCCCATTAATTTATTGGAAAAAAACTCTATTTTTCCCTAGATCTCATTCCTTTGATTTCCCATCAATCTGAGAGTGAAAGCTAAAATTGTGAACACAAACTCCAAATGAAAAACATATCCCGATGGAGTTGATTTAATTGAAATCAAAGGTGAAAAATAACCTATCAAAAATATTTGTGACTCCATTAATGGTTTTCATGGTAGCTCCATGCCTAAAGCTCTCACTAGGAAAAAAATTAATTTTTTATTTATGAGCTTTCCAGTGAGAAAAACATAGTGAAATTTGGAGCACGAGATCACGACGATGATTCGAATCCAAAATGTCACCCCCATCACAAACTAAGGCATTTTTGAACACTTACTAAAAATAACATATCACATGCTCTTCTATATGCTATTAATAGTAAGTACCCTAAATTGTAAGTTTGATCACTCGGGAGAATCAGGAAAGATTCAAAATGGAAAGTAAGGCAAAAAATGACAACTTTCCCAAAATAGAAAGTCCCCAAAAAAGCAACCTACTAAAAATAGAAATACCTCTGCAATGAAAGAGGATGGAATATACCAGAAGGTTCAAGAAGGTAAATTTGGAGCAAAACAGATGATATGTCCCAAAATAGTAGGTCATGGTCTCACATTCTAAAAATAGAAAGTTTTAGTTTTGGGCACAAAGAGTTGCAGATGGCTTCATTTTCACTCATCTTTCCACTTTTTGGACTCTTCACGAGATGATATGATGATTTCATGGTTCAAATAGAGGAATGAGAGATTCACAAAGGTCCTAGAAGCATCATCATGAGTTCATTTATGTCTATAAGTGAGGTAGAGCACCCCATTAGTTGCCTTTGAATATATAGTGGGATCATCCCATTCAATAGCTTTAGAATCAATAATATCTTGAATAACATGACAAATATTTAAGGATTTGTCTGTAGAATTCCCAAGATACTGATGATAATCATAATATGCATTGACATTGAGCTTATTACTCGAGGTATACTCATATCACCCTTAAAAATGAAGGGATAGATATGAGATTTTACTCAAGAAGTTGTTTCAAGACAATATCGGGAGGACTTGGTAGACAAGTACACTAACGAAATATAGATTGTGATTGTAGCATAAGTTTTGAGATGACATTAAAAATGTCCTTATAAGCATATTTGACATCATTAGGCTTGTATTTGTAGATGAGTTTTCTTGAAAGACATGGAATTAGATGGGCGAGGAGTGCTAGCGAAATACTTAAAGGGATAAGGTTCCCAAGAAAGGATATGAAGAGATCCATGATGGGAAAATTTTAGACTACTAGGGGTCCTAGTAAGGTGAGTATTATAAAACCAAGGTTGTTTAAAAGGATATTATAACTAGAAGTATCGAAGATGACATAACAAGTCACATGAAAAATCTTAGGGCCAAAATTTATGGGCAAGGTAATAGAGTTGTTATCACAAAAACAACACCCTCTGATTTGTCATGAGTGAATGGATGAGCAATCAGTTTTTTGGGTAACATGGGATTGTCTCTCAAGTTGTGGGACTTGCTACTTAAGAAAAACCTCTAGATAATCCTAGTTCCTCTACCTATTCCTAATGTTAAACTAATCCTAAGAAAGGAAATGAAACAAAATACAAGTTAGGGTAGAGATAAACACCACAAAAATATTTTATTGCTTTCAAAATATGCACATTCCATTACATGTGAAGAAAAAGGCACAAGAACACATTGCCAAGCTGAAATGAAGGTTTATAACTCACGGATGCTCAAAAACAATTTTGGCAAAGTTTCTCTTACATTCTAAGAACATCCTTCTCCTTACAAATGAGAGAATTTTACATTATATATAGAGAGAGATGGAAAAGATGGAAATTCAGATTTTCCATTTCAAACACCAATAATATGTAATAAATTTCTTAAAATAGCATGAAAACCCTTAAAATATCATTCCCCATGATGATTTTCTTGAAGGATAAAGATTGGGCACCATACCTCATCAAATGTGGTAGTTGAGCCACCTAGAACTACTCTTTTTAAATGTTGGGATATTATTTGCATTTTTCATAGAGCTTTCCAACAATGACCAAGTTTGTGAAATTTGGAGAAATAGATCAAATGATATGGCCATTTTAAGTTCGGGGTCAAAGATTTCCTTGGGCTCCTATAGTTCGCAATAATCATTTTCTATTTGGTGTGGATGGATCAGAGATTTGGAGAACTCGGGAATTGAGGAAGTGTTCATTCTTTTTGTTTTGGGTTTGCATTATCTATTGGGGTCATGGGTTTGTGTGTCGGTCAGATAATCAGCTCCCGAGGTGGAACTTAGAACTATTCCACCAGGGCTCTTTGTTCCCACATCCCCATTTCTCCTACATTTTTACCCCATGAACACTCGATTCCACCATTACTTCATTAGTCGGTCAATAGACATGTGTAGGAACTATTTGTTACGTGGAACTATTCCACTCACTTTGCCCCATTCTATGCATCTAAGTTTCACTTATAATACACTACTCCAACTTTGTTCTGTAGATTGGAAGGGAACACGGGGAACTTGCGATCCATCGTAACCATTCCATTGTTCCATCCACCCTTTGCATCTCCATAATGCACTATCCCCGCCCTCAAATCCTTTGTTGTGGACAATAGAACCTTATGGAGAACCTAAGGCTCCAAGGAACTTGTTCTTCTGGGATCCAAATATCCGTAATACACTATAAAAGGCCCATTTTTTATATTTATTTGTGGGCTAATTATGGAACTAAAAATCTATCCAAAGGAAAGGGGAAGCCTTAAAACATTAAATTTCTCCATTTTTATCATTTTTACCATGTCCAAGTCCAAATAAATTTTCTAGTCATCAAAATGACCTAGAGAGGGTAATTTGGATAACAAGAATCAAGAACCTTGTGGGGGATATTTTTATATCATCGATGGTGAGAATAGGAAGGATAAAGATACCTAAATGAAAAAATGATTACATGTAAGAGAGAGGGTACAAAAATTGAGATCAAATATAATGAACCATTACACATAGACCTCTAGGTGTTAGTGAATCCACTCACTAGGATCATAACATCCCAACATGCTTATGTAGAGCTTGATCTTGGGATAGATTTACACCCACACTCGATACGTATGAGCCTTGCTTCACCGATGTTTAGGCAACCCATGGGCCTGTCTACACACAGAACCAAATGAGTGGGATTAAAACATGATTGGTCACTCGATATCAAATATAATGATTTGTTACACCAAAACCTTGAGGCATTAGTGAATCTACACACAAGGATCATAACATCAAAATATTCATAAATTATAACACATTTGACCAAAGTGGTTCTCACAAAGACATGAAAATAGTGGGAAGACCTATGACCAATATCAATTCATGGGAGAGGTACCGTAGGATGAGTAACACTATGAGAAGATAGATCCTTAGGAAGGATGGATGAAGTATGCTTTAAAGGTGTATCAAAATGAATCCAAGTGGCATGAAGAAGTTGGAAGAATAAACATTTACATTAAGGGTTTCACTTTAGATATTAAAAGAGTTAAATAGTCTAAGTAAGAGATAAAGACATGATGAGAAGTAAAAGGAAACACAAGACTATAAAATAAGCATATACCATAATAGAAACCCTAAATCAACTAAGGTTTAGAGATCAACATGCCTAATACACAAGGAACTAGATAGATCCTAGATTATATAAATTTTTGATAAAAATTCTAGTTCAACAAAATGTTTACCCTTAATTAAATTATTGGTGATGGATGATGTATAATTTAATTAGGTTTAATAGGGTAAGGTTTAGAGATTGATGATTATTCTAATTAATTAACTTCCAACATTAATTATGCAATATTAGAATAGTGTTCTAGATCATGCAACACAAGATATAAATTTGAAAATACAATGAAATGGGTGTACTTCCTTACTACAAATGATTGTGGAAATATATGTGAGTGTAGACTACTAGAAATGGGTGATTTGAACATGAAGAACCTTTAAAACTATAATTGTAGTTGTGAGTCCACGTGGGTTAGGCTTGTACCATACCATACGATATTGACCTAACTATATGGTATTGGACCTACTCTTAATTAGATCTATAAAAAAATTCGTGGTGTTCACCTTCCTATATTTTTTTTCATGTCAAACCCTAGTTGTCACACATGTAGCGAGACTCTATGAATGGAATGATAATCATATCAAACCCTATCCATAGATGAAGATTCCCACTAAAAACATTAGAAGGTTTTGAGGACCCATGCACACCATTGATATTGGAACTACTCTAAAGAGGCATAAAACCACATGTCATTCTCCACCTAGCATGTGATATCTAGATATATCAATCAAATTTGGCAACTACTTTGACCATGCTTGTTTTGACTTGGATTTTACTAAAATACTTGGAGATAGGATGTTTGAGTGCTTTTGGATGAGAGATATGGTTTCTTTGACATCATTTTTAGATTTAGATCTAATATAGGTGATGCCTTATTGAATTTAGATGTGAAAATGCAAGATTTAGGGATCTTTGGGTGCCTTTTGCAAGTGTATAAAGTGAGTGATATAGGTCATTGTCATAGGAATTCTAGGTTAGTAAATGAGGTAGTTTTTACTTTATTATGTAGGGTTCTATAGATGATTTGTATAAGAAAATCATACCTAGCTAATGTATAAGACCCATCAAAATATTGATTTTAAAGAGAAGTTGGAGAACATACCGAGTCTAAGATCCTACACTCAAATCATGACCGGATATAAATTCTTGACCAAATCTATATGAACCTGAATGGGAGTAGAAAATATGCAAAGTGAGGTTTAAGACATATCAAATGATGTTTTCCTATTGATTTTTTCATCATATTCTCATAATATTTTCAATGTCTCTAGAATATTTACAAATGTACAAACTAATTAATTTTCAATGGGGATATTAGTGAAAATGAATAACTTCATGATTTCTAATACAATATATATATAAATAAATAGAGAGACAAAATACCACAACAACAGAATATGGAAAGATAGATAAATTAGGGATACAATTTGCTTTATCCAACTTATCTATCAAGGACATGGTTTTCCTCCTTTTTTCCATAAGATTACTATGGGAATAAAAAAATGAGAGGGTTTAATAACAACATTTTCAGATAAGAAGACTACATATCTTATCATACTCTTGCATGTAAATGAAATTTAAGAACATGCATGCTTACATAAATGGAATTTTCACAGTAAATAAGATATAGATTGAATCAAAGTTCATCAAATCTTAGCCCATGAATAAGAATACAAAGCTTCAAATTCCAGATAAAGAAAACAATATACCAACTAAAACATGAACCAGGAAAGGAGATATGAAGAATAAGAATGGAGATAAGAGAGGTTTCTTCTTCTGTATTTCAAAATATATGTCTCTTACATATAAATGCACCAATATCCAACCCCTTTTACAAAGAAAATGAAGCCTTATATAGGAAAAGGGAAGAGGATAACTACCCAAACTAACTAGTTATCTTAATTAAGTGTTAAAACACTTAATTAATTGATTTACATATAATGAATTTATATTACAATTTTTCCTTTTATATAATAAATTCAATTACAAAATAGAACAACTAGTGATATTATGACCAAAGGAAGAAGGAATAGAAGAGATAGAAGCTTCAGGGACCTTGAGCTTTAAAACATGCTTTTAGAACTTTGTCACAATAGTTTATATCTCTGTGTCTTTGGGTACAATGGTGTTGGAAATATTAGTCAACCAACTACCGAGAGAGGATTCCATTTCCTTTGTTGTTCCACCATATTGAGAAAGTCCCTTTCTTTGCCTCTATGATGACATTATTGAGTTCTGAAAATTCTTCCATCTTCTCCTTATTGACCAATTCTTCCTTGAATAGGTTCTCCTTGATGAGTGTATTGAAATATCCCTTGATATGATCAACAAAAATTCTTTCCGATGAATTGTATTTGAAAAATTATAAACGAAGGGCTTCATGAAGTCTACAAAAATATCATATTTTAGGGATTCTCCTTTCTAAACTACATTCTGTAATTCATTTGAGGCTTCTTCAAGAACTCTTATCCTCCACTCCACACTGAAATTCCAAGTTCTAGATAAATTACTCTTAGAGTCATCAAAAATATTCTCAAAAAGAAGGATTTTCTCATCTATGAGAGTCATGATTCGGAGGTCTTAGATAACATCAGCCCTAATTTTAAGTTCCTTGTTAGTGTCATGGATCCTTGAATTTATTTTTTCTTGATCTAAAATGATATTATCATATATTTTACATGCTTCATCAATGAATTCCAATCCTAAAACAAGGATTCTCTCAACCCAAGCTTTCAAGCTTTTCCAAAAGTAAGATATTTGTGAATTTATGTTACTAGATTCAAATCAATACCAATAGTAGCACTAGTGGGTGGAAGTGTAGATAGAGAATTTGGATCCAAGGGAGCTTTTCAGCAAATCGAGAGGATGCAAATCAAGGTTCTAAGTTGATGTTCGGGGCATCCAAGGATTGCACAACATTGAAACCTCTCTCCAAGTGTGGGACTTGCAAGATGAGAGAGGAATCTCCAGATTAGAGGCTGGTTCCTCAAACTCCTTTGATTAGATCTATATTTGCACAACTGTAGAGGTTCAGATCCTAATTTTATCCTAATTTGCAAGGAGACAAGGATAAGAAATGCAAAAATTGAAACTAAACTGATAAGGGTGATACACCAAAGGAGTGGTGAGCACTTCTTGTTCATGAAAATTGACACAAATCAGAAATTGCAACATAAAACATCATGCACAGGTTGATAAGCTATAATCAAGAGTTTGAAATGAAGCAAACAACACATACAAAGGACTAAAAGCATTCATGAGCTTCCGCATTGTGATTTTCAACATCAAAATCCTTGTATTCCAACACCAAAGAGGTAGAAAAACCTGTTCTGAATCCTGGAAGGTCTGATACTTCCAAAATCACTTGTTGAAGGTGAAAATACGAAAGCTCTTTGTGCAAAAGGTGTTCATCCTTTGAAAAATGAGCCAAATCTAGCTTTTACAGTGCATGGGTCGAGCCGGGAGAGAGAAAACGTGAAAAAATGTGGGAGCCATTCCCATTGACCAAAATGCATTAAAAAAGAATGGAGGTCCTTACAAACCCATGCCACTGACATTTTTGACCATGCTTTGAAGAATGCGACCCATTTTGCATTAAAATTGGTTGTTGAAACGTCGATTCAATGTCCATGGCGTACTGAGAAGTGTTTTTGATTTTCTCCCTCCAAACTAAACCAAAATTCAAAATTGACCATGGAATCTTGTAGATAATTTCACCAGATTTCCATTGATATAAAGAACGTGAAAATATAAGCTCTGGATCGAAAGTTATGGTGATTTGAAGTTTTAGGGCAAAAACAGGCCAAAATCGGATCGGCGGGCAAAAAGTTTGAATTTTTACCCGTTTGGTCTTTGGAACATTTTTCAAATTTTCCCCATGCTCCGCCACTCCAGGTGCCACATGGCACATTCTGATTGGGCATGGGCCCTTCCTGACCATTTTTTCCTTCGGGTCGCTTGGTGTTTTTCGCCCTTGGACACGTGGCAGCTCCTGATTGGCTGCGGGCCTTCTAGGGAAAAATTTCCCACCAAAACTCCGCTGAGCCATAACTTGAAAAATACGTGGAGTTAGGAGGAAAAATTTACCTTTCTGGAAAGCTGAGAAAGATCTCTATCCAATGGTGCCATTTCCAGAAGGTTTTGAGTGCCTAGAAAACAAAATATTCTGACTAAGGCACAAGAGAAGGAAAGATGTAAAGGAGTTAGCCACAAAATGAGCAGGGGGCACATTTGGATAACAATTTTGGCGACTCAGAGGGGTCATCTGCCTGCTGGATGAATGATCAGTAGCCTGAAGCAATCCATTGGGCATGGAGTCATGAGTAGTAGCTTGAAAACTGATCTGAACTTTGAAAACTTCCCTCTGAACCGCTTGAATCCCACTGGACATGGAGTTGTTCCCACCAAAATGCCATCAAAATGAATGCAAGAGCGAAACCAGCAACACCAAAACTATGTACAAATTGAAAATCATACATGCTCCAAATGGAACATGCAGAGTGTGCACAAGCACTTCTTCTACTGAAAGCAAACCTACCTACTCTACTCTAACTGGAAGCAAAGGTGAGCTAAACGAACCCTGCAACTGGTTGTGTAAAATAGCTTCCTTTCTTCAAAATTGGCAGCCATGCAAATGATTTGGAGTTGAGTATGGCTGATTGGATGAGTGGAAAATCAACAAGAAGCTGGTCTTCTACCCAAATTAGCAAGGTGTCAACTAAAAACAAATCCAATACCTCTTTTAGTTGCTCTGCATTTGGATTGGAGAGGTATGACAGCTGATCCTTGGAACTTTGCAGCTCATCCTCATGCTTAGAAGCAAGCATGACTAGTTGTGGCTTCTCCTTTGGCTCCAATGAAGCCAAATACCTGATTGGGAAAGGTCTGATCCATTGAGTATGCCCATAATTCTGATTTTCAATTCCAAGAATGGAGTTCTCTTGTAGACCTTGAATGGATGGTGTGGAAGCAATGGTAGAACCCTTCTACCCTTTCTCTTCCTCCAATGAAGGACATGAAAGATTAAAATCTTCCAATCTTGGTTCCAAAGAGCTTCTATAAGATGCAGGCTGCTGCAAATGAATACTCTCCTCCATGACAATAGGCTCTTGTGTTTGGAAGATGGATGATGAAAGAGAGAATGGTGGAAACTCAACCGGTTCTTCTTCATCAAAACAGTCCTCCAAATCAGACAGGTAAACTGCCTCATTGCTGTCCTACTGCAAATGTTCAACCTCTCCCATGGCATTCTCTTGATCTACAACTTGATCACCATGGTTTCTTTCATCCTCCAGCATTGAGTTTGAGGGATCAAACTCTTCTTCAGTACTAGAACTTGAGAGAGATGAAGTAGAGAGAAGAACTGAAGGTTCTTCTATAACCTGCTTTGTGCTCAAAGCCTTTGGATCTGCACTTTTCTCCCCCACAGCTGGAATGTGCTCCTCTTCTTTTGGATTTGGAGCAGCTTCTCCTTCCTCTTGCTGTCCCTCATGACTGATTTTTGTAATTTGAATTGGATCAGCATTTCCTTCAAATAGGGTGCCAACATGGACACTATATTCTGAACAAATTGATTACTAATCTGCAACTCCTTTTTGCTCTTCTTCTGCTGCAACAAAATCAGTCCTGACCACCATTTGTTCTTTAACTCTAACCTCTTATGAAGGTTTCATCAGCAAAGGGATCTTCTTCATCCCAAATTTAAGAGCCCAACTCTTCAAAATTTGAATTTCTTCATCCTTGTTTGGCTTCTCTTTTTGCTGTCCTTCATGACTGATTTTTGCAATTTTTTGTGGTGGTGGAGGAGGTAAAACCTCTTGTTTCTTTGGAGGAGAGGGTGTTTCATTTAGCTCTTGTGGAGGGGATGACTGTTTGGAAGGGAAAAGGATAGAAGAATTGAGATGAGGTGGAAGACTAGGGGGTGGAGAAATGGATTCAACACTTGGGACAACAGATGGAGAGTTTAAAACTTGACACTGCTGAGATAAAACAGATTGGGAAAGAGGAAAAGAAAAGGCATGAGATGGTGTGCTTACCCGTTGACAAGGTTGCTGAATACTCCTCTCATACACCTCTATTCCTTCAATCCACTTTGCAAGCAATGGCAGCATTGCAATCATGAAGTCAAGCTTCTCTTGAGGGTTGTAATGCCTTGGGAAAGGTCCCACCCATGGACAGGGTGCTCCACAACCGATTCCAAATGCTTTCATTTGTGCTTGAGCCCTGGATTGCACCATGTTTACCTCCATCTTTTGGATTTTCTCCAACATACCAGCATCTTGCATCTGATTGTCTTCATTGTATGCACACCCTTGCTCTTGGAAAGCTCCATAGCCAAACTGATTTTGGCATTGCTGCTCATATGGGTATGTATGCTGATTTTGAATTTGTTCAAAATGCTGATTTGAGGATTTAAAAACATGTTGGAGGTGGGAAACATTGCTGCTAGTTGTAAATGTGAGTTCCATGATGGAAATGAAGTCATGATTGCACAACTTCATGGAATGGAAAAGAATGAAAGAGATGGAAAGAATAATGGATGGAAATGGATGAAAAATAGGTCTGTAACTTCATAAATGGGTTGTTGATCAGATGGAGTCGCCAGATGTGTTTGCAAGTGCCTCCAAAGGCTAAAATCTTCACAGGAACACACCAACCTACAAAATATGAAGTGGAAGACCTCTAAGGTCCCACCGGGCGTGCCAAAACTATTGTTGCAAATCAGCAACACCCCTGGATGCAAATCAAGGTTCTAAAGTTGATGTTTGGGCATCCAAAGCAGTGATTGCACAACATTGAAACCTCTCTCCAAGTGTGGGACTTGCAAGATGAGAGAGGAATCTCTAGATTAGAGGCTGGTTCCTCAAACTCCTCTGATTAGATCTATATTTGCACAATTACAGAGGTTCAGATCCTAATTTTATCCTAATTTGCAAGGAGACAGGGATAAGAAATGCAAAAATTGAAACTAAACTGATAAGGATGATACACCAAAGGAGTGGTGAGCACTTCTTGTTCATGCAAATTGACACAAATCAGAAATTGCAACATAAAACATCATGCACAGGTTGATAAGCTGTAATCAAGAGTTTGAAATGAAGCAAACAACACATAAAAGGACTCAAAGCATTCACAGAGCTCGCATTGTGATTTTCAACATCAAAATCCTTGTATTCCAACACCAAAGAGGAAGAAAAACTTGTATTCTGAATCCCTCTGGAAGGTCTATACTTCCAAAATCACTTGTTGAAGGTGAAAACAGAAGCTTTTCTGTAAAAAGGTGTTCATCCTTTGAAAAATGAGCCAAATCTGGCTTTTACAGTGCATGGGTTGAGCCCAGGAGAGAGAAAACGTGAAAAAACATGGGAGCCATTCCCCATTGACCAAAATGCATTAAAAACAGCATGGAGGTCCTTACAAACCCATGCCCTGACATTTTTGACCATGCTGGAGAAGAATGCGACCCATTTTGCATTAAAATTGGTTGTTGAAACGTCAGTTCTGTCCATGGGCGCGTACCAGAAGCGTTTTTTGATTTTCTCCCTCCAAACTGAACCAAAATTCAAAATTGACCATGGAATCTTGTAGATAATTTCACCAGCTTTCCATTGATATAAAGAACGTGAAAATCCGAGCTCTGGATCGAAAGTTATGGCGATTTGAAGTTTTAGGGCAAAAACAGGCCAAAATCGGATCGGCGGGCAAAAAGTTTGAATTTTTACCCATTTGGTCTTTGGAACATTTTTCAAATTTTCCCCACGCTCCACCACTCCAGGTGCCACATGGCATGTTTTGATTGGGTGTGGGCCCTTCCTGACCATTTTTTCCTTCGGGTCGCTTGGTGTTTTTTCGCCCTTGGACACGTGGCAGCTCCTGATTGGCTGCGGGCCTTCTAGGGAAAAATTTCCCACCAAAACTCCATTGAGCCATAACTTGAAAAATACGTGGAGTTAGGAGGAAAAATTTACCTTTCTAGAAAGCTGAGAAAGAGCTCTATCCAATGGTGCCATTTCCAGAAGGTTTTGAGTGCCTGGAAAACAAAATATTCTGACTGAGGCACAAGAGAAGGAAAGATGTAAAGGAGTTAGCCACAAAATGAGCAGGGGGCACATTTGGATAATAGGATCCTTTTCTGAGAGGAAAGTCTTAATGAAATTGGAAAGGACTTGTACCTATTCCTTTAGTTGTTCCTAGGTCTATTTTCCCTTTTCAACTCTCTCAATAACCTTAGAGATAGTTTCTCTAAGATTTTGTACTTCACCCTCTGGAGTTGATTCTCCCAATGAGATTCTTATTAGTTCAAGATCTAATAATGATACATCCTTTTCATTCTTATCCTCCTTTGCCTAGAAATTTCTAGGAATTGTTGTCCTGTAGAGTCTGAAACAAGATGAGAGGTAGTCTTGGATTTCTTTGGAGGAGGGGAAGTGCCAAGAAGGGAAGCCACTGCATCAAAATTAGGAACCTCAATCCTAGATTGATATTTTCTCTTTCTACTATCCACCATGGGTTGAACCAAGTGAAAGATTCTCATGATGATATTAGCGGAGGAGGAAATGTAAGGGAAATCTAAGAACTTGGAGGTTGGGAAAATGAAACCTCAATAGTGGAAGTTATAATAGAAGAGGAGGAAGGTATTCTCACATCTAGTTTTGGCCTTGAAACATTAGTTTCCCTAGATCTGGGGAAACTACTTCAAACACATCTTCCTCTTCATCATTTTCTTCCCTTTCTTATTCTTCCTCCTCAACCTATTTCTTCTTCATTGTATTACTAAGTCTACTCAGGAGTTGTTCCACCTCCTAAATCCCGTATTCCTATTGATTCCCACATTTTCTTATTTTTCTTCCCTTTTCATCAACTCTTTGGATTTGTATTTCTTGATATAAAATTTTGTTCCAGTCGAGTCAAGATGGGAGGAAGGAGTCACCACGGGTTGTCTTTTTGTGAAAAATATGCTTCATGAGTAGAAGCTATATTTTGAGACTCATTTAATTCCTTAACCTTTCTATTAAGCTAATGTCATGACCTTAGAGCACAAGAGTGTTAATATCATCAAGATTATCCTTCTCCTTTTACAACTAACTAATGAAGGAAAGAGGAGTATATTGAATGGAATTTATGTATTATGCAAGAAACAAGTATAAATCACCATCTATAATTTCTTCCAGAACTACATATAGCTTGAAATATTTGATTTTTGTAAGGATAACCTATTATAAGATCTCCTTCTAACCTCATAATCATTAATACAATCTTCCCAAAGAATCTTCAAATGTTGGAAAATGGTGGTATGTTAACATAATATTATTCTAATGAAGTTATTTCTATTAAAATTGGTCCTCTTCTAGTAAGGATGTAAGTTGAAACAGAGAGATAGTCATTTCAAAATTATGTGCATCTAGGGTTCTCTTGCACATGTAATTTCCAAAGTTATGGGAAATTTTATACCAAATAATTTCTTATCCTTGCATGTGCTATGAAGGATATCTATTTTTCAACAAATTTCAATGAGAATAATATTATCACTACAATATATTGGAAGCTTATATGGATCTACCTCAAATCCAATTGTTCGGATGTAGGAGAACTTTCTGAATTATATTAGAAAGTTACCATATACTATAATCAATTTCCTCATCTTCTCGAGATACCCTACTTGTTACATTTCCCTCAAGTAATCTCACCAAAAACATTTTGAAGGCATCATTGACCCCTATAATGGATTTTATTTTTCTCATAAGTTGTGTATAAAAATCATATATAGCTACATTTTCCTCAAGTTATCCAGCCTCGTCAAGCCAATCCATATTCTATATCTAGTTATGGTATACATCAAGTAGGAGGTCATATAAAATGTTTTATTTTGATGGACTTGAGTGAGTTGTGAGTTAAATTTTCACAAATGATTTCTCCCCAATTCAAGTGTTGTGTACCTTCACAAATCAAGTTGATATAGACACTCATCTAGTTCTGAAACTCTTGAGTTGAGGGAAAACCCATTAACCTCAAGAAAAGTTATCATATATCAGATAGCTCCTCTAAGAGTTCAATTCCTATAGAGGGTCTTGGGTAGTTTAGATGGCCCTTTCCTTTTAACCCTTAGCAAATATTTGAAATCATTGTTTGATATTTGACAGAGTGAGGTCATATTCCCTTTGATCTTCTTCCTGGTAAGGACTTTGGAATATTTGAAGGTATGAATACCTAAGGCCATGTTAATATGATGAACATATAATTGAGTGATAGCTTACCAATGAGGATATTTTAACTCCTTAGTTTTTGGATCAAAAATAGAGGCGTGTGCTAGGGATGTGTCAATACCCCTAACTAAGGTAGGAAAGCCAACTACATGAGCTAACCCAATATTCATAATAAATTAGGCCAATAGGGTTTGGTTATCATATTTCATCCTATCTTAAAAATCTTCTAAATTCATGTGCTTTATATCACTATATCCTATCTTAAGGAAAAAGGTTTTTAGGGAGGAGATATGCTCATATCCAACATATTTTAACTTCATCAGTGACAAGTTTGGGAAGAATTTAGGGAGAAAAAATGGTCTTATAGTGGGTTTTAAAGAAGATATGTGGGAAGATCTCAAAAACCCAAATAACTACAAAAGTGGATAAAACAAGGGTAAAATTACTCACCTCTTGTATGCAAATAAAGGTGTTTGCTCAATGGTCTTAACACAACTTAAATTTTTGAATTTGGTTAAGGGATGAAAAATTTATGATAAAAAAATCACTTGTACATGGGAGGAGGGATATGACACAACATGATAATAGACAAATTTAACGTAAAATCAAAAATAGATTGAGTGGGAGGATTTTATATAAGGCTTGGGGTTAAATAGTCCACTCTTCCCACTAAAACAATGACTTAGATGTTAAAAGGCCGATGGGAACACGTCTAAACACAAAATCCACCTTTATTTCATTCAAATCGGTTATGTGAGGCTTAGGGGACCTCACACAACATGCACCACACAATATCATGTTAATACAAAAAAATAAGTTGGGTTTGTGGGTCTTTAGGAAATACTTTAATTGAATTTGAAATGCACACACCAAATTGAAATACACACACCGAATTGAAATAACACACAAAATTAAAATTGAAATAAAAATAAAAGGAAATATACTAAGCAAGGAAATAAGTAATTGCATTCAGATAAACATTCAAATCAAAGCATTGAAACTTGAACTTATCAGAAATAACGAGCATGCATGAAACATCAATCCTCCAATCACCTTGGTTGAGTGGGCCCTTGCTCTCCCTTGGGATTGAGGTACTCTTAACACCAAAAGATATTCAAAACAACATCACTATATTGATTCAAATGAGTTCCAAAACATATTTCAATATGAGACTGAAAGTAAATACTAACTGATATAAAATTGTACTGTAAATTACTATCATCAACTACTACTAAAATTGTCTTCAAGAAGGTGTCTTTATAGACCCAATTAGTTACAAAATGTGCCATGATTATAGGCACCAAATTCAACCAATAACAACCTCATTAAAGCTCATTGAAATCCTATGATATAGCTAAAAACATGATTCATGTTTGTAGGCTTGTTATGGAAAAATCCTCCATGATGGCGTGATGGCAAAAGACTCGGCCTTCTTGATTATAACTTCCCAAAATTGGCAGAAAATGCACATTATTATCCTACACATGTCATCATATTACTCACAGAAGTAGTTAGTAGGAATTTCTATGGTCAAGAGTTCACATGAAACAAAAACAAGAGAAATGCATCAACCTTACTTAGGATATAACTATATAGAACATCCCCATGCACTAATTAACATTTTTAGGAATAAATCAATAGCCATATAGATGATATAATAAGTCAATTAATGCACTCATCATCTCCCCTGCACTTTACCTTTTGCATGTCCTCATGCAAACTCATCTCTCCCTGCTCTTTGTCCCAAGTTGTTGTGTCATATCATATTCTTCAAATTGATCTGCATATTGTTTCTTTGTTCCTTTACACCCCTGAGTGCCCAAGATAATATCTTCCCATGTTGTAAAACTATCATGAGATTGGGCAGCATTATTCTACCAGGTAGTCATGGGACTCAAGATAAGGGTGGTCTCACCTGTGTTCCAACCCACTCATCATTGTACTCTTTCTCACCTTTCTCTAACAACTTCAGCCGATGATTTCAACAAGTGCATCCCCCTCCTCATGCTCCAACTAAGGTTTTGGGAGAGATCACTTCCCTTATTTTCAATGGTAGGCTCAATGTATCCCACCATTTATCACAAGCTTGTAGTGCTTCACCAAAATGTTGTCAACTATAAACCTCAAAATCCTTGAACACATTTTTCTAAAACCTTTGAAGTATTCTTTCCTATGTCCATCTGGTAGTAAAGAGACCTGAAAAATATTTCTTCATAGACACATCATTGTGATGGGTAGGCTGATGTAGAAACCTATAGTTCAGGTTTTCTATTGAAAAGTTTTGTTTTCTCACCCCATATAATTTGGTTTCTAAGTAATGATTGAAAATCCTTTAATTGAAATTCCCCCATAAAAAATTAATGAAGAAATCAGAACATTAGTAACCAACATATTGTGAAGGTAAAATTCACACAACAGATTCTAAATCTCAGAGTACTCTTTTGATAGATTTCCAAGAAATTTTTTCCATCTAGGGCCTCATAGGGTTCTCTACTACACATCCTCATCAATTTCTAGGCATAAAATTGTTCTTGAATAAACATATTATAAACAAAGGAGGGTTTCCTACAGGCTAGAAGTTTGTAGGCCATAGGAAAAACAAAGTCCATAATAGATTCTAATTTCTTTTTATCACTTGAACTAGCCTCAATCTCTTCCCTAAGTTTCTTATTTTCCTTTTCCAATTCTTTATTTCAAAGAGATAATTTTCAAAATGAGTAGATAAATCATTCCATGCTTTGAGACCAATATTCCTTTGTCTTTTGAGACTACCAACTTCTACCTTTAAAGTAGTAATTTCCTTAACCTTCTCTACAATTTTTTATAAAATTCAGTTTGTAAAGACAAATTAGTATCTTCCATACCTTTCAAATTTTCTTTCAAAGAGGAAATTTCATCCTGGTAATGCCTTAACACATCATCTCCATGTGGTTCTTAACCACCAATCTCCATTGCAATAGTTTTTGAGAGCTATGGTTTGTATTTCTAGTGCTATGCAGGCATTTTTGGAGCTTTAGACTCAGTTTCAGAGCTACAGGAATATCTCATATATCATCATGTGGAGTGCATATAACATCATCATGGATATCATCATGTGGAATCTTTTCCTCTGGAATTGTTGTTGTAAACTCATCAACATTTGACTATTTTCCAAGCTAGAAGGAATATCAGTTTCAACAATCTCTTCTATAATTGGGGTGGAATCCATAGGGGATGGTGCGACTAGGAGAACTATAGGTTTCTTAGAAGCACAAGACCTTCTTGGTCTGGATGAAGTAGCAACAGATGTAGGTGGGGTAACCTTTTTCTTGGAAATTTGAGGGTCAGAGGACTGGTGGCCTGGCTTGTAGATTCTTCTAGTACCTCATTCAAGGCTTAGGAGTTGACTCCAATTTAGGTTGGGCACTTGGAGGTGGTGTTGAAGAGACTAGGGCAAGAGCCTTTTTAATTCTCTTTTGTTGTGAACTTTCCCTGCACTCATTTTTTCTATCTTCCTCTTAGGCCTGTAAAACACCTGATGTGCACATATCAAATGTATGAGTCTTGGGTGTTTGAGGGTGGCTTTACCAACTCCATTCTTGTATTTTTGACCCACTTTTATAACAGCCACAACAAGATATTATTCTAGTAGATTAACCTAAGTTTAGGGTTTGTGTGACCCTTCTTTAGATGAGTCAGGATTTTCAATGTATCACCTCCGAGTACTAATGGTTTCCCATCACAGATAAAATATCTATTAACCCATTTAGCTACTTCTTTCCAGTGACCTAGTAAACTCTCCCACTTAATCCCTTTTTGAATACCCTAGGGAGTGAGTATTATCTCTAGCATAACTTCCCCTTGATCATGAAATAAAGGTATCAAATCTTTCAGTGGGGCATTTGTAACAATTTTTAGTCCAAAATCTAGGAGTTTGGATATGGCAACGATAATATGATTGTTTATCTCAACTCTTTTACCCCCTATTTTTGAACATGTCACTTCAAAATTTAACAGAATTCATCAACCAGTTCTTCATCAAAACCTTCAAACTTTCTAATGAATTCTAACCAACTTGAGTCATGGAACACTTGTGAGATGGAAACATTACATGCGAGGAGCTCTGTAGATTCAGGTTCCAAATTTTCTTCTGCCCCATGGCATAGAAAAATCTGGATGGTGTTACAAAAAAGTGGTGGAAGTTTTATGAGAAGAACACAAACAATGGCATGAAATATCGGTAATGGCAGTTTGAAATATACTTTAAGCTCTTAATTGCATTGAGTCGGTGCAAGTTTGGTGGTGGAAAAATTTGATAGGACTTAATTCATATGGAAAGGTTTAATTCATCACACAACTCATGTCTATCATCATGAATGATAATGCCACTTGTCCTTTTCACAAAATTGTCCTTTCCACAAATGACACATGTGGTATTTTCTCATTATTATTCATTACCTCCCACTTTTTGGCATGATATTTTGATTTATGCCCAATAAATGCATCAAGAATTGTGTTTTGATTTAATCATATTAAATAAATGCAATGGGGAGTTCTAAAAATAATATATCCATAGTAAAGGAAGAATGCACTTAACCTTTCCAACTCAACTCCCCGATAACCATAGAATTCCACATCCCATCACAGAATAAATGTGATTAATGTACATTTTAATAATTAACATCCCTAACCTTTATTGAAAAGCATGGAATAAATAAAAAACTACAATCTAAGGGGAAGAGGATCAAAAGCATGATCATCTCCCTTTATTTGAATTCAAAAAACAACTATTCTTGGTGGGAAGAGCCAAACTCTTCCACTGAATCCATTTCTTCACATAGCAACATATCTTTGGTGAAAGTATCCTTATTCAAGGACATTGATACATCCTTAATCTATGTCCATTCACTAGAAGAGTTCTCTGTCTCCATCATTGAAGTAGTCTCACAGAGTCATTATCATAAACCTTTTTGATCTGGTAGGGTCCCAACCATCTTGTTCTCAACTTTCCTTTGAATTGCTTGGTACTTTGAGTCAAAAAGTAAGACCCAATCTCCTTCATTAAAATTTTTGTGCTTGATACGAGCATCATGCCAATATTTTCTTTGGTGTTGAATAATTTCAGTTTGTTGTTGTGCCTCCATCCTCATTTCATCTAGTTCATTCAGTTGCATTACTCTCTCACGTTGTGCTTCATCCAACTCAATTCCAACTTTCATTGTTGTCCTCCAAGTCTGTAATTCAAACTCAACTGGTAATAATGGATTCTTCCCATACACTAGTTCATATGGGGAGAAACTAGTAGTGGTCTTCTAGGTTGTATTGTAGGCCCAAACTACTTCTGTAGTTTTGGTACCCAGTTCTTCTTGTCTGCATTGACAACTTTAGTTAAAATGTTCTCCAACTCTCTGTTTGTGACTTCCACCTACCCATTGGATTGGGGGTGGTATGGTGATGATTTCCTATGCTTGATTTGGTAGATCTCTAGGAAGGATTCAATCATGTTAGACACAAATTGAGGTCCCTGATCGAATCATATAATGGCTCTAGGGCACCAAATCTCAACATAATCTGTTGTACAAAAAATTCAGCTACAACATCCTCATTGGCAGATGCCAATGCTTGAACCTCGCCCATTTCATGACATAATCATGATGCACACAATAGGTACTCTTTCCATAGGATGGGGGATCAAACGGTCCAATGAAATCAATTCCCCACTTCTCAAATGGTCCTAAGACCAATTGAGGATTGAGGGGCATTTCAATGGACAATGTAGGCTTCCCCATTCTCTGACATGCATCACACTACCACACGTACTTCTTGACATATTTTTGAAGAGAGGGCCAATAGTACCCAACTCCAAGGACCTTGTGAATTTTCCTCTTCACTGAGTAATGTCCTCCTCCAGGCTCATCATGACAATCTCATAGTATGTCATACACTTCATCCTCTCGAACACACCTACGAAGAACCATATCAGACAACATTTAAATAAAATTCCATTACACCATTTGTATGTAGCACTATTTTTAACTAATCTTCTTTGTTATTTATTGGTAAAGTAAGTTGGAAACTTCCCTATAGTTAGGTAGTTAGCAAGATCAACAAACCATGGAGGTTGTGTTGATACTGCAAACAAGTGCTCATCCGGAAAGTGATCTTGGACTGCCTCCTCTTCTCTTGAAACATTCAATCTAGATAGGAAGTCAACAACAACATTGGCCTTTCCAGGCTTATCAATAATAGTCAAGTTAAATTCCTGCAAAAGAAGTAACCATCTAATAATTATTCCCCTACTACTAGTTTATTCATCAAATATCTTATGGTTGAATGATCAATATACACAAAGATTTTATATCCAGTAATATAATGTCTAAATTTATTTAGAGAGTAAACAACAACTAAAAAATCCTTTTCCATAGTGGTGTAATTCCTCTCTGTGGGGGTCATATTTTTTTGTTGATGAAATAGATGGCATACATTTGGTCTTCCTCATCCTTTTTCCAAGAACAACTCCCATGGTGTGTTAGAAGCATCAATGTGAATATGGAAAGGTTGTCCCCAATTAGGTCCTCTCAAAACTGAGCAGTGGTTAATTTCTCTTTGATAACTTCAAAATCCTACTGACATTGAGGAGACCATTCAAAGACACAATATTTTTCAACAAAGAAAACATGGGTGCAAAATTTTACTAAAATATTTTATGAACCACCTATAATACCTGCATGTCCAAGGAAACTCTTGATATCAGTCTGATTTGTTGGTGTAGGAAGTTTAGTAATTACTTCTATCTTTTTAGGATCAACTTATATACCTTTGGTAGAAATATGATGACCCAAGACAATTCCTTGATCAACCATTATCAAACATTTTTCATGACTCAAGGAAAGTTGGTGTTGCTCACATCTAGTTAACACTTTTTCAAGATTATTCAAAGATTCTTCAAAATTGACCCATGGATGGTAAAATCATCCATATAAACTTTGACACAATCATTTGTAAGGTCTACAAAAATAGCCAAAACTACTCTCTAAAGGTAGCAGGTGTGTTACAAAGTCCAAATGGTAGAACTCTATATGAAATGTACCCCAGGGACAAGTGAAGGTGGTCTTATCCTGGTCAATAGGTGCTTATACTTGATTTGGTTATATCCACTAAACCCATCCAAGAAGGAGAAATATTTCTTACCTGCCAAATTGTCCAAAACCTGATCAATAAAGGGTAGGGAAAGTAATCTTTCTTGGTGGCTTTATTAAGCTCCCTATAGTCTATACTATTCTCCACTTACCATTTTTCTGGGAACTATAACTAGTGGTGATACCCACTTGACTATCAGATATAGGATAGATGAATCCTACCTTCAACAATTTTTCTATCTCATTCTTGACAATGTCTCTAAGTGTTGGATTAATTCTTCATTGTGGCTGCCTAACAGGTTTAACATCCTCAATGTAAATATGGTGAGTGTAGATGCTTGGATGAATCCCTTTCATGTCAGTATAGTCCCAAGAAAAGGATTTTGAATGATCCCTCAAGATATCTACAACCCTAGTCTCTTGGTTGGCTTCTAAATTGTTACCAATGGTCAACTCTTTTCCTATTTCAATAGTCACTTGTTTAGTATCTTTTAGAATAGCAAGCTCTGCATCAAAAATCAAAGAATTCAAGGGAAAACATGAGGTTGTAGCATGTGCAAAAAATAGTCATGTTTTCAAGGGACATAACCTTGGCTAAAGGACAATGGAAATCAGTGACTGTATGTTCTTCATGATAATCATATATTTCTTCACAATTTCCAATAGAAATGTCACTTACCAAGGTGATATTATCCATTGAGTTCAAAATAGTTGTTTCCATAGCCTCAGTTTGAATTTTCATAGCCACAGTTCTGTTTCCATAGCCATGGTATATCCTCTTCATCAGACATTGTGTATGGCTCAACAATTTCTTCCATATGATTTCTCACTACAATGGTAGCTAGATAAGAAGAACTCATATTGTTAGTATCTAAAAATCTACCCATACACATTCACAAACATCCACATATGGTTGGGCAGGAGGATACAATGAAATATTCTTTGTTTTTTTCCCATTCAAATAGTCATTTTTCCTAACCTACAATCAATGTATGTAGCAAAAATGGCTAACCAGGCCTTCCTAAGATGACTGGGTATCCTAACTTCCAAGATTTAGGTTGTAAGACCATAAAATCTACAGGATACTCCCAAGATTCAATTGTGACCATAACATCCTCAATCACTCCATCTGGTATAAATAGATTGATCTTCCAATTGAAGAATGGTATTGGTTGGCTGTAATCCTATTAAAGACAACAAATTGAACATATATGTTGTTATAACATTGATGGAAGCACCAAGATCTACCAAAATGTTAGATATTGATTGACCATTTACAAAAATAGTAATGATTGACTCTCCCAGGATCCCCATATTTTGGTGAAAGAAGCTTTCCAGCTACTACGAGATCAACTAGATTTCCTTCTACTTTGACTATTTTTGGGTACTTCCTCTTCCTTCTTGTGTTTTTATGCAATGGCTTCTAATGGTCTAGTTTAACTTAGGAATGTCCCTTATTTCTCTCAGAAGTGGGACCTCAATGTTCATCTTTTTCAGCTCCTGAACTAGTGTTGTTTCTTCCTCATTCTGTGTTTCTCTTAACCATTCTAGGAAAGGAGTTGCATGTACATTCCTATCATTTTCTTGGTTGTTCCTAGTGGCTCGTGTTTGTGGAACATGTTCAGTTTCCTTATTTTCCTCAGGTATATCCTCACTTTCCTCTGGTATCTTCTCATTTTCCTCAGTATTTCTATGATAACTATAGGAGGATTGTTTATTGTTCTTCCAGACCTCAGTTGTACATTATTAATGGCATTCATCTACATCATCTCACCCTATCCTACTTCATTAATTGAAGTTGTTTGTTGATTTTTGGGTTTGAGACAGGATGAGTTGGGAGTTGAGTTTGTGCTACTTTCCCTTGCTTGATAATTTTTTTGTTGTGGTGGGGCATTAAAGCTTTTTTGTTGTTGTGCAAACCTCCTTGGTTGATTAGAATTCTGCTGAGGTGCCCATTGTTGATTTTTCCATGGTGGTATATTAGTTGGTGGTGCCCAACCTTGTTGATTGTATGGAGGCACCCATGGTGGTGGTTGTGGGTAAGCCACCCAGTTTGGTGGTGTCCAGTCAAGTTGTCCCCATGTTGGTGGAGGATCCTTGATTGGGCCATGGCATCATCCAGGGGTTCTGAGCAGGTCTAGGGGCATAAGAAGACTAGTTATTTGATCATTGCATGAAGTTTACCTCTGCATTTGATTGAGTTATGGAATTTAATCTCTCTTTCAGCTGAGGTAGGAGATTACAATGATTGGTATCATGGTTAGAGACATCACAAATCAAGCACATTTTGTGACATCTAAAGGGCATTCTCTCAAAGGATGTCTCTTCCTACATTTAGGATAATATATATCTAAAGGTTCCTTTGCAACATTGTTCTTGGCTTTCATCCCATCTATGGTTGAAGTTAACTGATGACAAGATGTTTTTTTCATGTTATCCATTTCTTCAGAAGTTTTGAGGTACCTAGGGCATTCTTTGATGTTTTCCTTCACCTTATACCTCCTCTTGTTCTAGAGTAACTCCTACATAACTCAGCAATTTGTGCCATGGTGAGTTTGTGTACATCACCTCCTCCCATGAGATGGAGAGAGTCTTTGGTTTCATCATCAAGTCCTTTAAGGAAAATTATCTTAGTGATTTCTACATTTAACTCATAACCACTCCTTCTATGGAGAAAGAGAAATCTATCCAGATAATCTTCCAAATTTTCATCTTCTTTTTGCTTTATCTGGAAGAACTCTTCTCTCCTATCTCTTCCCCTACAGTAGTCTTGATATTTTTCCAAAAAGGATGTCTCCATGTCCTCCCATGAATGAATGGAGTTAGAGGGAAATCCCATGAACCACCTCATGGTAAGAGTCTTTGAGGGTGGAAGGAAAAATTTTGAGTTTTTGGTTGTTGTTTTGTAGTCATATGTCTGGAAAAGAACTTTGAATTCAAATAAGAACTGGTTTGGGTCTTCTATGGACATTCCTCAAAAGATAGGGAGAATGGATGGAGAGATGTTTTTCATGGGTGCATCCTCATCCTCATTTAGGAAAATGGGATAAGTAAAGGTTCTACCCAAAGGTTGTCCTCATCATTCCCATTGTCTCCCATTTCTAAAAGTTGTTCTGGTTCTAAATAAGATGATGTGGACTGTTTAGAATTACTTCTAGGTTGTATTAGATTCAATGTCACTTTTAGTGTTCCCTACTTGTGCTCTGTTTGGAGATATTATTTGAATATTATGAGGTATAAATCTCCCTTGAGCATCCCATGGCCTGTGCATCAATGTTGGTCATGTAAACAAGGCTTAGGACTTCTACTGGTTACATAGATTAACTTCACTAACACCCATAACATGTAAGGTGAATAGAATGACATGTTGTGCTTATGGTGTCCCCAAAATGATGCCAAAAATGATGGGTCATTGTATTCTCCAATCATTTAACCAACATATTCAATTGTTGGTGTCATTATAAAACCAGGGTTGTGTCCTAGGTTGTATGCAATGAAGTCTTATGCAACTCAATTGTTTTGGTGGTTCTCTTTGGGGGTTTTGGTTGGTGTGGTTCCCCTTGTTTCCTCTAATCTATGGAAAGGAAATGCAATGCTAAACTATTGAAATGAAATACATGTAAGCTACTAAAACAATGTTGTTGTAATAAAAATGCTTTCAAAGGAAATAATTTAACTAAATTTGAAATGCACACAAATTGAAATACACACACCGAATTGAAATAGTAAAATTGAAATAACACACATAGAATTGAAATGGCAGTAGGAAATATACTAAGAAAATAAATAAGTAACTACATTCAGATAAACATTCAAATCAAAGCATTTAAACTTGAACTTATCATAGATAATGAGCATGCATGAAACATCAATCCTCCAATCACCTTGGTTGAGTGGGCCCTTGCTCTCCCTTGGGATTGAGGTACTCTTAACACCAAAATATATTCAAAACAACATCGACTATATTGATTCAAATGGTTTCCAAAACATATTTCAATATGAGACTAAAAGTAAACACTAATTGATATAAAATTGTATTATAAATTACTATCATCAACTACTACTAAATTGTCTTCAAGAAGGTGTCTTTATAGACCCAATTAGTTACAAAATGTGCCATGATTATAGGCACCAAATTCAACCAATAACAACCTCATTAAAGCTCATTGAAATCCTATGATATAGCTAAAAACAAGATTCGTGTTTGTAGGCTTGTTATGGAAAAATCCTCCATGATGGCATGATGGAAAAAGACTCAAGCCTTCTTGAATATAACTTTGAAAATTGGCAGATTATAACTTCCCAAAATTTCACATGAAACAAAAACAATATGCATCATTATTATCTATACAGAACATCCCCATGCACAAATTAACATCACAATACTCACATAGCCATATAGATGATTAGTAGGAAATTTCTATCATCAAGAGTTCACATGAAACAAAAAACAAGAGAAATGCATCAACCAGTACTTTTAGTTCTAGATTATTTTTATATTTGTTTTTGTGAAATCTCCAAGACCATTTGGTGGTCTCTCAAGATTCTTGGGGAATCATGAATACTTGGCCTCCGTGCAAAAATTTGGGCTCTTAGGACTTAGGAATTTTGTGAGACTCAAGAAAGTTTATTGAGTATTGATGGGATGATGTGTGTGTCCTTAGGGACACATGGTGTTGATTGTGCCACTTTTAACCTGTAAGATAGTTTAAAATGATGATGTTAAATTCGATAGTTTAAAATAATGGAAATGTGAAGCAAACTATCATTTGTACATCTTAAGCCCGTTTTGACTCCAAAAAGTGTCTAACTTTTGGGTTTTGATTCATTTTCACAAATCAAACATAATAAACATTAAATCACACTAGTTAAATCATACATGTTACTTGAATAGAAATTTAATCAAAGAGTTAAAATTTTAAATATATAAAGAAGTTATAAAAATAGTTAAAATTTCTCACTCTAGCTTGTTTAATCAAAATGTAAAACTAGATATTTTTAAAAATGTCAAAAATATTTAAATCCAAGTTTTAACATCCGATGAATAAAGGGGGATATGTTCTCTTGTTAAAAGGGAATAAGGGTGTATTGGTCACAACAAATGGAAAATACTTAAAAGTATTTAGAACTTAGAGTCTTGAGTTTATTAGTCCCAAGGAAAGTTTTATAGCAAGAAAAAAGTGTTTACAACTTTTAATTAACATTCAAAGATAAATTTATGTTCTTAATTTTGATCTACTATGCAACAAAATTTCAAGATTCAAGTGTGTGATTTGTGTGTAAATCCATCCTTCATTAAAACTTATATCGAATGAACAAAACTTGTTATACTTGTGACTTCATTACATGAAGGTTTTCTACACATTACTCTACTAAATGTAAAACATCTATAGACCCAACATATGTAATCTTGGTTCTACTCCAATCTTAGTGTTTTAGCATAAATGTAGAGATAAAACAAATAATAGGTAAGGTTGAGGAGGAATACATATTGATAGTCAAAGATGGTGTGTGCACATAGAATGGTGACCAAGCTGATTGTGAAGAGCTTCCATATAGCTAGGTGGAATGACTAGTAAGAGACACAACATGACCAAAAATAGCATTAACAATATAGGTTAGTGGAATTCCTAGCGAGAGCTAGATCTAGGAAGTGAGGTGCTTCCTAGAAGGTTATCAATCCACTTTTAAATACAATTTAATGCAACAAATAACATGAAATAAGGAAATCCTATTGTAATTGTATGATTTAGGTGTCTCATGATAATACAATAAGTAAATTTAATCTAATAGGAAAATTTACGATTAAATCCAGAGGGGTGGTAGGTTATTCTGGGTTTGCAGGTCTAATAGAGGTTATAAGTGAGGTTTGGGTGAAGTTTGGTAAGGTTTTGGGTTGTTTGGGAGAAGTTATGGGCTTTCTGGTTTTGAATGTTTTACCAGTCACAGAGACCGATATCGGTTAGGTGACCAATGATGACTACTAACAATGGACTAATGTCGGTTGGGTGAGTGGTTTCGGTAGGGGAAATTTGGTAAAAACTATTAAAATGAGAGGTTTTTGGAGCTCTCTATGATTACACAGAGAGTGTGGGAGACTTAGGTGAGGTTGTGGGAATTTTATGAAGACTTGAAAAGGTGTTGAGGTGATTAAGTGAGAAGAAAGGTGGGTTGGTAGAATACTAGGTAAATGGGACCCAGAAGTATTTTGGGTAGAGAGGAAATAAAGAGAACTAGACATAGTAGATCTATAACCAAGTAAATGAAGACAAATAATAGGTTATACAAGTACTTACCGAGATCTGAATGCTGGTGAGACTTGAGTAGATGGTTGGATGTGTGCAGAGAGTCATACCATGCTCCAGTGTCACAGGAGTATGGATTCGGAGCTTCTCGTGCAAATGGTTGTTGAGATTGGATGATGAAGAGGGTGCAGGTGCTTTGGTTTATTGTTTGATTGCTTGGATGCTTGAGAGTTTAGAATGCAAGAATGCGAGAATCCAAAGTTCAGGAACCCAGGTAAAAGATTGAAATCCTTATTTAAGGTAACCGACGATGGTTAGGTGACCGACGCCACTAGCTGAGGAATAACTAACGATGGTTAAGGAGAATAGGTCATATTTGCTAAAAATAGCCTGATTCTTCCTAAATTTGGCATGATTGAGATTTTGGTTCTGGGTCACAAGTGTGGAATGGTGGTAAATGGAGTTAGAAATTGGTTAGAGGGATAATAGGTCATTAATATTAGGGTTAGACTAAGTCCTAGTTAGTTAGGATAAGTGGGGACTTAGTCTAGGGTAATAAATGGACTTGGAATGGGTCTAGGGTGAGGTGGAGAGGTGAGGTAGCTTAGGTGAAGTGGCTAGGTGAGGTAAGTAATTAAATTAATTTTGGTAATTAAGTTAGTTAAAGTGTGTGCAAGTGAGTATTATGGGGAATAATATTGAATTATTTAGTTGAGGGGATTTAGAGGGCTACGACTTGATTTTGGGTGTCTACACTTTGCTCCATTATCAATAAGATGTCTATAGCCTTGATGGAGGTTTCTCAAATAACCCATTCTAAGGAAAATATATTTAGATTTTCATTTATTTTCTATTTTACAAATAATCTTCACTTCTAATTTATCATTTAGCTCATTTTCTCTTGTTTCTCCTATTTTTATAACAAGTAGAGGGGTTGGGAACAAGTTATAACTTCACAATAATGTTACAAACTTAAAATTCAATATATTTTTTCACCAGATTGAAAAAGTATTTAAATGTGAAGTGTATGTGACTCTCTTAGTCATGAAAAAAATTTAACCATCAATGATCAAACAAAACAATTTTGAACTTCAAACATAAGTAACATTTCCACAAGTTATTCCAAAATCTAGATAATATGAAAACTTTTAACTCTTGATTTTAATTCATTGTTGAGATGTCTCCTTCAAATTATTTCCATGAGTTAGTAACTTTTACATGGGAATCCAAATCTCATAATAACCTTTCCAGATTATGAAAAGAAAGAACTTAACTAAAAATCATGAGATCTAAACTATAAAAACATGGAAATTTAGCTACAAAATTTTGAAAACTATGTAACACCAATATGATAAAGATGAAGGTGAATGTACTTGAAAAATTAGAATAAGAATTCTTATTACATAGGGTAAGAACATATTTATACTTCTAATAGTCCTTTAAAAATCCTTTAATCCTTGCATTCCTCCAAAAATATAGAAAAATAAACATTATAGCTAAAATAACTACTAATTTCTCTATTAAAACAATAAATAGATTGGGTTGAAAAGAGTTACCTCTAAATTTAGCCAATGAAAGTTTTAAAATCTTTTACCTCAACCATGGTGGTTTGTGAAAATTTGAACTTTACTAGAATGAAATCTCATGAGGCTCCACCTCATCCAGATTGTCTTAAAGAACTTCTACAAGTTGAATTTACTTTATTTTTTTCATGGATATGGGTTATATCCATTAAATTTTTCTCAATTACTAAAAACTAAAGAATCAAATTTGATTCATCTTTTCCTTTCTTATCCATGTTAACCACATCAACATGTTGTTTTGAATCTAAAAATAAAACTCCAACATGTCCTCCTATTTTTTCCCATTAAAAACTCCTCCAAATCTACAAAAACAAAAACGTCAACATCATTCTATTTAGTAGTCACTAATAAATAATTATTTTTTAACATAAATTAAAAGAAAGGTAGTTTTTTTCTTTATTTTATTTCTCATTCTCTTCATGAATCTTTTTGTTTTGTGTATCATCTTCAAAATCAAAATCATTTAAATAAACAAAACTTTGAATGCATTCATTTTCATCCACAACGTAAGCTTTGACAAGATCTATAAGTTGATTATGCACAAATTTCGGTTTCAAAAGAGGATTCAAATCTTATTTAACATCGGAAGTATTTTGGAGAATATTAAACTATGGAATAATGTTGATTTCAAGGAATATAATTGTATATCGAGGGTAATATTCTTTATAAGTTGACACTAATTAATTAACACCACAAAAATTCATAAATGTGGCCAAGAGTGTTTCCAAGCAATTTATGTGAATATCTACAAGTGTTTCCACTTAGGAAAGTGGTTATTTGGAATGCTTATAAGGACCCCCTAAAATTTTTCATTGAATATTATAAGTTTTTCATGTGGTTGCCTCTGAATTTTGACTAGCTTATTTATGACTATGAATGGATCTATGATTTGTGTGAAGTTTTTAATGAAAGAATCCTCTAACTCCTTCCAAATAGAAATTGAACTAGGGGTTAGACTCATAAACCATTCATATTCAAGATCATTTAAAGTGAATGTAAACAATCTACAAGCCACATATTCATGTTGCACATTTAAAATACTTAAAACATTCTTAAAAGCAAGAACATGCTTCTCAGTAGTTCTACTACCATCAAATTTAGGGAGAAATCTAAAAGCATTCTTGGGTAAATCATGTTCAATAGAAAATTAATTTTATTTTTCCCCAACCAAACCATCATTTAGTTGTGATATTTTCCATCATCTAGAAGAATAAATAAATGGATCACATGTTAGACATATAATTTTTAATAAATAAATCACATAGTAAAACAAATTTAAAGATAGATATGAAAATATCATAATCAAATCAAAATGAGAACTGAAATTCATTTCCACTTACCATTTTCAAAGATCCTCCTTCTAGCGCCATTTTAAGTGTTGCTCATTATTTTGTGCACATCTTGAAAACACTTGTAAAAGAGGGATTAATCTCACTTGTTTTAAAACCTAGCTGGAATTTTGGATCAAAGTATAAAATAATCAACATTTATAGGCTTTAATTAGGAGACTATATGGCTTAGTATTAACCTTCGAAGGGACTAGTGTGTCTCAGGTAAAAACCTATTAGGCCATGGGTTGAATGAATCAAAATTATATTGATTATTTACAATGGTTCTAAGGTGATCTGGGTCTCTATCAAAAATCTTAAAAGGGATAAGGTCAAGTCCCCTATCAATCATGAAAATAAATCTGATCTCAACCAAATCTTACACAAGAAACCAAAGAAAATAAAAAATAACATTAACACATTTCTAAATAGACTCTAGGAAATCAGTTAGAGGAAAATGAACACAATGAATCACAACCCTACATAAACCCAATCAAATAACTATTGTGCATTCACATAGATCATGAAAATGGTTATTCAACCTAACATTGGCTCAAGCTAACCATATTCAACACACAAACATGGTAATTATCCCCTCGAATCAACATCTCTCGAATGCTTGACCACTAAGATTACATTGGCACATCCTAGAATTCAACTATGAGAAACATCAATTCATGAAAATGAGACTAGTCAGGCTCAATCTCTTACCCTACATACAAAACTAAAACTAGAAGTGAAAACTCTACTTAATAAATAGAAAGAGATTAAAATTTATAGGACTCTCAAACATAAATTCTCAAGTGGAAGTAACTAAGAAACCCAAAACAAAATTATGAAACTCTAAACCCTTTCCTCTTTATCCAATTTAGTCCAAAATGAATTTTATAATGTGTTTACATTAATTTATAATACATGGACTAAGCCACTACCTTTGCGAAACTTTGAATATTCTTAAAAATAAAAACTACACTAAAACATTACAATCACAACTAGAAAAACCACCAAGAACAAGCTCCCATAAGTCACAATGAATTCCCCTAAAATGCTTCTATGTGATTACAATTACAATGGTTAAATACATCCGGTAGTTTAGAGGTCCATAATATTGAAAGATGTTATCAAACCATTGAATTTTATCATTGTGATCCCTAGAGATCAAGAGAATAGATGAATTCAAAGGTGTCACCAAAAAAATAGAATATGATGTGTTTTAACAATTCAATCCATGATCTAACTCAGCCTATACATTTGGTGGGACTAAAAATGGAATGTGTAGTTGAAAGGAATCTTTAGAAATCATGAGAAATGATTCATATTGCCATCAAACTGAAAATGAGTGAAAAATCCCAAAATTTTGATGTTAAAATATCTCCAACCACTCAATAATTATATCTAAAACTAGTCTTTTTGTGTATCCCTCTGAATTACAATCCTAATGGTTCTAGTCTTATGCCAAATAGTGGTCTCAATCAGGATATATGAGTAAAAAACCAAGTCAATATCATTCCTCCATTTATTTTAACTAGTCAATTTAATATTTGGTCACCTTGAACTTTGATTTAATCCACCAATAAAACTTCTCCACATGAATACTATTAACTTGTTTCATGGTTTGGCTAATCTAAACTCTTAATGACTTAGCTTTGATAAAAGCTAGATCCATGTGTCAAATTTTCTAAATCTTAGGGTCCCGGGGTTCCTCGAGCTCTTTGAGTCTTTTTCCTTACCTTGATCAATCCTCCGACCTGTATATTACCATCATTAGTCCATATGACATCATGAATTACCACTCTCAACTCATTCCTTAACTATTTTTCCTACCTTGTGCTCAAGTTCTTGATTTCTCATAATCTTGATATTTCTCAAGGATTCCATTTGATTTCTCTTCCTTAAACTCATGTGATCACGTGGCTCTATTTTTTTGATTTGGGCATTAAAGCCTTTGGTGACTCAAATTTAATAAAGGATAAATCTACATGTCCAATTATTTTTATATTGGGGTCTTGAGGGCCCTAGGTTCTCGTGCTTCCCTTTATTCCTTTGATCCTTCTTTCTGAAAACTCCCAGAATGTGTGGCTTTGAGGGCAAACATGATCCCTAAGTCTTGGGATCTTGGGATCTTGGGATTTTGAGTTTTTGACCTTGTTTGATCTTTTTTTTTTGAAACCTCTAAGATCACATGTTGGTATCTCAAGATTCTTGAGGTATCAAGAATACTTGGCCTCCGCGAGAAGATTTGGGATCTTGGGACTTAGGAATTTTTTGAGACTTAATACACTGTAATAAGTGTTGATGGGATGATATGCGTGTTCTCTGGGGACACATGGTGTTGATCGGTAGCACTTTGAACTTATAAAACTTTTAAAAATGATGACGTTAAATTTGATGGTTTGGAAATAATGGAAAATGCAAAGCAAAACCATCATTTGCATGTCTCAAGCCTATTTTGACTCCAAAAAGTGTCTAACTTTTGGGTTTTGATTCCTTTTCACAAATCAAACATAATAAACATTAAATCAAACTAGTGAAAGCATAGATGGTGCTTGAATCAAAAGTGAATCAAAGAGTTAAAATTTTAAAGATATAAACAAGTTATAAAATAATTAAACTTTGTCACTCTAACCTATTTAATCAAAATGCAAACCAAAATACTTTTAAACATGTCAAAGAGCTTTAAAACCAAGTTTTAACATCTGATGAATAAAGGGGGTTCCATTATATTTTAGAAAGGGAATGAGGTATGTTGGTTAAAATAAGTTTAAGTTCTCTACTATGTGATATTTTTGAATCTTATTATAGTATATTCAACTAATATGAGTTCCATATAACCTACTTCATTTTCAGATATCGAGAAACAATTTCAAAAATTGTCACTTCTACTTTGAAAGATGGAAATAGTTTTCTAAATGTTACTTGTGATGAACTACATCCTTGTTGCAGGAAATTAGTGTCTATAATAATAATAATAATTTTTTGTAAAAAAGTAAAAATAGATATGCAGACAAGGTGGTGAGTGAGAGAGATGGAGTGAAAGAGTTAATTCAAATGAGAATGGGCGGGAAGATGATGGGAGGTAGATTCAACCTATGGCAATAGTGGACAGACAATCCTCTCCAAAGGTAGGCACCGATAGTCATTTACTCTAAAACTAGAAAAATGGGGCCCCCAAGGCTCCATTCACTTGGGCTAGGTTTTTGAAAATTGGGAATGAGCTTAGAACTAGAGTCATCCCCGAATCTAAGGATGAGATAGGTATGTTTCATGAGATCCCAGATAGTATTTTGGATAGAATTATGGGACTTATGGAGAATGAACTAATTAGAAAAAGTATTGGAGGACTCCCAAATATTGATTCAATAAGGGAATGGTTTCTTCAGTGATGGAAGCTGAGAGGGGATCTATAAGTTTCATCTCTCCCAAATGGATTCTTCCTATTATACTTCAACAACAATGAAGATCCTCAAAGGGTCTTGAATGAAGGACCATGGTTTTTGGGTCGAATGGGTCTATTTTTGAGGAAGTGGTCTCCTTTGTTCAACCTTGATAAGGAAAAAAATCAACCAGTTCCTATTTAGGTACATCTCATGGGGTTACCCATGGAGTTTTTGTATATATATGTGATTAAGGGGATTGTTAAAACCTTGGGTACCTTCATTTCAGGTTATAATACAACCTTAAACAAAACCATACTGTTTGTTCTAGGTTTTGTATTTATTCTCTCATGGGAAAACAATACCCAAAACTATTGTTCTTAAATCTAAGCTTGGAAAATGGACACAAAACATTGAGTTTGAAAGATGTCCACAAAAGTGTGATAAATGCCAAGGATGGGGTCATACCAAACATCAATGCAAATCAAGGTCTCAAGAATTACAGAGAAATCCCAAAGTCAAACAAAAGATAGATAAAGGAAAGGGTATGGAATCCCAAGATGTAAACTCTAACATTGTTAGAAACCTATTCCTAAACAAGGGGATTGTGATAATAGAAAATTTGGGAAATGAGAAACCCTTTACCAATCCTAATAGTGAAAGAAAGGAAGGAGAAAACCAGACCATCAAATCTCCACCCATCGATGTTGATGGATTCACTAAAGTTATTTCTGGAAAAAATAGAAAAAAGGCTCTATCCGAACCACATTTTCAATCAGCCAAGGATCATTCTCAGATTGAAAGATTGAAGGTTTCAAAAAATTGGAACCATTGTTAACAAAAGAGATAGCGAAGGAAAAATTACAGAGTAGTCCAAAAGAAGGAAATATAGAAGTGAATGACTTAGAAGCAGAGCTAGGACCGTTCACCAACATGATGGATAAACTTGGTTATGAAGTTAGAGTGATGAAGGGAGATGAAAAAGGGGAGGATGAGGAAGCCAATAGAATTAAGAATATCATTCAAAATGTGATACAACCTAATCAAAAAATCTTAGAGAAAGTGAGTGTTAGGGGATCTAAACATTGAAAGGAAAATAAAACATCCCAATAGAAGGGATATGCACACCTGGTAAGGGAGGAGAATCGAGCAAAGTTGCAATTAACTCATAGGACAATAAAGCTACTGGGATGACTAATAGGTAAGCGTCCCTGAAAAATACTAGTCAAAAGGAAATAGATGATGGTACCCAATAAAAGCTAGATATAAGGAGTTTTAGAATACCAAAACAAAATGTTTCCAAATGAATGTCATTTCATATAATATAAGGGGTCTTAACAATCCCAATAAAGCTATACTTATAAAAGAAATCAGGTTGAAACACAAGGCTGATATTTTAATTCTCAAGGAAACAAAAATGAAGGCATAGAAATTTATATTAATAAAGGATAGTTTATGGTGAAAGGTGGAGTTAGTGGTTTTCAATTCTACAGGTGCTTCGTGGGCTTGTTGTTATATGGGACCCTGAAAAGTTTCAAGGTATGAATCTTTTGCAAAAGGATATCCAAGTTTCTATTCTTTTCAAAGACCTCAAATCTAAAGATTTTGGGTTCTCGTCTAATATCTATGCACCAAATCATAAAGGGGAAAGAATTTTTTTTTGGAAGAGCTATCTAAATTTCACAAAATCATCTCTAAACCGAGTGGATTTTTATTGGGGATTACACTACTTTGCTTATGTTAGCTTAAAAGAAGGGTAGAAATACTTAATTAAATGAAAGTATGGAGGCCTTGCAAGAATTCATCACCTATAATAGCCTCGTGGACACCGAGTTGAAGGGGAATATATATACTTGGTCCAATCGTAGACTTGGTGATCAATTGATTCAAGTTAATTTGGATAGAGCCTTAAACTACTGGGGTTGGCTGAAATAAGAGGTGTGCCTTTTCCCTCTTCCTTAATAAGTTTAGACCATAACCCAATATTATTTATGGTCAAAGATAAGGAGAGAAAAATAAATCCTTTTAGATTTGAAAAAATGTGGCTCCAACATGAGAATATTAAAGAAATTGTTAAGGAGTGGTGGGGCATAAAGATTCAAGGAAGATTCAAGGAACACGATGTTCGATTCATCTAAAAATAAAATGTTAAGAATTAACTCAAGGGATGGAACAAATCTAGTTTTGGGAACATTTTTGAATCCAAAATATTGTTAGAATAGGAATTAGCTACTCTTCAAACTTCTTTGGAAGAGGATGATGAGGACAACCTTTTTGCTAACAAAATCAAAGAGAAAGAGCTTTTGTCGTAGTATCACAATATTCGGATAAGGAAGAAAACTTTGGGAAGCGAAGTCGAGGATACAATCGCTAAATGAAAGGGATAAAAACACTATGTTCTTCCATATTTCTACCCTCAAAAGAAGAGGTCCTATAAGATCACTGTATTATTAAGGGGAAGAATTTTTTTGCCTCACCCTAACGAAATCCAATTTTTTTGTTTCTTTCTATAACAATCTCCTTTCTTCTCATCATAATTGTAATAGGGGAAAGAGAGGATTTTCTTGGATTGTATTCCCTGGTTGGTTTCGTAAGAAGAAACCCATATGCTTATCAAGGTTCCCTCAAATGAATATAATTGAATTTATGTTGAGAATTTATGAGCCCAAACAAATATCTTAGCATAGATGACTTCCTATACCCTTTTTTCCAATTATTTTGGGAAGTGGTCAAAAAATATGTTTGTGTCACCATTCAAGAATTCTTCAAAAAGAAGAAGATGCTCATAGATATGAATTGTACCTTTCTTTCTCTCATTTCAAGAACCACAATATTGAATACTTTAATAACTTTAGACTGACTTCAACTTGTGTAACTACATATATAAGATGTGTTCTAAGATCTTATCCATGAGGTTACAGTTATTTCTCCCTACTTTGATTTTTTATCAACAAGGGGGTTTGTGATGGGAAGGAAGATCCAAGAAAACATTGTGACTATACAGGAGACCCTTCATTCCATGAAGTTAAATAAGAAGGAAACGATGGTGATCAAACTTGATATGGAGAAATCCTACGACAAAGTGTCTTGGTATTTCCTTCACAAATTTTGGAAAAGTATGGCTTCAGTTCCGAATTAAACAATATGATTCATAGTTGTATATCTACTACTATATTCAGTTTCCTTATCAATGGTACCTATACGCACCAAATTTTTCACATGTCACATTTTCTCAAACGGTTCAAAGTCCCCTATGATGATTATTATCTTTTCCAATAGTGTTCAAGTCTTACTTCCTATTTTCAGTGTATATTTGTGGCTTAGAATGCTTCCCTTAACCATTTCCATGCTTTTCTTTCTTTTGTTTATCTCTTTACATCTTTTCCCTAAGTTTTTGGCCTTAAGTTATGAAAATTTCACGGTGGTTGCATGCACAACCTCCTCGGTGGTTATCCAACCATTGGTCTACGTTAACCGGTGTTGCATACAACCCCCTCTCGATAGACCATGGCGTTGTGTGTGGTTTTTCTAGAATCTTCTTTGGTGCATTTTGAATGTGTGTCATTTCTTCAAACATGATTTTAGTGCATGTTTCTTGGTCAAATTGGTTGTTTTTAGGCATTATGGATACGTACCAAATTCCTCTTCCTCTTCTATTTCTAATTGAGGTTTAACTACCCCTCCTTTGAGTGAGGTGGCATTCCGTGGCTGCCAAATGGCTTAGACTATTTCCTAGCCTATGTTCTATAAAATACAAGCTTCTTCCTGAAGCATTGGCTGGATATTTTTGTTGTTAATTGTATCATTATACTGTCATAATATTGCTAGGAAATACAAAATCAAGATAGTTCTCTTGCATTGTTATTCTCCTACCCACATTGCTACCATATTGCTTGTAACCCACTGCTGCTCTAGCACTTCTTCTGCATTACCTAGAACAACTCCCTGGATTCATCTGAGCTCTAAAGTTGGAAAATAAACGAGGATATCACAATAAACCATAACTAGCTTTTCCACTATTCTGTAAATTTCAGGTTGGTGATGTCCTTGTATTTCTTAAGCTTTCTTGAATTATTTATTTAATTATATGCACAATATTGACTAGAGTAGTTAAATCATTTCAATTCAAATCATTACAATAGTTAAGTAATTACTGTAGCTTTCATTTTGTCTACACAAAGCTTCTGGTGATAGATTGCTTCCTTGCCTATCCCTGTGGGTTTGCAAGGGAGTTTTTCTAGAGGAAAGCTTCTACATTTTTTAAAGAAATTACAATTCCATTTCAATTTGCAATCTCCATAGAATCCTTCTTTACTTCTACCGGGAATTTTAGGGGAAGAAGTGCTTCTATGAGAAGCTTCTACTTCTTCCCATGTCTCTAAGGTGGAACAAAGGATTTAGATCCACAATTACAATTTGGAAAAGCTTTGTTTATTTAGGATAGTTTAGATTCATTCTGCACAGATAAATAGTCACATCAGATTATTTATTTGTTTAGGTTATGTTAATAATATTGTAGAAGCAATTGTATTTCTTTTTATTTTTTTGTTTCTTTATTATTTTTTCTAGAAAGTATAAAATCCAAAAATATTAGTTTAATTTAATTAGATTGTTGTTTATTGTTTTATTTCCTTTATATAATTGAAAAATCACAAAAACATAGATTATATTTCCTTTATTTAATTAGTTTTCTTTCTTGCATTAGATTAATTGAGTACACATCCCGCATGACCATTTCGGGTCCTAGAGAACCCAAGGATTACATTTTTGAACCAATAATACCACAACCAAACTTGTTAGTGGCATTTTCAAACATCAACATAGGCCTTTGAATTCACATCTTCTAAACCACCTCGAAACTACTTATTATCACTGCATAATTGAGTGTTTTGAATGTCAAGATGATAGAGCTTACGAGTTTTGGGAAAATCATCCTAGCCATAGGTTACCTTGATCACTTATCGGTCATTTTCATCCATTTCCATGTATTTCACCTATTTCCCATATTTTTATTTCAAACATCCCATATGACCATTCAAGGTCCTCAACAACCAAGAGATGAGGTATATGATCCCGAGTCCCATAGCCAAATGCAACTTAATTATAGATGGACATTGACACGATCCTTAGAATCTTGGTCTTTCAATCCTCACCACTTCCACCTATCATCATTTCACAATTGACTTCCTAAACAAAGAATCTTATAAATTATATGACTTATGGTAGAACATACTTGGGTGAAACTAGTTCCCATATCCCACTCACTTTTCCTATTTATACATTTCCTCTATCACTTCCATGACCTTGTCTAGAAATTTCTATGAGGTGAAAAAAGGAAATTCCCACAAATTTCAAAACTAGTTGAGAGATTTTCACATACCATTATCATACTCTTATAGTGTGTATCCTTCTTGACCATTCCATCACACCCATCTAGGTTAGAGAGGCTTTTATTTCCCTAGATGAGCATATCCCTTTAGTGCCCATAGAGGAAATTAGATTTCCTTGATAACTTGTTGACCACACTCACCCACCTTTTGAGTATTTCATACATTCACTCTATTTCATTCCACATATCCATCTATCCATTCCACATCAGTTGTCCCAACATGACCTCAGGATGTCGAGTGTTCCTAAAGGTCACGTGTTGATTTTTGGTCATATAAATTAGTGAACCCGATGTGAAGGACTAATTCCTTTTCATTTCTATTGTCTTACCTTATTTCATCCATCCTTATCATTTCCCATTATTTTGGATTTTCATATACCCCCATAATATTTTAGGTGAGGATTATAACAAACCATTCTAGGTCTTGAGGCTTATTACCGCCAAATGGGTATGCAACAGTCACCTCATTATCGGGTGGGCTGAAAATTATTCTTATAACCTACCTTCACCTAATAATCCTCCTCTCAAGGAACTAAAATGGTTCATCTATGTTAGGATTGAGGAGATCGATCGACCGTGAGAGTTCTCCAACTCAAAAAATATTACATTCACTAGATAACAAGGCTTCTATCTTTTGGTCTTTCGGTCAAGTCAAGGCCCAAATCAACATGTCAATCTGATCCTTCTCTTCCTATCTCTCATCTAATGACAAACTCTTGGCACATTTTTCTTTAAGTGATTAGTTTTTTAATGCCATGAACTAGTAGTTGGAAAGGATGTATGGGTATAATGATGCTCTTATTTAAAAAACACTACTACCCTCCTCTCTACAAAAAATACCCAAAGAGGGGTGGCTTCTAGAGAACAATTTATAGTAAGATATCACGTACCTTTATCTCCTAACAAGTCTCAAAACACACCTAAAAAAATACAACACTATGTTTGGGTGATGTGATTTCTACACTAGTAGATAGAGTTAGGTAATTATTACTTTCCATCTCATGTTTCTTCTTATGTTGGGCAAGGCAAGGTCCCTTACCATGCTCAAAATATTAGTTATGTGCCTTCTACACCATCACCTCCTCTGGTTTACATGAGGTGTTCCTAGCCATGAATATCTTCTCACCGGATCGGGCACATTAGGTATGCCCCCTCACACCTCATACATATACCCTTAACAGAACCATCCGAAGTGCATTCTCAAATTCCATCTAACTAACAATGTTACGATATTCCCCGGTTTTGTGATTACTACATTCCATATGAGAATAATGTTCCCCCATATTTGCATATGTATTCTAAATCACCACAAGGGGCATGTATTCTTTCCTTGGCTCATATGCTCAACCTTAAGGGATACCCTATGCCCATGTAAATGCTTATGTTATGCCCTTTCATCCACTTGTTCCACCTCTACCACCCCATCAAAGGTCATCTATGGTAGATTCATATGTTATGGGAACATACTTTGAATATCTCAAGGAGCCCCTATATTTTTCCATACAAAGTGTCATGATTCCATGACCATTTCCAAGCTGATTGTCATGAATATTCTAAAATTCAAAGTTTAGGGGTATCTAGAGGAATGACTCAAAGAAATATAAAAATACAACCAAATAACATTAATAATATAGGTTAATGGAATACCCCCAAAATTCTTGATTTGGGAAGTGTGATTACTTCTACAAAATACCGGTTGCCTCAATACACTCATTTAACAAATTTAAATTAAAATTGTATTATCATGAAGTAAGAAAATTATTATAGAATGAGAATTTAGGTATTCCTTCACATTAAACAATAAGAAAATATGAATCTAACATGCAAGGTTTGATTAGATCTAGAGATTTGGTGAGGTTATTCTAGGTTTCAAGTCTCTAACATGGATCAATTGATGGCAGATTTGATGGGTAAGTTTTGGGTTTGTTTGATCGGGAAACTAAGGAATAAGTGAAAAGTTCCCTCAAAAGGAATGAAATGACACAATAGAGGATCGATCTCTCGTAATGTTCTGATCGAAAGAGTATTCTCAATACTGGAAGGAGAACCCCTCATGGTAATTCTAATGGGCATGTGGTTGAGTATTTTGTGACCTAAGGTCCTTAACAAGAATGTGGTGTTATAGAGGCTTTGGATTCACGCTTGAATGTAATAGTTCTCTCAAAACTAAAATAGTGACCAACCTCGGTAAAACCGGAGGTTTAAAATTTCATGAATTAACCGATGATGTGAAATTTAACCATCCTCCTCCACCTCCTCGAGGGATACAGGTGTTGGTTAAGGTCAATACCTGTCAAGGTTTAAAACCAAAACCAAGGGTAAATCTTCCCAAACTTTGTTTTCTAAGTTGAAGCAAGTGGAGTTCTTGTTAAGAGAAAAGGTAGGAACATCATAAAAAGTCCAATTAGGTTTGAGAAGACCTCTTAGATTAGTTAGGTCATATGGTGACTCAAGAGTTTGAGAGTGATGACTCATAACTAGTTGTGATGACTTGGTCACTAAGTTAAATGCCCTGGCTGAGTCTAGAGGACCAGGAAACTCATTATCAAGATGTTTGAGGGTGAAATTAATTTAATTAAATTAATTAAATTAATTAATAACACGGTGAATATATTAGTAATAATTAATAACACTCCATGGTGTGTTTACTTAATTAAGAATGGACCAAATTATGTGACCCAAATTTGGTGTTACTAACAAGGTTAATTTGAGGGAAAAGCATACACAACCACCATTAGATAATATTCCCTTTGGATGCAATGGTTACTAAAATATTCCCCAAAACCCTTGAGGTTATTTCTCTTGATTACTACTACAAAATACCAGAAGCCTCAATACACTCATTAAAAACTCATCTTAAAGTTCATAAAGGATTTTTAAATGAACAAGTTATTAAGAATGAGAATCAAAGAATTCCTCACATTAAACAAAAGCATAATGAATTTGCTTCCCATTTCATCTAAAGATGGTGGAAGGTCCTCTACTCTTCAACTAGTGCTCCTAACATGGATCAAATGGAGATTTGTGACTTATTCCTTCATTCCCTTAATCAAGAAACCAAGGAAGAAGTGAAAAGTTCCCTCTCAAGAGTTATGAAGACATTATAGAGGATGATCTTCATTATCCAAGTGGTTATTGACAGTGATCAAAAGACCTATGGTTCAAATGGGAGACTAGTCACTCCCTCACAAGGTAATTCTAATTACCCAAATAATTCCAATAATAACAACCAAGGACCTAAGGTCCTTAACAAGAATCATGGTGCTATAACAAAAAGGTGTTACTGATCAATCCAGAAGTTGAATGTTGTTAACAATACCAAAGAGAATAATGTTAAAATAACACAAACACTAAAACCAGAGGAGTAATAATTTCACTCCTTCCATCAATACGATGGAATTTAACCATCCTCCTCCACCTCCTCAAAAAGTTCAAGCCCAAGGGCTAACTCAATACCTAGGTGGGTATCAAAACCAATACCAAAACCAAGGGTAAAGGCCCCAAAATTTAACTTCAACAATCAACAACAAGGTAAAAATCATAACCATGGACCAAAACAAAACCAGAATCAAAGACCTTGTGATTATGATCCTGATCTATACTTTGGTTTCTATAGAGTTTGAGGAGAAATGATGCAAAACTAGTCGAGACTACAATAAATTTGCTACAACGGCTTCTATAGACCAAAGGCATCTCTTTATCAATATTTTTTTGGAAAATCCCATGACACCAACACAAAATGTTCACATAGGACCCATCTCCCCTCATAACACTCCTCTTGAAATTTTTAGATACCCACTTCCTACATGCCCCAAAAATTTGAAATTAAACCCTCACTAAATTAACAAGGTTAATCCATTATGGAAAAATTACCATGAAGCATCTAAAACATCAAATCCTTTCGTAACACCTCCTTTAGATGGTCGACAATAGACCAAAATTATAGGCCTAGTTGAATTAGAGACTGAACCTAAGATTAACAAGTCTACTCATACTCATGAATATTCCATGCACTCCATTCCCATGTACCCCTCAATGTCAAATGACACTCTAGTACCTCCGAAGTACCTTATGACAATTATTTTGACCTCGACCTTTTTCACATCTCCTTTTTAGATTTTTTGAATAACTCTCCAGCTCATCGAGCGCTTTAATGGAATCATTGGGCATTTTTCACTTAATCCATGTACCCATCCACCAAAGGCATAGATAAACCATATAAACTTGATGTCTACCCTAGGACAGCCTCAAAGAGATGTCAGATTCATCTTCAACGTCAGTAAAATGCCCACTGATGCCAAATTAGCATGGAGAGGTTCCCCAACATTATATTTATAGGTATAGATGTATAATAATTACTTAAACATGTGTAATGATTTGAGATGGGGAAGATTACTATTTTCCCTTTTTCATTCCTTCAAAAGTTGGGCTATGGAAAAATCAAAATTTTCCTCAACTTGAAACATGCTAAGAGGTTATGACAGCCTCAAAGAAACGTCCATTGGGACTATAGTGATTCTAAATACCCTCGGGCCAAAGATGGTATTAACCGAGTTTTATATTATAGATCGGAAACCAACTATAATATGATTCTTGATCGACCTTAGATCCATCAAATGAAGGAAATCCCTTCCACACTTTTCCAAGAAGTCATATTCTTACATCTAGGGAAATTATTCATTACTCAAGGTGACCCAAAGCCTTTTGACATCCATCTAGCCAACTTAAAGAAGAAACCCAATGTTCACTCTAATTTTGAACTCTCAACCAATCAATTAAACAAACCCAAGGATTCAACACTAGTGTCCAAAATAATTCCTATGATAAAATTAGAAGCCCCCAATGTGATCGAATGGGTTTTTACGTGTGAAGATGAATCCGTTATAATCAAAATAATGTCAATGAAATACTATGGCTAAGATCATGGAGTTGTTGGAAAATGACCTACTAATCTTCCTTCCATTTGAATCCATGGGCATGGGTAGGTTATCTAACTTGCTTCTCTTCTAGTCGGTGGCTATGAAGATATTTTCATGGTCAAGGTCTCGAGGTAAAGGAAGAAGAAATAAAAGATGATAAAACCTCTATATTCCCTAGAACTATTGGACGCTCAATTATGATGGTGCAAAATGTCATTTCGGTGTTAGGGCAGGAGTGATTCTAACTTCCCCCGAAGGGAAGGTCATGCCCTTCACCTTTGATATTAATTTTGAGTGCACAAAGAATGTGCCAATATGAGGTGCTTATTCTTGGCCTTATCATAGCTAAGAGGATGGGTGTTTACAACATTAGGGTTCTAGGTGATTCCCAACTTATCACCAATCAAGTCTCGGAAGTTTATGAGACTAGAGTGGAACATCTACAACTCTATAATTATGTCATGTTTTATCTTAGTAAAGGTTTTGATTTCATCTCTATTGAGGCTATCCCATGAGAAAAACATATTATTCAATTCTATAGCTACTTCCTCTTCTCACTTTGTCGATGAAAAGATTTTAAAGAAACCCAGTTTACTATTTTTGAATCGTCGACATGAACCTCTAGTTCAAGAATGCTAATCTAATCTAATCCTAACGATGTTGAGGCTAAGAATGATCCTACCACTTTAGACTATGTAGAAAATGATGAGGCAATCCTAGGATACCTCCATGCATACATTGATCTTCATCCCACACATCACAAGAGAGGCTTCGCTCTTATACCTCACTCTTCCTCCTATTTTGGAGATCATATGATGGACCTCTCCTTGTCGGGAGACCTTGAGGTATGTGAAATAGAGGAGGAACTAGACTTACCTCCAGCCCCACCTAATTTTGAAGAGGGTATCACCTCTTTAATCAAAGGGACCATAGATATAAACATTAGGATGGAGGAAGATCCTAAAATATTGAAACTTGGTTCTTCCTTGACTCTAAGAGGTGGAAGCCCATACAAAGATACTCAAGGAACACTCAAAACTCTCTTTCAATTACAAGGAGATGACAGGAATTTCTCATGTTGTTGTGTTGCATAACTTGGTAACCAATCTAGATGCTAAGCCCATAAAGCAAAAATCGATACCTATAAAGCCAAAGGTATCTTTGATGATCAAAGAAGAGGTTATGAAGCTTCTACAGGTAGGATTCATTAAACTCGTAGACTACTCAATGTGGGTTTCAACATAGTCCACGTTCATAAAAGAAATGGGAAAATTCACATATGCGTTGACTTTAGGGACATAAATAAGGCATTTCCTAAAGATGATTTTTGTTTCCTTGCATTGATGTCATTGTACATGTAACAACTAGATATGAATTATTGTCAATTTTATAGATGGATTTTGGGTTATAACCAAATTAGGATCTCTCAAGAGGATCAAACAAAGACTACATTTGTAACATCCAATTTTTATGACTTAGAAACAAGGGAATTTTTTTACATAATGTTCTCTGTTCTAAATTTATATAATTCAAAACACACATTCCATTTCCAATCCATCTCATAACAAAAAACCATATACAGCTGTAATGACTCAATGTAACATTGATCTCTCATTTCATGACTCGGTATTAAACCGATCTCTCATGTTTAACTTGTTTACATGTATACTATGTATACTTTGGTTCTTTTACCCATTACAGTCACTCAAGTGTTCTGTCTAAGAATCCTATCTGAATATCTATTATTGATATTCATCTAAATCCCGCAACTTAGACTAGGTGACATAAGACAACGCAACTAACATTTTGTGATACTTTGGCCAAAGTTTTTAAACATGTTTACCATGTTTACATTCCAAGATGGCATACTCATCAAAGAAATATGTCTTTCACCCCACTCAAATTGTTATCTAGATTGGTCTTCCTTGACTTCTGTCAACCAAACCTCGAGTCAAAGTTTCACACTAAATAGGGGCAGCTCACATACACTAGTGTGGCAATCTACTCGTGGTGACTAAGGATAAATATACATACTCAATTGAATTTCATCAATTGGGTGTGTTTAGTTACCCTAAGTCAACATGAGTTGACCACAACACTAGTCCATGTGTCTATCTCTATATAGAGTAGAACTATGAACCAAATTTCCACTTATGTCAATTGAGTTAATTGAACTAAGTGGGGTGTTGAAGCATAGTTGACTACATCACAATATCCTCTTTTTTATTATTGGTAAATAGTTTTTTGAAAGGGACTATACCCTTGTATACAAAGAGGGCCTAAAAGCCAAAATAGGAATGAAAAGTACATCACAAAAAGGATCAAGATCCAGATAAGACATAAGAACCCAAGGTAACCAAAGAGAAGTTACCACAAAAATCATTATTAACCAGTTTTTTGACACTTGTATAAAAGCGGGCCTAGCCAAAAAATTGAAAAGCAAAAAAATCAAGAAAAGACAAAAGAACCCAAGGTAACAAAGATAAGTTACCAAAAACAACTAACTAGTTCAACACCACATTTACTTCACAAAGGCGGCTTTTTATTTCTTGCGGCTTTGATTCTGGATTTGATAGTCTTCGAAGAGGTGAACATAGCCAAATTCGTCATGTGAGTAGGGTCAAGTATCCAACTGTTGAATGGTCTGTTTGCTTTCTTTTTCCGTGCCCCAAAGAGTTGCTGGGATTTCACTGAGAGTAGAGATGCTTGTGGACATGCTGCTCAATAAATTCTTTGATTGCACTAAAAATAGCCATATTATGGTCATGGCGAGTCTTGGCTTTCCCTAGACGGTTGTCCAGGAGTTCAATTTTTATAGATATCCTCAACTTGTTTATTGTCAAGATCAACCTCCTCCTCCTTCTTCCTCTTACCTTTTTGCTTAGCCAAGTTTTTAACTTCATCTTTCAAAGCAACAACATGTCTTTTTCTAAGGCTTCCAGCCTTTTTGGAGCTTTCAGTGTGTGCCTCCTATGAACCAACAGACTTGCTAATATGAAGAATATTATGAGCAACCTCCAAGTCCTGAGGAACGTTCCCCGAAATAGGGGTATCCAGATTCAGTTTCTTAGAAGACCTAGTTATAGGTCTGGTCAAAGTGGAGGTGAAGGGGGTGGGAGCAGAGGTGGAGGGGATGATGGTGGGAGCTGAAAAGGAAGGTAAAGGGGTAGTAGCAATGGTGATGGGGATAGAAGGAGAAGAGATGGGGTAGCGGCAGCGGTGAAGGGGATAGATGGAATAGAGATGGGGGAAGAAGGAAGGCTGGGATACTTAAGGATATAAAGTTTATGCAGCAAGAAGATGAGACCTTGATGCAGAGGGACCGCACGAGTATGTTTTTGGAACTCCAAAATGGAGCACTCAAGAGAATTAAGAAGATAGTGAGGGAAACATACCGTGAAACTTCTTACGGAAGTGATTGAGGAACACAAGATGTTTAATGGGCACAGTGACGTATCTCCCCTCCAAAGAGATGTATCGAACCATCATACGGGTGACCTCGTCAAAAGGTGGAGGGATAGAGCTGACCTTCAAACCCACCGTGATGAAGACCAGTTTCTCATTGCCCTCAACAAATTTCCTCTCCTCAGCTGCTCTGTCAATCCTTTTATTAAAAAAGTGGTACCCATCCATCCCAAGGCCAGTTGCTTCAGCTATTAACTCTTCATTAATCAATATTTTCTACCCACCATATTCAACTTTGTGATCCTTCCAATCCTTCACAAATTACATGGAAATGCTTTGGTCATGACCCTGTATCTTCTCAATAAAATTTGTGATGCCTCCCTGGTTGAGAAGATTCCAAAGCTCTTCATTATTCTTCCAATCCGGTCCTTGCTGGGCTCAATCTGACAAGGGGCTCCTCCCATTTTCACCTTGCTTAAGTGTTTGAAAGTATTATCTTCAAAATCCCTATGAGGAATTCTATAAGAAATGCAGTTTCCAATCCACCTTTCTCTATTTTTGGAAATATATCTCACGCGATGGGAATGAGGATTAGTGTAGCCGTTGCTAACATGAAAGTTCCCACGAATGCCTACGTGAATGTTGCTATGTACCTGGGAAATCCCACATGCGTGAACTTCAACCCCTTAGAAACCCACTCCAAGTCATCATCATCCTTACTACGGACTTGAAATCTACAAAAACCTATTTAAAAGTTGTTATAAGCAAAAGATTTCCCGCATGTGTGAATTTAATCTTCACATAAATCCACTTTAAGTCATCATTATGTTTTCTATATCCTTGATTTCCCACCAAGATCTACTTGAGTGTTGTTTTAAACTTATCAACACGTGTGTAAGTCCTATTCTCAAAGACCCACTCCAAATGCTCATTTACCTTACCCCGTATTTGCATGCCCATAAGTATCCACTTGAATGTTGTTTTGAATCTGCTCAGGAATGTGATCACTATTATCCCAAATAATGTGATTAACATTTATGTCGTAGTTAGCCAATGCATCTGCCACCTTGTTACCCTCCCAGTAAGTATGCTTGATCCAAATATTGTTGAAGGTTTGGCAAATACTTATGGATTCCAAGATGAAGTCCTTGATGTTCCAACTTGGAGGTGAACACTGATTAAGATGATTAATGATATTAAGCGAGTCTCCTTCCAAAATGAGATTTTGGATATTATGAGTCTGAGAAATTCTAAGGCCCCATAAAGTGGCTAATGCTTCAGCAAAATGATTAGTTTGTATTCCCATTTTACCAGCATAAGCAGCTATCAAACTACCTCTATGATCCCGGATCACTCCTCCCCCACTACAATCCCAGGGTTACCCTTAGAGGCCCCATCAAAGTTCAACTTATACCAGTTGAGATCAGGAGGGTGCCAATGTATCAAAGATCTATCAATATTATTACCAGTATTATTTTAGATATTGTCAGCTCCAATCTTCCATTGGGACAAGATATGCTCTTCATTTTCTGGATAACTCTTGTTCTTGGGGGGTTTAAATCTAACAATATTCTCTTTAATAGCATTAGAAATTTTACCAATACTGAGCTTATAATTCTGTTTATTATTTCTAAAGATGATATCATTTCTATCTTTCCATATCCTCCAAATAACATGAGGCATTACCAAATTCCAGAGCCTTCTCACAACACAATGTTTATAGGGTGGGCTCCATTGGGTCCAGAGCTGACTGAAGTCCTTCGGAACCACCCAGGAAGCTTTAAAATTAGAGAGGGAAAAACTCCAAATTTTGGTAGCATATTCACAATGGATAAACAAATGACTGATATCCTCAGAGTCTTTTTTACACAGATGACATCTATTAGGCATTATGAAACCTTTTCTTATCAGGTTGTCAGTGGTAAGAATTCTACCCCTGAGAGCAAGCCAAAAGAAAAAGTTAATTTTAGGTGTGAGCTCAGTCATCCAAATTCTACTCCAGTTAAACTCAGTTTGACTATTGTCAAAGAAAGTATTATAACCAGTTTTAACAGAGTAGTCCCCATCAATAGAATTGCTCTAGACCAATTCATCCTTAACTTCCAGTTGACTTAAGGGGATAAGGTCCAACTGATCTTGTAGGGAGGAAATAGTTTGGATCAGATCATCTCTATCCACAGAAAGTTTTTTCCATTTCTTATTGTTACCATTTCTTTCAATATAATCCATGATTCTAGTGCCATACTTACTTTCAAGACTGTCTTTGACTACACCAAATCTATCCATAAGGCTGCAATTAAACCAGTTATCATCCCAGAATTTTATATCACAACCATCTCCCACTTTCCATTTACTTCCTTGTTTGATGAAATTTCTGCTCTTCACTAAATTATTCCAAAAATGGAACCATAAGGAAGATGCTCATCTTGAAGAAAAGAAAAGATTGCTTGTTGATTAAGGTATTTAGCCTTAATTAATTCTATCCAGGGTTGCTTCTCTGATAGCATTCTCCAGCCCATTTTCACAATAAGAGCCTCATTCATTTTCTTTATGTCTTTTATGCCCAGGCCCCCAATTTTTTTAGGAGTGCATACCTTATCCCAAGCAACTAAGTGATATTTAAACTTCTCCTCCATGCCCTGCCATAAGAAGTTTTTCTGAATCCTCTCAATTCTTTCTCTGAAGGTAGAAGGGATCTTATACAGAGACATGATATAGATAGGTAGATTTTGAAGAGTGCTTTTTATGAGCAGACACTTACCAGCACTAGACAGAATGGCTCCTTTCCATCCAACCATTTTTTTTTGAAATCTCACCAACAAATCATTCCACACCTTGGTAGAAACTTTTTTAGTGCCAAGAGGGAGTCCTAAGTATGTGGCTAGAAGTGAACTTATTTTACAACCCAGAATTTTTGCAATTTTAAGTTGTCTTTCCTCAGGAGTGTTGAAGAAGAAAATGGAGCTTTTATCATAATTGATCTCTTACCCAGAAGCATAGATTCGTAAAGTTACAGAATAGCCTTGGTAGCCTTAGCTTCAAGGATGGAGGCCATTAAAAGAAGGATTGTATCATCTGAAAATTGCTGATGAGAAGCTGCTTGGCTGATGGAAGTGGGCTTTGAACCTTTCAGAAGACCGTCAATAACTTCGCTTTACCAATTGTTCTACTAAGACTATCTGCCATAAGAATGAAGAGCAGGGGGGATATGGGGTCCCCTTGTCTTAGCCCTCTGCTTGCTTGTGAAAAATCCCACCGGCTCACCATTAACCACCACTGAGAATCTAACCGTAGAGATGCAAGCCTTAATAATTTTTTTGAATTTTGCAAGAAAACCAAATTTAATCAAAACTTTGTCTAGAAAAACCCAAGAGACCTTGTCAAAGGCTTTATTCATATCAAGCTTAAGGACCATATTTGATTTTTTATTATTGTCCATAGAGTGTATGGTCTCATGTACCATAATCACTCCATCTTGGATAATCCTACCTTTAATGAATCCACTCTGTTGCCTTGAGATTAAATCATTCATAATAAATTACAGCTTGGTAGCAATGATTTTGGTAAAAATTCTATAGATAACATTCACAAGGCTGATGGGTCTAAAGTCTTTGAAGTCCTTAGCATCCATTTTTTTTGGAGCAAGCACAATGTGGGTGTTATTCAGCTCTTTCAAAAGATCCCCAATTCTATAGAATTCATTCACCACTCTGAGAAGATCATCCAAACATATTTCCCAAAATTTCTGAAAAAGTTAATAGAAAAACCATCCGGCCCTGAGCCTTATCGCCTTCTAAAGTAAATACAGCTTTTTGCAGTTCTTCTAGTGTGATAGCTTTAGTGATATCTTTAAATCTCTGCTCTTCTATTTTTTTGGGAATAGCCTCCAACATGAAAGAAATTGCCTCATCAACAATGATATTCCTCTCATTAAGAAGTTTTTCATAAAAATTGAGAGCTTCCTCTTTGATGCTTTTGGGATCTTTTATAATAGTGCCATTACTTTTAGCCACTTCCATAATCCTATTACAAGCTCTGTGCTTTAGAGTGGTCATATGAAAAAACTTTGTATTTCTATCTCCTCCTTTTAGCCAAATAGCCCTAGATTTTAGTCTCCATAAGGATTCTTCTCTGCTACAAATCGTATGCAGTTCGGAAAGAATATTCTTTTCCTCAGTTTGATCTTCAAAAGATCTCCCCATTGTATTCATTTTGATTTCCAGATCTTGGAGATTTTGTTTTAAATTCTTTTTTTTCAAACACATTACCAAAAACTCTTTTATTCCAAATTTTAACTTGTTTTTTAACATTTTTGAGCTTCTGAATCAATCTAAATTGAGCAGTGCCTTCACCATTCCAAACCCACCACTCTTTAATTTTGTCATAAATGTCATCATGCTCCATCCACATCTTTTCAAATTTGAAGGAGCTTCTGATGGGCTTAGTCCAATTGAGAAGATTTAAGGCAATTGGATTGTGGTCCGATCCAATTCTGGGTAGGGAAGAGAGATGAAAGTCCTGATTAAGAATCCAACTAGCAGAAATCAGGGCTCTATCCAGTCTAACTTGGATTAGTTATTTCCCCAACCTTCTGTTGGTCCAGGTGTATTTATTCCCATGGAGATCCACATCCAAGAGATTAAGATCAGCAACAAAATCTGCAAATTCATCCATACCTGTGGAAAAACTGGAGATTCCTCCATGTTTTTCACCTGGGTTTAGAGGAGAGTTAAAGTCACCCATGATAAGCCAGTTGGTTGTAATATGCTAGTTTCTAAAGATCTTAAGATCAGTCCATAGTTTACGTCTCCCACTAACCGTATTAGGGGCATAGATATTAGAAAGGATCCATTCACCATTGTTCTCAATAATGAAATTTAATAGCAAGATGATTAGTGCTAGCATTAAGAATCATACCAGTATAGTTCCTTTTATCCCAAAGAGTAGCCAGACCTCCAGAGGCTCCCTGAGAGTCCACCGTAGCCATGTCAGAATTTTCCCAGAAATTCTTTTTACTAATTTCAAGGATCTTAGCTTTCATCTTAGTTTCCTGCAAAATCAAAATACTAGGACTACTAGAATCCCGTAACTCCTTAATAATTCTCTATTTGGAGTTTCCGTTTAGCCCTCGGATGTTCCAAGAGATAATCTTCATTTAATAGGAGTGGGTGTTGGGATTGCCTGATGGCTCAATTGTCGTTGAGTGCCATCTGTAATGTCTTTCTCTGTTCTCTTGGTTCTAAGAGTCTTTTTTGAGGGCCTTCCTCTTTTAGAACTACTTCCAAAATCTACTATTCTTCTAGCAGAAGATCTAGTAGTTCTGGATGTTGAAGTTTCCCAGTTGTCAATTTTCTTTTTCTTTTCACTATAGAGCGATTCTGGGATCTTTTCAAATCCTTTCATTCTTTTTTTTTTTTGAAATGACCTCTATGAATCCAGAAGTTAGCTCCTCGTCTTCCTTAAATGGCGTTACTTCTCCCTCCTCTTTCTCTCCCTGTTTACTATCAATATATTGTAGATCTGCTGATCTGTTGCTGAAACAAGGGTTTCCATTTGTGGGTGAGATTTTACTTTCGACCCTTGGAGTGTTTTTCTGTAATGCTTCTTCTGAACCCATGTTGTCCTTCTCCAACATTTCCTCAATGATGCACAAAGAATTATCTATCTCAGCTTCCTTAGTATCATTTTGAAATTCCATAGTCTGAGCTAGATCCTTAGGAATGATATTTACCTTTACTGTTCCTTCTTGCTCGTCCACCTCCAGAGTCACCTTTACTGGATTTTACATATCTAAGTCTTCTTTGTTTCTTATTGGTGCTCCATGCAAAGCTGCCACTGGGGTTTTTGGACGCCAGACCAGGTGTTTCCTGATAGGAGTTCTAAACCCCTTTTTTTCCCTTTTTTTGTAGTTCAACTCAGGTTGGTTAGGGGCTTTTTCTTCTCTCTAGTTTTCCTTGTCTAGCACCCTGCTTTCCTTTGTCTTATCTAAATCACCCTCAAGTTGTTCTTTCTTTTTGTGTTTATCCTCCTCTTTAGAGATCTCCTTATTAGGAATTTTCTGGTGAAGTGTCCTATACGATGACATTTCTTACACCTTAAATGAAAGGTTTCATATTCAATTTTTTGGATCCACATTCCACACTTAGATTTCAAGATGATATGCCCTTGAAATCTTGTTAATTAGACTTAGTGATATCATAATATTTAAATCCATCTTACTAATTCTTTTAAGCTTTCCAATTTCCATTTATTGTTTTCATATAGTAGAGCATAACCAATCATCAATAATGATTATACTTTATCACATAAATAAGGATAACATACTTAGTTCGATTTAATGATAAAAAGAAGTATCCTTTTCTTCCTAATTAAGGACTATTTTCCTATTCATGAAATCATAAACATAAGGAGTAGATTCATAATAATAATGCCACATTCAACTATATAGTAACTATCCTTATTATCCCTTCTCGAATAAGGGTCTATATATCATAATCATCATAGTTATATCATTACCCCAAGATTAAATGAGTCAGAAATATATATAGTTCCTTATCCAAGCATTATTCTATACCTTAGAATCTATTAAGCCATGCATGTTAATATTTAAGAATATTAATAAAATCTCATCATGCATGTTAATATTAATCAAATCTAAGTCATATATGACCTTGAATAAATCAGAAATCAACAATCTTTACACAAAAATTCATTTATAAAAAGAGAGTTCACTTCACTCCAAACTTAATAAATATTCCATAAGTTTATAAGAAAACATCTTTCATCATTACAAACTAATTTAATACATCCTCATAGTTTTTCCAACAAGTTCCTTTCAAGAGAATTTCAATACATAAACATTTGAATGAAGAAAATGACTTCATTAATAAAACAAATGCAACTTTTTATAAGTCTTTCTCCTTTCACTTTTCACAAAGTCCATCTACAAAATTGTTAGCATGATTCAGTTCACAAGAACTGAGCATGATAAGTGCTATAACATTAAAACAATATGCTTTTATCTAACAATTTTATAAAAGGAACCCTGTTGTTTATGAAAATGTTCCAAGTACTCAAAATAAGATCAATTAAATAGACTTCCCAAAAAGCCACAATGTCATAAATAGAGAAGACGTCACTAAATCTATTTAAGAATCATTGTCCATAAAATAAGTTAAATAATCCAACAAAATTTAATTCCATCTATGTCACAATCATGATAATCATTTCAACATGATAAAATTTAAAACTACAACCATCTATTAAAGAAGAGAATTAATAAAATTCTTAATCGTCTTATAATATCCAATAGTTTAACAATTCAAAAGTTTCATTTTATTTCAATCAATCTCCTATCAACAACCAAAGAGGAATTGATATTAAAATACAAAAATGACTGAAATGATCAGAATGTTGTCACCTATGATTCTCTAGCCAAATAATTTTTACCATCCAAATAAGGATGTCATCAAACAAAGAAATAACTCAATAGGTACCCAACTATACCCACTATACATTCCTGCATAGGAGATTTACTCAAACATTGACAAGGAAAATAAAACACAAAGATACGTAACCCGAATGATCTATCTTAATAAAACAAATTGGGATCTAAAACTCATTTAATTGAATCATACCTTTTAACAAAGACGTCGAGAGATAGAGATGTAGGCGTAGACACCAAATTTGTGTCTTACGACCCCCTGTGCCCCGCATCCCATTTCGCAACCTAACCTCATCACCTAAACCTTACACAATTATTTATTAATTACCTTATAATTAATAAATCCACATCGCCATACCTGCCACCTCATGTCGCCACCTCATCATGACCTAGTCTTAACCCTAAACTAACCTAATTAAGACCTATAACTTGGTCCAAATCCACACCTATGACTAATTACTCCTCACCCGCACCTAAAACCAACTTCATAATGACTTGACCAAGCCCGCAACCAATCCCTCGGAAGAAAAGGAGGGAAAGCTGGCTATTTTACCAAAAATAGCCCGCTTTGACTGACCGATGCAGTTTCTACTGACCGCCATGCGTTGCGTAACCGCCATCGGTTCCCTGTAAATGACCACTTCCAACCAAAAACAAAGGATCGGATTTTCATTTGATCGAAAAGGAGGAGAAATCATTGAAAGGATCCGGATTTGCTGAGCCGAGCAGAGACAAGTGAAGAAACAAGAAGAGTTTGCAGAGAAGGACATCAAGCCCAAGACTGCAACCGAATAACCGGAGCCCAGTAATACTCATCCGAGCATCAGAAGAGGAGATAGCTCATCTTGGATTGTCAGATCATCCTACTTGAGTCCTATCTTCGTCATCACAGTCCTGGAACCTGCATCTTCATCAGGAACGAGTAAGTAGTGTTTTATATGTTTCTAAGCACCATTTCTTGAGCCTGTGGGTTGATAGTAATCGTAAGTTTATTCCTAGATCTACTACCAGCAACATACTGCACTTAACCTCCATCCATACATCCTGGTATTGCCCTGAAGACCATTTTATCCCTCTCTGAGTCTTCCCTGTCCCCCCATTATTCCCCTCAGCCATCCACCAATCTTAATAACCCCACAATCACCCTGCAACCAACCTCTACCCAGAAGCACCTGATTATCGAATCTACTCAAGGTGTCGGTTATCCCTACCGGCAATGTTCTCTAACCACAATCGGTTATCCAATGACCACCGTCAGTCCACGTGACTTATACCCCAAAACCTTTTCTCGCCTATTTGTCACCTAACAACCACAGATCCAATCTGGTTTATCCCTATAACTCAACCTGAATGTATCAACGACCAGTAACCAAACAAACAACGTGACGCTTTATTATTGATAGTTTAGCTTCTATTGCTTTGTAACGAGATACCTAAATTGTGATTTTGCAATAGATTTCTTTGTTATCATTTGTGTTAATTCGTATTAAAAGGGGAACTGACCACCTTCGAAAGGAAGTTTTATATTTCCTGGGCCTAAGGCAGCTCCCTCATTTATTGTCTAATTAAAATCTGGTGGTCATGTATTCTTACTTGCAGGTAGTCCTTCCAAGACAAAAAGGAGTTCTTCGCAGTCGATCTGATCTTTCTCTACTGATGCGCGCACACCATCTCAACATTCAACAGTATTCCTCCTAGCCCTAACCCTTATTTTTTTCTCAAAGGAATGATAGGATGAAGCTAGTCTATTCTACTGAGCCGAAACATTCCGTGCGAAAACAAGAGCTAAAACATTGCATCCTAAATGATCAACTATAGTTAAATTCCCAAGAAACTTTCACATCCAAGTTACAGATAATAAAATCAAACAGTTCAAAAACTAAACCACAACCACGAAAAGCCTTTACCTAAAAATATTGATATCCCGATTTTAAGGATTACAAATTCCCTTAACATGAATCGAAAAACTCACAACTTCTCAAATCTCACTCGAGACGTATTCAAAATAAAAGCAATATTTTTCACTAATTTTTTTAACTCAACTAAAAATGTGACCACAATCTCTAAGAGACGTGTTGCAAGGACATAAACATTCAACATAACATGCTTCAATTTAAATAATGTGTCCCTTGAAACAACGATGATCCAACCACCAAAATTTCACTAAGGTAAAGATAGATCCTAGATATCTAACTCTCGATGCTCACAACTAACGAGCTCAAGGGTAAGAAATCCTTAAACAATAATAGAATACTAGGATAGAAAACATCCAAAATAAATCATTATATGAAGCAACCCATAATGGGTGCAAAAATTAATCAAAACTCAAACAAACAAGAAGGGACAAAACTTACCCAGTTTCTCCTCTTTTTCTATGCAAGCCACCCGAGATAGGTATTTATGTAATGAAAACATAGCCCCCAAAAAGAAAGAGAGTCGGAGATTTCTAGTCAATGTTTCTCAAACATGTCTACCTCGAGAAGGATAAACAAATCCAAACGTAACTAAAAATGACAGAGATGAAAAACCCATATCAGTCCCCTTCATATTATACACTTACAAAGTGTTTGTAAACCACATCTAAGATACCCATTTTGGGACAGAGATTGATTCATAAAAACAACAAAAATATTAAAATATCGATTACAAATGTTAACCAAAATGAATGACCTAAAATCAAAATCAGAGCCATGTTTTAGATGTAAAAAGTGAACTTTATATCCTTGTTTTAACGCATAGTTTAACGATAACTGGGTCATTACCGGTCTACTAAAAATAATTCCACTAGACCTTTGTGAATCAATTTGATACCAACCATTTACAAATAAAAGGAGATACATTTACCAGAAGCAAGATAACATGATATCCCCAATAACAATCATTCATAGTTAAGTATATTGCAAACACATCTATTTTCCAACCTTATTTGAAACCCAAAATCATGTATAACAACTTCATTCCACATAATCATTCATATCCACAAGAAACCATAACCATAAGAAACTCACAGAAGAAAGAAGAAGTAAACAACACACAAGAAACTATTCTCAAAGACATTTTCATGAAGAGCAAAGTTCTCTTTATGAAAACGTTTAAATAAAAGCAAGAGATCTTAAAGAGATAGAGCCTATCATGCCTGGTAGTGCTCTTGGATTCTCTTCTTTGCTTCAAACCTTCAAGAAAAACTTCCAATCTAAAATTTCCAACGAAAATGCCAAACAAAGCCTCTATAACTTCTCCCATTTTCTTCTTATAGTTTCCACGACAAAATTTTGCCATTATTTTTGCATGCAATGACGATTTTTAATTTACAACAGAATTGAACTGAAAGTTTGAAAAATGAAAATACCACATGCAAAGCCAAAAATATCAAAAAATACGAATGAACAATGAAACCAACCCATTTATTTTTCCTCCAACCCATTCTACTATTCCCCATGCGGTTTTCACTCAGTCGAGGTTCATTAATGCTAACAAGACCGATAGTGTCCCTTCCAAAACTCCCGAATTACCAATTCACTTTGTTAGTTACTCGACAATTAAATTTCATTTAATTAAAAATTAGCATTGTTTCCCACTCGAAATTTCCACCACCTCTATGCCTTGGCCAAAATTGGCAGCAACAAAATATTAAATGCACATTTAAACCTTGAAAATGCATTTAGAATGGTTTCACCACCATCCAACAACTTGCTTAACAAAGCCAACCACATTTCCCTTAGGTTAGTTTGATGCCCTTAGGTTAGGTTCCCTTAGTATTAGTTTATAAACCATAGCTTAGGACCTTAGGAATAGTTCAATATAGCTTAGGATTAATTAGTGTTAATGAATTAGGATTACCCCTTCTAAGAATTAATCATCACAATAAATATAATCACCTTAACATAGGTTTAGGATAGGATAAAATCAAAGGAACTTAGATTAATTAGGTCCCAATAAATTAATCAAAAACATTACCATTGAAAATTTTATCAAAACGACGCCAATATATCACTTAGTATAGTGAAATCAAAATATGCTATAGGATGCCCCTATGATCCCAAAGCAAGCTTGGGTGCAAAATCAAATATTCTAGATTTGGATCAATCATAATGATCAAAACATCCTCAAATAAGAGATATGCCTTGGATCACTAAAAAAAAAAAAAGGTATGGTTATTCTGCATTTTTAAATCAATAGAATGAAGATCAAGTTCAATATTGCAAAATGGAAAAGGAATGAATAAGACTAAATTTATTTCATTCACAAATGTAAGAACGTATTTCAAAGTTCAGCATAAGGAGTATGTGAAATACTACATTATTAATTCAAAATTGTCATGGCATGATGTTATCCAATTTTAGAAGATAAACATATCATCTACAACAAACATGATTAATTAGTTTAAAAGAGTACACCATATTTAAAAAGAATCACCTATCTACGTTTGCAACTTCAATTACAAAAGTGTTCAAGGATAATAGCTATGACAAAGGAATTACAACATGTTTCCTTCCCTTGGGGACCTTTTTCTACACAGCTTATGCCATTTGGCCTAAAAACTACTAGAGGCTACCTATCAACGAGAAATGGCCTACATATTCCATGATCTTATTAATAATATTATTGAATCTTACATTAATGATCTTTTAAATAAATCCAAGAAATGTTGTGATCACCCTAAGGTGCTTCACGTGATCCTCTCTCATCTCATTGAATACAGAGTAATGTTAAATATAGAAAAGTGCGTATTTGGAGTGATGGGCGGGAAGTTTCTAGGATACATTATCTCTTCATGAGGGATCAATGTAGATCCAAAGAAATATTTGGGTGGTCCTAGAAATGACCCCTCAACGAGTTAGAAATCAGGTCCTTTCTCGGTAAGCTCAAAGAAATCCATAGGTTCATTCTGATTTAACCTGTGTCATTCATCTAATTAACAATTTGTTAAAGAAGGATTGTTGTAAGGACTAGACATTTGAGTGTCACGAGGCATTCGAGTCATGTAAAACATTTCCTCATGTCGTCACCCACACTCATGCCACCAAAAGTGGATCATCCTCTAATTTTGTACTCATGGGATACCGATGTCTTTCTAGCTTGCATGTTGGCATAGGAACATGATGATAAATGTGAATGTGTTGTTTATTTCATTATTCATACCTTTCTAGAAAATGATACATGTTATACGCATGAAGAAAAGGAATGACTAGCTATAGTTTTCATGGAAAAAGGTTAAGGAATTATATGTTTAACCAAGAAACATGAGTAATTGTTAATTCGGACCAGCTACAAACATTTCTAACTCAAGGTTCCTTGTCAAAGAAGGTTGGTCACTTTATGACCTTAATGGGTGAATTTAAACTAACCTTCATCAACCAAAAGTCCATCAAGGGAAAGATCATTGTTTATTGGTTAGTAGAAAACCCAATAGATTATGGAGATCTGGTAGACTTGGATTTCCTTGATGATTTTTTGTTTTATATAGATACCAAGCCTCTCATTGCCTTGTGTCCATGGTACTCAGATATTGTTAATTTCATTGTGAACGTTCATACCCTGAGGGAGCGACCTCACAATAGAGACAATGAATACATGTCATAGCCTCAAATATGTAATTGAATAAGAAGTGCTCTATCACAGAGCCTTCGATGGAATGTTGTTGAGGTGTGTTGATGAAGAAGAATCAGAGAATATCCTCTTTGGAGCCCACAATGGAGTCTATGGGGGTAACTTTGGAGGACATGCTACTACACAAAAATACATCAATGGGTTACTTTTGGCCCACCTTATAACATGATGATGTGGATTATGTGTGTAGGTGCCATAAATTCCAAGAATTATCTCATGAGATACACATCCCAACTTAGGCTCTACAACCAATAGTGATGCCTTGGCCCTTTTCTACTTGGGGTTTAGATTTTATAGGGAAGTTTTCTCCCTCATCAACAAATGACAAAAACTTCATCATTATGTCCATGGATTATTTCACAACATAGGTGAAGACCATGCCTCTCACTAGTTTACCTAGGAATGTGATCATTAAGTTTATCTTAAACCGATCATTTATAGTACGCGGTCCCAAAGATCATTATCTCGGATAATGACACATTATTTAAGAACAAATACGTGCATTAGTTTTGATCACAATTTGAAATCTCACATCACACAACCTCTTTATACTATCCTCAGGCTAATGGACAAGTTGAGGATATGAATAAGATGTTAAAATCCATTCTCCTAAAAAATTCAAGGAGAATAAGCATGACTGGCACTTAAAGATTTTTCGGCCTTGTGGGCCTACAAAACTTCAGTAAGAATGCCTACGGGGTAACCCCTTATTCTTTGGTCTTTGGATCTGAAGTGGTTTTACCACTGGAAGTCGAGTTACCTAGCCTCCACATATATTTGCAAGGCATTTTAGATGAGGATACATATTGAGAGGCATGACTAGTTCAATTGGAAACCCTTGATGAAGCTTGGTTTTATGCTAAGTAGTGACATAATGTTTATGTTAACATGATGGCCCATCAATATAATAAGAAGGTTTATGAATGAAAAATATGCGTAGGTGATCTAGTGCTAAGATTAGATAGCTAGATCGATAAGAAAACTAGCAAAGGAAGGAAATTCAAACCTAAATTGTTGGGTCCATATCAATTCATGGAGGACTATAGGAACAACACATATCACTTGTGTACATTAGAGGGTGAGGAATTTAGTGAATTCATCAATTTACTTCATATAAAACACTAATACGCATGATCCATCTGTATTTTCATCTCGTAGATTACTCCTCCATACCGAATTTCATTTGTCAGATCATATTGTAAAATTGTAGTCAAGAAACTTATTTTTCAAACAACTTCTAAAACTTATAAACATTAGAAAAACACTAAATCATGCTTCCTCAAATATCCACCATATTATCATCAACAGTTCTAATCACTTCATCATTTCAGCAAGTTAAGACATAATTTGTAGGGGTTAGCACAAGGTAATAATATAATATATCATATCTAAGCATACATGCAATAAAAATGGATGTTCTACCAAAAGAAATATACAAAACAAGAGATATAAATCAATACTAGGTTTAACGTGGTTCACCCAATGTGGGCTACATCCACCAAGAAACACGCCAATCTATTATCCAAAGATTTCATAAGATATACAATGAATATATACAATATTCCACACCTCTCATGATGTACTGAATACTTTCTTTATCTCAAGATTTTCTTCTTCTCCAAGAATTCTCTCTCTCAAAATTATTTTCACAATAATCATTACCTCTCTCAATCCCCTACTTATAAACCCTAGCTTTTCATGCTTATATAGGCATATACAAACTTAGGGCACTTAGCCATGTAATTACAATCAATATATCTACTTTAATACTAAAACAGATCTAATTCCCGTGAGTTAAATAAAACACACACACAAGTAAACCGATTTTGGTTCCTACTATCCCGGTGATGATGGTCATAGGTGAATGATTTCGGTCACTTCATAACTGATGTTGGTTTCTTTGTTTTCTATAAAGTTTAATATAACATGATAAACTAAATTAATTGAGCTCCATAACTCAACAATCTCCCACTTGGAAATAAATTACTACATTATACTTGAACAATGTCATTCTTGGATCCTTTCATTAGCTTTGTTTCTTCCTATTCAAGTCTCAAACTCAAATACCAATAGAAGTTTGGTGTAGCTCCAACTTCTCTTTGCTAATGGCTTCATTAACATATTCAAGGGTTCTTACTCATATGAATCTTCTCCATTTTTAGTTTCCCATCCTCCAATACCTTCCGTATGAAGTGATACCTCAACTGAATGTGTATCATTCTAGAATGAAATAGTGAACCCTTTCCCACATGAATTGCACTCTAATTATTACTAAATAATTTTAACCATCTTGCTCCTTTCCCAAATCTTCCATTAACCTGCTCATCCATATCATCTCTTTATTAGTGTATGAAGTTGCAACATACTCTGCCTCTGTAGTAGACAAAGCCACAACCTTCTCTTAATCTCTATATCAAGCTAATTGTCATCCCATCTACTATGAAAATATATCTAGTAGTGCTCATTCTACCATCCAGATCTCTAGCCATATCCGAATCAACATATCCACATAAAGAAATATCTAAACCTCCATAACATAATTGCATACTAGATGTCCCTCTCAAATACCTGAGTATCCATTGGACTGCTTTCTAATGCTCTTTACCTAGATTGGCCATAAATCTACTCACAACTCCCACTACATGTGTAATGCTTGGTCTAGTACAAACCATAACATACATGATACTCCCAACTGCTGAAGCATATGGTACTCATGTCATGTATTTAACCTCCTCATGTGATGAAGGACACTAATATTTTCTTAATTTGAAGTTTCCAGCTATAGGTGTACTTACAAGTTTTGAATTTTGTATTTTAAACCTTTCTAAATCCTCGTAGATATAATCCTCTTGAGACAAATAAAATTTCATGTTCTTCCTATCTCTATGTATTTACATGCCAAGGATTCTTTTTACAGCTCCTAAATCCTTCATAGAAAATGTGTGAGTTACTTTTCCTTTACGATCACTAATGTCTCGTATACTAGATCCTACAATAAGCATAATTTTGCAGCCTAGAATTTACCAGATAACTCCCTAGACGTGATGGCACATCACTCAAGCCTAGACTAAGCGCTCACCCACGCAGGGCAAAGGTACTGGTCCTCTTTAGGCTTGTTATAGTAGGATATTGGCGTATGAAGGAAGAAATATATATATTCATAACTAATCTATCATTCTATAATGTATGCTACTTTCTGATCTATGAAATAAAAAGCGTTAAACAATAAGCATGATTGAATCAATAACATACACTACTCGATTACACACAGGAATGACACTTAGATTCAGCCAATATCTTCCATCTATTAATAAACACATAAGCTCCTTACAATAATGTCAATCGATACCAATGCGCGTATGGATCTGATACAGTAATTCAGTCATATGCGTATATCTCTATATCTTCATACATCTGTCACACTCATCTATATTACCACTATGTACCTCACATCATATATATAGGGTGGGGACTTTCCCTTCACCACTTATCTATTCCATAAATAGGCCACATGATATTAATAGCCACGTGTCGTTCACATGCATAGCCACACATGCAAGTGTGCTATCTATAGGCCTCTTACAGTTAACTGAAGTGTCAATCCTATTCTTAGCTCGTCTCCATGCAAAATGCTTTGATCCAATCCTCCAAAAATATTAAATGCATGGTGCGCATGTGTTTACATCGTTGGTGTTTTCTGTACACCGTCTTCTAAAAATAGGTCTTCATGCTCAAAATGGGCTAAGTCTTGAATGCTAAATTTTCCTTCCACGCGCGGGTTCTTCTTGTCCTTCCATGCCCTTGATCCTGGCCTTCTCTCTCACGTAGACTCCTTGTGTGTTCTCTAACAAGTATTCTCTGATCAACATTACCCCACACTAATCTCATTGTCATCCCGAAAATGGGTATTCCTCTAAAAATTGAAGTAAAGAATAGAATAATGGAAATAATAAGAATGAAATAATGTAGACAAATAAAGAATTTTTATGAGACAACCTCCTCTATATCACTTTACAATATCAATTCTGGATACTCCTCCTTTATTTTGACCTCCAAAACCTATCATTCAGTGAGTGCTTATTCTACTTTTTCTGGGATGTCCACAACAATGGATTCCAACTCATCCCTCGTAATCTCTCCCTTTTCATTCTATAGAACTAACACAATGCTAGACATTGATTTCATTCTTCCTTCTAAAAGATCCATCTTCTACACAATTAGCTTCCCAAGCTCTTCTAACTGATTCTTGTGTGGCTCTTATGCTGCTGCCAGGGCCTCTCACTTCTGATTAACTATTTACAATCTTTCTTCTCAGCCCAATGTCTCATCCTTCATTGCTTTTTGGACCTCATTGTTTTCTTCTAGGGTCTTTATGTGATAAGTTCCTCTGGAGTTGTGTAGATATTTAAAGCCTAGTCTGATTTCTTCAATACTTCTTGTAACACTTACAACATCCCTTCATAAGATGCAATCTTTCACATCATTGATGCTTTCTCTCATTCTACATCTTGCTATAACTTTCTTGGCACTATCATGCATAGAGGTTTGTCTTCAAGTACCAAGTCCACCAAATTTCCCACATAGTGTATCACTAAAGGAAACATCTGTGGTACCTTGGCCTCTAAGTGTGGCCTCATTTGATGACATTGTCCCCAATCTCCTCTATGATGTTGATAAATACTTCATTCTTCTTCTACGTGAAGTCCCTCTCTTGTGTTATGTGCGTTATCTCTGCATCCTTTGTCTTCATCTCCTCACGCAACGCTCTAATTGTTGCAGCTTTGTCCATGTTTCTTCTAGCCACTTTAGTAGAAACCTTCACCAATGCATTGCTTACCTCATCTGACATGACAATAGGATTTACCATCATGTGTCTAGCTTGGGGTGCCTTCTTCATTCATCTTGAAATGCATGACTCTTCACATACATCAAGTCATTTCATCCATGTGGGTGTGCATTGACCATGACAGATTACTTTCGAGTGCGCATGATCCCATATCCTCATCCATTAGCTCCCAAAGAGAATAAATCCTTCTTGCTATCGTGCTCTTGAAGCGGGCATGAAAAATTTTCCTACATCCTCTGCATACCCCATGGTTGGTGGAATTTGCTCTCCACTTGTTCTTCTAAACCATTTCTACTTATGGACTTTAGCTTCCAAATTTAGCACTTGTGTCTCCATGTCCCGAACATTCTCGGTAGCTATCTCCTCTAGTCTCTTCTCGTCCTCTTCTCTTCCTTTGATTCTTCACCATGTTCTCTAGAAGTGTAGGAGAATTTGGCGTGCTTTCCTCTAACTCTTCCGCCTCCTCATCTAACTTTAGTTTCCTCCTTCTTAAGGTTTCCTCCTTTTTTGAAGAGAGTCTGGGTGATCTACGCACCATGGTTGGAGTAATACCTTGGGTCCTTGTTCTCCTAAACACCTTTTTAAATAAGTGCTCCCCTTAGTGCATTCAAGTCCTCATCATCCCCATCTCGTTTGGATGAGGTGGTGTAATGGCATGCTCAACTTAACGCTTATTTATAGGATGTCTCCTACCTCTATGCTCCAAACCACCACTATATTCACGCTCCTCCTCCTCATCCTCCACTTCAATTGGCTCTGTGGGCTTAGGTGTTGGGATGTTCTCCATTATATGCTTTCCCTTTGGTGGTGCTAGAAGTGTGAACTCACCTTCCACATATTTGTTATTCTCCATCTTTGGCTTCAGCTAAAGATACACCAATGTTGCCCCTACATCTACTATAGCCAAACTTATTGGCTTAATATTCAACACCTTCAAAATGATCCTCTCGGTGAAGGCACTTCTTCCAGGATACACATACTTCTTTCTCAACGTGTGGTAGTCATAGTCTACCTTATCTACATTGAATACTAGTCGGTGTGTGTCTGTAAATCTATGAACAAATGCTTGGAAATACCTTGCAGTGAATGCATAAGGAAATTTACACCAAGGGCTCTAGACTCCATCTTTCATTGGGAAGCACACGATATAGAAATTTGATATATAACAAACTAGACTTGTGTCCCTACTACTAATGGTAGGTCCTTTGGGATGTGCCACTCTTCTCCAAACACCGCGTGGATCCTGTCATACCATTTCTCCACCCTTTGCTTTATGTCATCTGTCATGGCCCCTTTACATAGATACTTGCTGAACCTTTCAGCTTGGTGACTTATTCTCCATGGGGTATTCCCATACTTTTTCCTTCGGCCCGTCTGGTACTCCAATTTCCATGAATACTAGTGATAGTAGAACAGCCCCAAAGCTGATCTTCCCTCATGTGCATGCTTCCTTGACTATTTGTTCTACAATATAGCCTACAATATTGTAGATTTCTCCTTCTGACATCTTATGTGCAACATGTAACCACATAGTATTTACCTGTGACCACCGCTCCTGATCATTCAACTTTGTAACAAGGTATGTCTGTCTTTGCTTTTATGCACAACCACAGATAGTTCTTCAATTTGTCTATATCCATACCATGTGGACCCTTCATGTATCCCAACTCCCCGTCTCGGGTGTTCAAGATCATGAATTTATACGTGAGATCATTCTTTATGTCCTCTTATGTGGCTTTCAAACCTGTAACTCGATGAGATAAGTGTAGATGAGATTCTAACTTTATGTCCTATAAAGTAGAATAAGTCCTCATGCAATCTTCTCATGAGTCACTCGATACAAGGTCTCATACTTCCCGAAATATGGGAGCTCATATAATTGGTATACCCTAATTCTCTTCAGAAACTTCTCACCTACATCATCAAAAATTGTCATGTCATCCACCGTCATTTGATTGTTCATCCTAGCAGTGAGCATGGAATCGAGCTCCTTCTTGTTCTCTATGGTCCTGTGTTTGTATTCACTCACTTTTCTCTTTCTGATGGGTGAATCCCACTCATGGAAAATGATGACTTGTTATGGATATTGAATTTCTGAAAAATATCTTTCGGTGCCATCTCTTCTTCCTCAATGACCACCTTCTTCTTTCCTTTTCCTACTTTCGTTATAAATGCCTTCTTGGTGCCATTTTCACCTTAGAATCATCTCCTCTATAACTTCTCGCAACTTACAAATCAAACTCTAGCTCGATTCAATCATGCCCTAGGTGGAAACTTTGTGCCCTAACTCCTCTCTACCTCCTTGCTTTGCTCAAACCCTTCACCACCGGGGACGTAAACTTAGTTTCACATAGATCCATTTATCACGCTTGGTTTTACACCCTTCGCACCTTAACTTGATCACTTGGTTCTTTCTCTTATTCGCAATGATAAAAATGAATCTCATCCCCATTCTTATATAATTTTTTCAATTTTTGATGCATTTATTATTCCTTCACCTACCAAGTATCCTCTTATTTATTGACCAAATTCATTCATTCTATGTGGTACATCTTCACAACCCAGCTATAACCTTCTAGTGTGCCTTCGTACTCCCTCTAGTCATAGACTTCTCTTCAACGTGCACCTTGGCTCCCGAGTACCTAATCACTATACCTTCTCTTGGTAGTTATCATCACCTCCACTTACCTCGCATTATACTTTCCTTTCATTCATTTCCATTCTTGGTCACTTTTGACAAGAAATCTTCTTTTGACTTAAATCACACCTGTAGCAGCTTATTCCTTTCACCTTTCCATTCCCACGGTATTTTACTTGGATAACTACAACCACCCCACACTAAAGGTATGTGTAATCCTCTATGCATAAACATTCTTCACATAGTAATTAGCTTCATGCACGCAAGCGTGCTTTACACAAGAAAACAACTAAATTGACAAAGCATAGCAAAAATGAAGGAAATACATTAAGGAAATACAGAAGGGAAACCTAATTTAAATGGAAATACTACCTTATTACAAACATCTAAGAAGTATTATTTATAGTAGGTCTTCAACCTACTCCCATTAAAGTAATCGGGTATCCGTGTTCCATCAAGTGCTTCTAACTAGCAAGCACCTATTTCAAGTATGTGAGTGATGTGGCCCCAACCAATGTAATTTGAGCTTTCTGGATGGCACAAGAACGTAGAGTCATAAAGAAGTACCATTTGTCCAATCTCAAACTTCTTATCCATTATGTTTCATCATGACATGCCTTCGGCTTGGCCTTTTCCTACTTTTGACTCCATCGTGCTATGGCTCATCACTCATCCAATCGAATCATATTCTTGATACACTCTTTTAAATCCTGTTCATCAACTAGACCTCTATTGCATGCAATGTGAAAAGAAGGTAACATAAATTCTATAGGGAGAACAAAGTCCATGCCAAACACTAGCTGAATGAAATGGTATGGCTTTGTTCAATCACTTATAAGTTGTTCTATATGTCCAAAGAATAGCTGACACTTTGTCATCCCAATCCTTTATTCAATATCACAAATTTTTGTCAAAGTTTGGCTCAAAATTTTGTTTAAATCCTCAACAATTCCATTTTCCTGAGGATGGTAGGGTATAGTTTTATGGTGTGCAACCATAAACTCATCTAATAGGATCTTGATTGTCTCATTCAAAAAGTGTGTACCCCTATCACTTGTCAAGTTTAAAGGACATCCATATCTTGTAAGAAAATTCTCCCATAGAAACCTATCCATTGTAGTTGTTGTACAGTCCTTTGTAGGTGCTGCTTCTACCCACTGTGTGAGATAATCTATGTAAGTAATGATATAGTGCGATCTAGTTCTACGTGCTAGAGAAATAGGTCCTACAAAGTCGGTGGCCCATTTCTAAAATGGTTATTCACTATTAATTGGTCTCAAAGGCATCTCATATCTTTTCCCTTGTTTTCCTAAGCACCGAAAATGATCACACGCCTTACAATATTCTTTACAGTGATTTTATATAATGTCTCCCACCATAATCCAACAAACAGGATCTTTCGGCAGTCACATCACCGCATAATGGCCTCTGCAGCATACCACCATGAGCTTCTTCCATAATATCCTTGCGATAATGCTCTAATACACAATGACATAATATTTCATCTCTCGCCTAACTTGTAGAGGTCACCACTGATTAACATAAACGGTGTCACACGTATAGCAAGCTGTTTCTTTTCTAATGCCTTCATTCCTTTTGGTGTTATACTAGTCCACAAAAGATAACAATGTCTTCTAATTCTGATGGCGTGCATTATAACCTATATAACTATGCATCTGGCATGGTTTCTTCAATTGTCTGTGCTTCCTCTCTTGAGTTGATTCTAGATAAATGGTCTGGTCTAGAATTTCTTTTCCCTAGATTCACCACAATCGTGAAATCAAAATCTTAAAATAAGAGTACCCATCTCGCATATGTGCCCTTGTAAGACATGCTTGTTTACCAAGTACTTCAATGCCATGTGATCTATATAAACAAAATGGTGTTGCTAAAAAGTACTATAAAATTTTTAATGCATAGATCATGGAAAAATATTCACGCTCTATAATTGTATGATTATATTCAAAGAGTCGGCTTTCTACTAACAAAAAAATTGGATGATCGAAAATACCTTTTCTAGGATGAGCTAACATGGCACCATGGCCATGCCGAGGGTGTCCACATGCACATGAAATGTTTTATCCCATGAGGAAAGTGTAGAATGGGCGCGGTAGTAAGTTTCTCTTTTAATATCTCAAACGTGCACTACTTTGGTTCTCCCCAATAAAATTTACCTTTTCCCTTCAGTAACTCTTCCAAGGGTGTAGCAATTTTGGCATACCCTTTGATGAATTTTCTATAATATCTTGTATGACCTAAAAATCCACGCACCTCACTTTGACTGGTAAGCACCTCCAGGCCTAAAATGACTACAACCTTAGATGGATCAATGAGAAAACCTTCCTTGCAAATTATAGTTCCTAATGATATTCCAAATGGTGTAGAAAATATTCACTTCTTGATGCTTAAAGAGATACTCAACTATCTACACCATTTAAACATTAAGCGTAAATTGTCACAATGATCTTTCATAAGCCCATATACTATCTAATCATCTAGGTAGACTATAAGAAGTTGTGAATAAAATATTTGAATGCCTGAACAACTATGCGTGAGAATACATCAATCACATTTTTCAATTTAAAAGGCATCACAAGATAGGCAAAACGCCCCATTCAGGTAGTAAATGGTTTCTTTTCTTGATCCTCCTAAGCAATCCTAACTCGATGATACTTGGAAAACCCATCTCAAAGGAGTATATTTCATGCCCCTGCAACACCTTCCAGTATATCCTCGGTGAATGGCATCTATAATGGATCGGTGACATGTAGCATTCAACTCCTATAGTCTACACATATTCTAATTCATCCATTCTTCTTCTGATACTAATCACCATTAGGCTAACCCATTATGACTCATCAAGGGGTTTGATAATTACATATTTCAACATTTTATCAATTTCTTCTTTTACCTTTTCACCCAAATTAGGATTCATTCTATAAGGCCTCTTTCTAACTAGGTGTGCACCATCCTTAAGAATTATCTTCATTTCCTCAAGTGATTTATGCATGCCTTTAAGTTCATGATATCCTCGTGGGAATAAGTCCTGATAATCCCTGAGTAACTCAATGATCTTTACTACATTCGAGTCCAACCAGGTAGTCTCCAATTATGGCCTCCTTAGGCTCAGCCTCCAACCTATATTCACCTTATTTGTCTTCATGGGTTTGTGATAGGCACACGTATCCTTGTCTACATTGTCCAAGACCTCACGCACCCCTTGTGAATGTTCAATATCTAGGTTTTCAATTTCCTCATCATCCACGATGTAAACCATCTTTCCCTTCTCTTTCTCAAGGAAAGCACGTTCAAGTAGTATGAAGTCCATTTCTTCTTCCTTCTCAAAATGTGCTCTGGAATCTATCTCACCAAATAATTCCTGAATATGCTCTTCTGCTTTTGCACTATCTCCCATGGTTAAGCGCTTGATAAATTTTAATGCCTCTTCTATTAGAGGTTGAGAAGAAAAGTAGTCAAAGGTCTGGATCATCCCTGTAGTCAAATTTTACTAGTTTCTAGTCTCTCGATGTAGTTCTACATATACATACTAGGCACATGCACATCCTTGTAGCATAGAGTAAAATCTATGCACCCAAAGTGAAAGTGGTAATGCTTCATATCCTGCTATCCAAATTCTCACACGTTTGAATATGATGCTAAACAGTTGATCACCATGATAAGTGTAGATCTACGTAGGTGCATTGTTCCTTACAAACCTAATAGATAGGGAGATTCCAATCTCTTCCCATTCTATAAGATTATCTCTATGGACTACCCACCAACATGCTACTATCCCGTGTAAGGTATATACTAACATATCTCCTCTCTTAATTTGATCTATCCAATGTGTTTCCATGGCTTTCAAAAATGTAGGAAGATCTACTTCCCTTGTATACCAAGGTATTGTGCTACCTATCCATTAGACCGAATGAAGTCCATTCTTGCACGCAATCGTGCTTTTTACTTTGCACCCTACTAGTTCATATGTACCATGAGCCCAATTTTTGTAAGAAATACTCATAGTATCACAAATAGAATGAGAATCCTCCCATAGTATGACACCTTCTTTTGATGGCTCATTGACCTCTCGGGTCCTAAACAACGTACATAAATTTTGGTTTAAGTCCTCCTAACTTAGAGGCTCAACATATGGTGTAGACTTCCCATCTGTCAATGGTATCATAACCCTTTCCTCCTTGTTCTCAAATTTGATATACCCCTTATTGAATCTCAAGTCAAGGCGTTATTCGCATAACACCAAGCATATCCAAACAAGGCTAGAAAATTTTCTACTTCTTCGCAAGTGTTAATACCTCAAAATCCTCAGTGAACTTGGCCCCTTGTATGGTTATAGATGCATCCTTCAAAACTCCTATGGGGGTGGCCTTAGTTTGGTTTTCCATAAACAACACATTAGATGATGGCTACAATGGAGGCCTCCCCATTTGTACCCATGCATCTAATGTAAGCACATTTACTTCTACACATGTATCAATCAATATGTTGCTCAACAACCACCCATCCACAACAACATTCGAGTAATTTCCTTATCATATTCAATGCTATCAGGGGGAATATTTTCATGTAGGATCTATCGTCTGGTTTCAAAACTTGTGTGTGGAGTGTTCCCCTTTAACCAACTTCCTAATAGTGGGATAATGTTCTCCTAGCGCAACATTTTGCACACTTCTCATAGATCATCGATATTAGTTTGGACTATCTCTAATGCTTTCTTATACTCCTTTAAGTACTGTATCTCACCCTAAAGATTCCTTAGCACTTCCATGGTATCCTAGTAAACCTTCTTCGATGAGCAAGATCGGTGTACTTCTTGCATGTAAAACCTCCTCCTTGGTGATCGTAGGCTTTTAGTGTAATTCTTCTCTTCACATGTGTCACTTTAGTACATGTAGTAATCTTTTAAAACACCCCTCTTTCTATCATAGCACATGCCTCAAGTCCTTATATCTTGGGTGAGAATCCATTGATCTTCTACCATTGTAACAAAGGACAATGATAATCTCATGGGATTCTAACCATTTCGGTGCCTTTTTTTTTTTTATGCTCCTTACTCATATGCTCATATAAGTTTGGGTACTCTTCATAGCTATGGTTCTTCCCACAAAAAACATGCAATATTATGAGGACATTCACATTTATATTGGTCAAGAGATTTTCACGTATAACATGTTCCATGAGGGAACTCACCTCTTCCTCCACCATGGCCTCGTCATCCATATCCACCACGATATCAATGTCCCCTTCCACAAGTGCTCCCAAGTGTCTTAAAATGACCTCCTTCAAAATGCCCCTCTTTCCTATCATAGTGCATTGGATTATGATCCCGATCCTAGTGTTCATTCTTACCCTTAGAATTATCTCACATGTTACATCTTGTCTATTGTACCCAAATGTCTATAACATCCTGGATCTCACCAATCAACCAAAAATCCTCGATCTCTATCATGGGTTGTGGACCTAAAATCTTGCAAAAGAAAGATACATTCTTCCTTATCGTGCATTGTAACAAAGGACAATGATAAGTATCATGATTCAAATGATAAATCTTACAATCCAAAAGTAATGAGCATACATATATGTGAGGGAAACTATCCTTGGTGTGACCTTCCACTTCACAACTCCTACACCAAATTCCTGAGCACGTTTCATGGGCTGAATTTGTTGATAGCTTCTCTAACTAATTTTTCATAGTTGCAATCCGTGCCTCTAAGAATGGAATAACTCTAATGTCAATGCTCCCAACTACCTCAATGAGGTAAAGCTACTTCTAGTGCTTTAAACTTGCAAGGATCGAGTGTATGTCTTATGTGACAACGCCCTTATAAATGGTGTAATCAATCCTCTAATGAACCATTGTGCATATTGGCTAGCTGAAATATCATAAGATAGCTTAGATAGAAGTGTCTTAAAATGAGCATCATACTCACGTACACTCTCAATCATGCCTTGATTGATATCCTTTAGTGCATTAATACTCTTGCTCGCTCAAACTCAATATATGGAACTCTTTCAAGATATCATATTTCAATGCTATTTAGCATAATCCACACAAATTTGATCAGGGTCAAACTTCCTATACCAGCTATGTGCACGTCCCTATAATGTAGTAGTAAATTGACTTGCCTTACACTCAACATCTCGTGATCCCTTTAGCGTGCCACAATATCTCACACATATGCACATGTTTGGCAACATCCTCTATGCCTATATACTCTTGAAGATGTAGAGACATCTCCATATAAATATTTTTTGGTTACACTACAGACACTTGACCACATGATCCAGAACCCCTTTCCGATCTCCACCCGTAGCTAATATTAATCACAATGTACTCGATTACACATTAATACCAATGTGTGTGATGGATCCGATACACATTAATTTAGTCATATGCGTATATCTCTATATCTTCATACATTCGGCCACACTTCCCTCTATCTCCAAAACCACCGAGATCCACCGAAACTAGAACCACCTATACCTTCTTAGCTCATATCTATCCTCCACCTATAGCAGTAATATGACATGTAGATGTACTCCGCCATTTTCAAAATGTGCTCATGAAAATAGTACTATTCATTATTGAAACCCCTATAGTCTCTGTGAGGTAGTTCCACTTCCAGAGGTGAATCCAACATTTTGTGTGCTCACATTCTATGTGGATGATGTGCCTAAGGATGTTCCTCCAAATATTATTTAAGTCATTTGTCCCGCCATTGATGTACTTTCTCCCCGACTTACTCATGCTCTCCTACTTCCCAAATTAGCTTTTTTTGTTACTTATCGTACTAGATACTCTTTGAAAAACCAAGTGCAAGGGCTAGGTCACCAGGTGGATTAATATGCATGCTCATGCGGTCTAGGTAGTCTCTGTGGTGCACTTTTATGTGAGGCCGAGGGGGATCTCTATCATGTTTTCCAAGATGGGGAGTTCTGATGCTCTAGCTCCACGTCTTCTACGTGAGCTATAAATCCTTCACGAGCCATATCTCTCCTCAACGCCATACTTTTACAATGTAACATTGCTTCTCTATCTCCCTCTCACGTGCCTCATTAAACTTAAGCCACCTTTCCTCTCTCTACCTCTTTGCCGCTAGGTTTACCATCTTTCACCAAACCTATTCCTACCTCAGCACGTGGTGAAGTTTAGTTAGCCATCGGTTTACTCTCCAGGTTCAAAGTTACCATCAAGATCTTGATCACCAATGGGATACCTCACAAATATACTCCTCTTGGATACCTCGAAAAAATGGAATTCAACTACCTCCAAGAAAGAGTACGTCAAAATTGAATATTCCATAATATAACTATTTAGAACACCACATATCCATAGTATGAGTCTAGATCGATCATCATCATAAAGGGCCTAAAATTATTCCTATGTCCATTGCATCCAAGTGCGCGATACCTCCAAAAGCTTTTGAACCAAAAAAATTTAATTCTCACTAAGATACATAAGCAATAAGCCACTCATAGAGTTCTACTTTGGAAAGATGGAAAAAAGCTCTCATATAAGCTATCATATAGATTTTGTTATACCTAAGTGCGTGTGTTAAACTCGGATCCACTCGAACCTCCATGCATATTCTTCCTCCGGATCGTGTATCCATTCCTCAATACTTTCTATAGTTAACACCATTTTTAGAAACATCTTCATTGTGAACCATCTTTTCAAAACAATCAAAAATAGTTCCTTTCAACATAACCAATGTTATAGCCTAGAATTTACTAGATAACTCCCTATACATGCTTCCATATCACTCTTTTACTAGAATGAGCACTCACCCAAGCACGTAAAGGTACCAGTCCCTCTTTAGGGTTTTTGTAGCGGATGTTAGCATGATGAAGGAAGAAACATATAGATTCATAACTAATCTATCATTCTACAATGTATGCTACTTTTAGATCTATGAAATAAAAAAGTGTTAAACAGTAATCATGATTGAATCAATAACATACACTACACTACTCGATTACAAATAGGAATGACACATAGATTCATTGCCAATATCTTCCATCTATTAATAAAGATAGAAGCTCCTTACAATAATTTCAATTTATACCAATGTGTGTATGGATCTGATACAATAATTCAGTCATATGTATATCTCTATATCTTCATACATCCATCACACTCATCTATATTACCACTATGCACCTCACGTCATATATATAGGGTGGGGACTTTCCCTTCACCACTTATCTATTCTAGAAATAGGATGCATGCTATTAATAGCCACGCATTGTTCACAAACATAGCCACACATGTAAGTGTGCTATCTATAGGCCTCTTACAGTTAAATGAAGTCTCAATCCTATTCTTAGCTCATCTCCATGCAAAACTCTTTGATCTGATCCTCCAATAATAGACAATGCATGGCGCACATGTTTCATCATTGTTGTTTTGTTTTGCATGCCATTTTCTAAAAATAGGTCGTCATGCTCAAAAATAGGCTAAACGTATTGAATGTTGAAATTTCCTTCCGTGCACGGGTTCTTATTATCCCTCCGCGCCCTTGATCCCGCCTTTATCTCCCACTTGAACTCCTTTTGTGTTCTCTAACAAGTATTCTCTAATCAACACATATCATCCACATACAATAAAAAAATAATATATCTCCCATTTTCAAGCTTCTTGAAATAAACAAAATGATCGATTCACATCTTAAGTAAACCATGCTCATGCATGAAACTATCAAACCTTGTGTACCATTTACTTGGAGCTTTCTTGAGCCCATATAGGCTCTTTTTAACTTGCACACTAATTTCTCCTTACCCTTGACTTCATACCCAAGTGGATGATGCATATAAATCTCTTCATCCAAATCACCATAAAGGAAATTCATCTTCACATCTTGTTGCTCTAAATGAAAATAATGTACTACAACTATACTCAATATAAAATAGTACGTATGAAGTCATTTTAACAACAGAAAAATATTTCACCAACTGCAATGGCTATGCAAATTCAATACCTATTTTCTCCTGTAAACACCTTTACTACAAGGATTTCCTTGTACCTTTTATGTCCACCCTCTTCTTCCTTCATCATGTAAACCCACTTGTTTTGAAATTTCCTCTTACTTGTTGACAACTTAACTAATTCCCAAGTTTGTTTTTTTCCAAGAAGTCCATCTCCTCATCCATGTCATGCTCCCACCGAATGTGGGTCTCAACCTATATTACTTATTCAAAACATTTCTGGTTTGCCATTATCAATCAATAATAAATAAGATAGAGAAGGTGTAAACATTTCTAGAGGTTTACATTCCCTTTGTGACCTTCTCACAAGAGTTTGGGGTACCAGAGGCTCATTATGGACCTCCTAGACATTTGTTTTTAATTCTGATAGTGACCTCACATCGGTCACTTGTAACCAACACATACCGGTTCTTCTAACCGATGTCGGTTTGGATCTTTCTTTCTATCGATACCGTTCATCTCACCGATTTTGATCGTGGGTCAATCGACATCGATTCTTATGTAACCCCCGTAGGTATGAATTTTAAATCCAAGAGTTCATTTTCATTCACAAAATTCTCAACTAGCTTTCATCCCTTAGGATACCAAAATTTGATCCTAAGCGTACATTCTCTTTTCATTCCATTTAATGTCACAACTCCTAATAATTTTAGAATTATCTAAATTCCAAAAAATGGAATCCAAAATCACCAAATCCATAACCAATGAAAGTTCTCTTGGATTTTGCATCCAACTTTTTTCTATTTTCCTTATCAATATGCACAAAATCTTTTGAACCAAAAAAATTAAGAAAATAAAGATCTACTTCTTTTCCCCACCGTCCAAGCTTCCTCTGGTATTCCTCCATCTAGTGAACTTGAAGGCCCATGGTTAATCAAATAAACTATTGTATCAACTACTTCTACCCAAAACTACAAGGTAAATCCAACATGTATCCTCATATTTCTAGCACATTCCATGATTGTCCTATTCATTCTTTTTTATAACACCATTCTCTTGTGGTGTTCTTAGAACCATCCTTTCTCTCGTATTCCATTCCCTTTGAAAATTAATCATTGAAATTCTTGCTATAATATTCACCACCATTGTTAGATCTAAGGCACTTTAACTTTGAATTTGATTTATTCTCAACAAGGGCTTTTCATCTTTTAAAAGTCTCAAAAACATCATATTTATGTTTAATACAATAAACCCATATACCTTTCTTGTAGCATCATCATGAAAGTAACATAATATTAGGATCCTCCATGAGAATCTACCTTCGATCCAGTCCCCACACATATGAGTGTACAACCTCCCCCAAATTTGAGAAATCTCACTCTCTTTTGCTTTTTATCAAAGACCACAATGCTCACATTAATCAAGATCTAAATCTTTCAAATTTGATAACTTACCCTTAGCCTTTAAGATCTGCATTCCTTTTTGACTCATATGGCCTAACCAATTATGCCACATGCATGCATCTCCCGAATCTTAAGTAGATAACACAAAAGGAATCATATCGAACACAGTAGATAAATATAACGTTCCTACCTTATTGCCTCTTACCACAACAAAGGAACCCTTGGTGAATTTCCAAGAGTCTCTTTGATTGAACTACTTGCAACCAAAAACTTCACCTAGTTTCCTTCGCAGAAATAAGATTCCTCTTGAGGCTTGGAACATGACTCACATCTTTGGTACCCATGTATTTCTTTTCTTTGATTCCCATCTGCAATTTTAGATGAAATTCCCTTTACAAGTAATATTGCACATAGAAGGTTCATCATCACCTAAATAAGCATGCCCAAAATTGCCCAATTTTAGACATAATTTTTTAAATAACCCTCATTAGGGGGATTACATGAAAGAAGATCTTGAATCTAAAACATATGATTCTATTCTATTATCCAAATAAATAATAAGAGAAATTTTCATTACCTTTCTATAATATTTTCCTCTTTACCTTTGTTTGGTTATTGGTTCTCTTTATCCTATGACCAACAATCTTTCTTTGCATGTCCTTTCTTTCCACACTTCCAACAAGTAATTCCCTTACCTCTGGATTTAGATATTCCATTCCATGACTTTGATTTCCCATTATTCTTACCCTTGGATCTCTCCTTCTTCCTACCTCTGCTTTCTACATTCAAAACATTCCCAAATGATGATTCCTATGTACTTTTTCTGTGAATTTATTCATTTAAGATTATACTAACCACATCATCAAACTTAAAATATTATTAGCGATGTGTGTATTACTAACATCCATTACCAAGTTATCCCAACTATCATGCAAATAACATAAGAATAAAAGTTCTTTCACTTCATCATCAAACAAAATATCAACTGATTTTAATCGATTTACAATAGATAAAAATCATTCAAATGACTAGATGCAAATCCACCTTCATGCATCTTAGAACTAAATAATTTCTTTATCAAATAAACTTTATTTGAAGCACTAGGTTTTTCATATAAATTATCAAGATATTTTAGTAACTTTATCGTAGATGTCGCTTCTATAATATTCAAGCCATAGATTATGTTATGGATCAATCTTAAAGATCCCAAAGCCTTTCTCACAAGAATCTTCCATTTGTCATAAATCATCTTCATAGGTCTAGAATTTTCATTCCAATGGTAAGTACAAATCTCTTTGATACAAATAGTCCTCAATCTACATCTTCCATTTTTTTTTCTTCCGTCATTGTTGTAGCTCCCACTCAATTAGAAAACCCTATGTGAGTAAATTTTTCAACACATAAAACCCTCAAACAAAGCTTTGATATTAGTTATTGGGGTTAACACAAGGTTGTATAGATAATATATCGATCTAACCATACATGCAATAAAAACATATATTCTACCGTAAGAAATATATAAAAAAAGAGATATAAATCAACACCAAATTTAACCTAGTTCACCTAATGTGGCTACATCCACCAAGAAACAAGCCAATATATTATCCAAATCTTTCAAAAGATATACAATGAAGATTTACAATCTTCCACACCTCTCACAATGTACAGTACTTTCTTTCTCTCAAGATTTTCCTTCTTCTCCAATAATTATCTCTCTCACAATTATTTTCACAATAATCATTAACTCTCACAATCCCTTACTTCTAAACCATATCTTTCATGCTTATATAGGCATATACAAACTTAGGGAACTTAGCCATGCAATTACAATAAATAGATATGCTTTAATACTAAAATCAAATCTAATTCCCGTGAGTTAAATAAAACACTCACACACAGGTAACCGACATTGGTTAGCCCTAATCGATGCCAATTCCTACTTTCCTGACCAATGTTGGTCATAGGTGACCAATATCACCCCTTCAAAACTGATGTCGGTTACTATCTTTTCAAAAAAATTAATATAACATACTAAATCAAGTAATTGAGCTCCACAATTCAACATAATTTTGACATTGATCCTACCAAGGCTTACATACTTGGTTATGCCCATAGTTTTCTTTAGGCATAGGTGTCTTTACCCATGGTTTGTTCTAAAAGCTTCCTCATGTCTCATCTTTCCCAAGAAGCCTCTTTAGTAATAAAAATATTTCTAAACACTTTACCCATATTTATTTTTTCACCTATCTCAACCTATGGTGTTGAGCTCTCATATCTTACTAGTTGCATGGGGTTGACGCTAGGATAAATCTCTCCTCCCAAAAGTACAACTCAAAGTTGAAATAAAAATGATATAAGTTAATCAATAAACACAAAACACCTTTCATTCACAAATAAAACTACACTTATTTGGCCTACTAACCTTTGGTGATGAATCCACCCCTCTTATTAGTGGTATAAGGTTGGGAAAGGAGGGAAGTGCCCTTACTCGCCTATATCTTGTTCTCGATGATGAGCCCATGCTTCCTACTAGTAGCATGGGGAAAGATATTGGGGTATTTTCATAATAATTCAGAAGGTATAATTAATTTAGAAAACAAAAGTTATTTGAAAATTTAAATCCTAAGAAAGTGAATTATATGTATATGTTCCAAGAGAGTAAAATCCTTAAAACTAAATTTTGTCAATCAAGAGGCCATTTACAAATCTGATTCTAGATAAACTTACAAGTAAATTACATTCTATACTATATAGTAAATTATGTGTAGAGTTTCCGATGGGGTTTGGATGGAGTGGTTAAATCGGATGGTTGTTTTTGCTCCACCCAGGTTCAAATCCCATTAAGGCATGATCCCCGTTTGGGGTGGTAATGTCTGAGGTGGCACTATTGTTGGTAGGATATTTTTCACTAGGGAGTTTGTGGATCGAGAATACATGCGCTAGATGTGTGTTCAAGCATGTCATCTCATGGTTCACTTGTGTGAGTGCATTTGTGGTGGATCGTGATTTTCTAGACGTGTGTTCAAGTGTGGTAGCTCATGGTTCACTAATTTTTGAGATTAATTGATATATCTTGGTTGATTTTAATCTATTCATAGCTCTGTGTCAAAATCATCGATCCAATTTATAGCTCGTCAAAAGTGTTTATCTATCAAAAAAATTATGTGTAGAGTTAGGTTTGTAGAGTTCCTAATTGGATTTTTGTCAAAATATTGTCTTCCTTTCATCATTTCCATTCATTAAAACCATATAACTCATGTCCCTTTTGGCTCTTGGTGTTGAGCCCTCGCATCTTATGTAACATTCCCATTTTAAGACTTTAGAATCAAGAGAATTTTTATTTTTTTTTTTAATAATGTTCACTATTCTAAATAAAGCAATATTTAGAACAAACATTCCATGCCAATCAAATTCAATGGATAAACATATGCAGCTATAATGACTTGGTGATTCACCGATCTATTCATTCCATAACTTGGTAAGCTACCAATCTATTTATGTTATCTTATGTATTTTATACATATTGTATACTTTGTATACTTTTTCATCCTACCCTACATCGGTACTGAGTGATCTGTTTAAAGAACATATATGAATATATATTACCAATATTCATCTAATATCATGTTGTTTTAAACTTGGTGACATAGGACAACGCAACCAATAGTTTGCGATACTTTGGCCAAATATTTATAACATACTCTTTATGTCACTATTCCTAGACATCATACTCATCATTTTTGAATACGTCCTTCACCTCACTCTTCTATTATCATGATTGGTATTTTATGACTACCGTCAGTCCACTTGTTCCAAGTTTTACCCTAGCCCTAGATAGAAACATAACCTATTATAAGAAGATGCTCACAAAGGCTTAGGGTAGATGGGAATACTCATTTGACCTAAGTCATCCAAATGTGCAAACATACCCTGAGCCTTTGGAAGCTAATTCCTATCCTAAATATGCTCCTATCCAGACCTAGAGAGAAACTAGGTTCAAGTCTGAGTTCCAGATGTGTGTAGATCTAGATGATCAATGTGGAAGGGTGATGCCACATGTCAACTACAATGTTGTATTCTCGAGAAGACCTAAGCCTTCTTGAAAGTATAGCCCTACAGTTGGTGTGTGCCAACATCCTACAGAAACTACCTCATCGAGATGTACATACCCCTAAGGAGATTGTTAATACATTATTAGTTTGGATTAAAACTTGATTACAACAACCCTGCCAAACCCTAATCCAACGCTCAATAAGTTCTTCCTAAATTTGCTTCATTTAGCCCACTAAGAACTTCATTATTTTCATAGTCACTTTTAATAATTGATCACATAGTTAAACTGTCAATTAACCATAACTGTGCAGCGTTATAATATGTCTTATTTAAAAAGTACAATAAATTTTTAGAAAGTTCAACGCCAGAATATATCCAATATAAGGTAGACTTCATACAAATGAAGTCTAATAAATTGTAGTCATACTTGCAAACCTTTATGGTTTATATTCCATTAAGAAAGAGAAAGAGTCTTTCTCTACATGTTACGTGTTAGGGTTTATCCTACCCAATGTCCACATTTTCTTAATGTATGTTCATCACATGTTACATTACTATGTTATATAGTTTAGATAACAAATATCATATTCTGCAACTTAACAAGTTGCATCACAAGTAGGGAAATTGAACTAAATCCCTCTATCCAACTTATGAAAAGATAACCAATTAACATAAAAATAATATAAAGAATATCAACAAGATAGAATCCATCTCATCCATACAAGTACAAAATAATTTACACAACCAATACAAGTAAATTCTCAGCTTTCAATTAATCTTTATAACTTATACATTTACAAGCCTTATGCATTTAGGTATGTTGCATAACAACCGTCTTCATTATAAAAGAATACTACATTTCCTTTTTCAATACAATCTCAAGAATGAATCGAATTCTTCACAAGGAATCAGATTTAATTCAGCCAATGCATCATATAAGTTTTTCCTTCTTTTATCACTTACGAAGTCCATCTGCAAAAATTGCTAGCACGGGTCAATTCAATGAACTGAGCATGATAAGCACTAAGCCTTAAACGAGAGTGCATTCCAATAATTGTTCCATTAAAACAACTCTTCTTTAATGAGACAATTATTACATCATAAATATCAATATAAGTAATAACAAATAGAAAAGAAGTACATTTAACCAATTGAATTTACTTCCAAGAGATGAATGGAATATAATCTACTATATTTGCCTTACAAAATTTAAGTTTAATTGATCCTATCAATTATATTTAAGCAAACAACAAAACATATCATCTCATTGTTCCCAATTCTATCATAATAGAATACAACAATTATCTTTGCTTTAACCAAAAGAAGGTTTAAAGCATGGTTCTCATTAGGATGATTCATCTAACTCCTAAGTAAAAGAAAAAGAAGAACCATTACAAACTATGCCCAAACACAAGACATCCAAAAATTGAAACAGATTCATAACATGAATTAACGGTTTCATTTAAAGGACAACTACCTTTAAATTCAACATTTAGGATATTCATCAGAACAAAATCCCATTTCAATCCAAGAAGGAATAGAGAATCAAATAGTCTACCTGTAAGTCTAAATCTACTTCCACATGTTATAAGTTAACATTTAAATATCGGAAACCAACGTTCACAAATCAAGGTAGAATTATACAGGAGTTAATCTCCACTCGAGTCCATCCAAGGAGGATCCATAAAAATGATAGAGTGCAAGAGACAAAACTTACTCATCACAAATCAAACAAAGCAAAGCCTTGTCAAACTAACAGTCTGCCAAACAAACTTACTTTTTTAGTTCAATAAAAACTGAATAATCTAATCTCTTCCTACTTCATTTCTACAAATGATTTGGACAAGGAAGACCAAACAACTCAGAAGAAATCTCCTTTCATAAGAGAATCAAAATAGAAAAGTTCAACCAATGAACTTATCCCAACAATAGAAAGAAAGGGATCTTAATTAGAAAATGATCCAATCAATAATTCATTATATTGTACTAACAAATGAATTTCTGCTTTTAATTCAAACATAGAAATTCATAAGCTAGTTTCCAGGAGAGAGAAAAAATTGACTAACTATAAGATGAAAGCACACTACCATTTTCCTTACAATCCTTTACCTTCAATAAACACAAGTTTTAATTCTAATATCATAATGAAATATGCATAACAGTCCTAATAAAAACATTTTGTTCCAAAGGATTCACATTCCTTTCTTTTAGAAAAATACAAGGTTTATTTACTATATCCAACAAGAAATAGAAAAACAAACTGATCCATAAGCTATACATGTTCGATTAATAATGAATTCAACACTTTGAAATCCCATTGTCAATGTGTGCATGTATATTTTGCTTAATGCTAAATCAAATGAAACAAGAACTACCACCTAAAATAGTTCTACAATTTAGTTAAAACAAAGCATAAATACCATCAAGATAGAGAACTAAGCAAGATATAAACTAACATTATAACTTTAAAAACATAAGATCAAAACTATGCATGCTATTTTAACATCTCTACTCTCCTAGATTACCAACAAAATGCATGGACCTATTTAGCTCCAATGGCAATCAAAAATTGCTTTGTTTGATCCTTAAAGAATGCAAGAATAGGAAGCTTTAGCTCTTAACAATGGTGACCTCTCAAGAAAACAAAAGGCAAGCTCTTAGTCTCTTTGCTATATGCTTTGCATTTTCTCTCTTAAGAAGTTTAGGTGTAGGTATAAAGGTAGAAGGAGGGCTCCTTATATAGCCCAATGGATAAAGGAAACACTTCATCCCTTTACATGTGGGATAAAGGTAAAACATGATTAGGAATGGATAAGGTTGCTTTATTAAAGGTAACCTTACTTTAGAAGGGTTTAATTTATGCTTAGCAAGTCATGGGAGTTGGGGGTGTTTTAATTAATCAAAGGTGATTAACTAATAGGTAGATGTAAGCTTATAGAAGATAATTAGAGAAATATTAGTATGATTTAGGCTATTAGAAGGGGATTAAATCAATTAAATATTGATTTATTGGTTAAATGGAAGGGAAAACTAATTAATTAGTCTAGGTAGAAGGGTGATTTATTAACGGAAGGTCGTTAATTAGGGTATTTGTTGGATAGGCAACTTAATTAATTAGCTTAGTGTAATTAATTAATGATGATATGAGGGAAAATGAGTGCTTTTGACGATATTTCATTGATTTGTGAGAAAGACGATAATTAACGCAATTTAAGTATTTAAATTGCTTGGGCGTAATTATGGGTGTCTACATTTGCCCCTCTTTGGGGTGGCGTAAGTGACGCCACTTCAAAGATAGTAGACGTGGAATTTTGAAGAGGTAGAAGAAAAATTAGTAGAAGTGAGAGATGCCCCCTCGAGTGTTGATGGGGTGATGAAAGAAGACGATCGACGATCAAAAAGGTGAGAGATAGATAGAAGAATGGGAAGAGGTAAGATGCCCCAGTAAGATGGAAGAATAGGGGTGAGAGGAAAGTGATGTAGAATGAATATGGAGGAGGGGAGAGAAGAGCTTAGCCTCTAGCCACTGTGTATTGGAACAATTTTGGTGTCATCATATTGCCATAAGAGCTACGTCATCGGTCCTTATGAAAAATATAAGCATACGACAAAGGTAGAACGACATGAAAATCCATACTATGAATGATTGTCCATTGCTGAAAACACCAAATCCATGCAACATACAAAATGCAATGCAATACGAGAAAGTGAAAGATGCCTAACTCCATGCAACATACAAAATGTAATGCAATACGAGAAAGTAAACAAGCTAAACTAACAGAGAAACATAATATAATTTTCATTATTATTGAGCTTCAGTTATGACCTATGAAAATTAACGAAAAGGGTTGATGATGGTGCCCCAAGCAAGGATACATGCGAGGGGAATAACGGAGGACACTTGGGTCCGATGGAAAAGCAATGTGCACTACGAAACAGTACTAGGCAAATTGTTGTGCCCCAGAGTACGAACAAAGTAAGTAGCCTAGCTTTTGTTGATGGAGGTAGATCAAGATGATCCGCAAGTCACACACATGAACAACTGAGAACCAAAGAGTGACATTTTGTAGGATGATTTTCAATTTTTAGAAGTTTTCTTAAACATATTTGAATGTTTTTGATGATTTTTTTCTCTAACATATTTGAATGTTTTGGTTGATTTTAAAAGTTTTATGAAACTATGTACAGGAAGATGAGAAAGTGTGGATGCCCCCATGATAGATGGGATATACAAGGGCATAAGGACACATGCATACCGAAAGGTGAACATTTAAAAATGTCCCAACGATAAGGTGGGACTATTCAAAGGTAAACTCTTCACGGTAGAAAGCAGGACCCAGGGCCATTATGGATAGGTTCAACATGATGATGAACATAAACCAATGAAATGTTGTGAAGAAGCAAGGATGCCCCTAGCATAAGTTGGCCTAATAGCACACGATAGAAAGGAAAGAGAAGATTAATTTTGTGGAAGGGGACAAAGGTGTCAAACATGGAAAACAAGTAACCTTATACACATGGATGTTCTTAACGAAGTAGAAGAATGATGTGAATGATATGAATGTAGCTTAGAAGCCTCGTGGCGAAGAAGTGATTAGCCAAAGGCATAAATCGTGAGACGAGATATGGACTAGAGTAAGAGTCTGAACAAGGTCCAAAAACACACTTGGTAACATACTAATCCTATTTACTCATAGAGATCCAGTGTGTGCACGTGGAATTTATTACCTCTTGAAGTGAAGATTTAATAGACAACAAGTGAAGAGACCCTAGCCAATGTGTAGGAATGATTTATTATGAAAGGTGATTTTGTGAATGGATGGTGAAAGGATAGCTGTACATTGCTCCGCTACCAGCCAGGTGTCCATAGCCCCAATGGAGATGTATTTGATTATAATTGCAACATTGCTCTATTGCCAGTCAGGCGTCCATAGCCTCGATAGAGATTATTGGAAATACCCCAAGAGAGAGTTATATATCAATTTACTTTTGCTTTGTAGCTTTTAGCTTTTGATTTTTGATTGATTTTGATTCTTTTTCTTTCTGAAAACTTATTTCAGCTCTCTTGTTTGCCAAGGGGTTAAGAACCACTAATGGCTTGATGGAAGGAGGTGGAAGTGCTTACGATGACGACATTGGCTAGTGTCAACAAATATGTCCAAAAGTTCTTCGCAACAAGTTTATTAGATGTTGAATGTGATAAGATCTCTAAGAGGTTAGTCGTTCTTTAATTTACCAAGGTGATAAAAGACCAAGGTCAAACAGATACCATAGAGATAAATGTCACAAAATGCATGCGAATAAGCTAACCAAAATATCACCAAAGGGATGAAAATGGCAGGAAGACTTGCAAAAGAATAAGGAAGGGAAGAAATAAATATCTTTGTACCTTTGATTTTTGTTGTGTTTTCTCAATGTTTTTTTTTTTATTTTTGAATTGTTTTTTTTTTTAAGATTTTTGACATTTTTTTGGACCGTTGGGACTAACAAAGTCACTCTGTGTGATAGGATCCAACAACAATGTTTGTGACTTCCTTGATAAGGGAGACTAAGCGTGTTTGTTTATCAAGAGTCATGTTTTCCCCAATCTCGATGATCGTGGTGAGTTCACACTCAACAAAGGACTGTGATTTATCCTGAAACATGGATTTTGTATGTGGGAGCTTGAGTTCCCTATCCAGAGGTTTATGCACTTTGTGCCATACTTGATGGTTACGTTGATGTGCATTCTTGAATCATGCTTGATTTAGAATTTTGAGATTGTTCGAGTTGTTGGGTGATTTTGAGCTCTTGCAAGTTTTGAACTGAGCTTGAAAATGAACCTGTTTGGGTTTCTTATAAGCTGACGTGTGACTTTTCTGATCCCGAGAAGGAGAAGAAAGCGAACGTTTACGATTGATGATAGGAATGAGAGAAATGAAGGTGGGCTTACCTTGATCATTGGTAGAAGGATGATGTGATAGATGAAAAGGATACGGTCCAAGAATTGAAGAGGATGGGCTACCAGGAGGTGAGCCATAGATAGAAGGTGAAAGGCTACTAGGATGTGGCCCAAGAATAGAAGAAGAAGGGATACTAGGATGTGACCCATAAATAGAAGATGAATGGCTACTAGGATGTGGCCCAAGAATAGAGAAGAAGAAGGGCTACTAGGGGCGTGACCCATAGATGTAAGATGATGGACTACCAGGATGTGGCCCAAGAATAGAAGATGATGGACTACCTGGGGTGATCCATACATAGAAGATAAGGGGCTAGTTGGACGTGCCCCAATAATCGAAGATAGTGGGCTACTCGAAAATGTCCCACAAATAGAGAGAGAGCTACTAGAATGTGACCCACACCTAAATGAAGATGAAGGGCTACTTGGCATTGACCCCATAAGAGATTGTGATTGAGGAATTATGATAGACAAAGAGTTATTGGGTGATGAGAAGATAGGCCATGGATCTATGCAAGACCAAGGAGTTTCATCACATAATGAAGAATGTGAAGATGGAAGAATAAGAGGAGGATCAAGTTGCATGATCTGAGGCTCTTCCTCCATTTCTTGATCAAAGGAATCAACATTTTCCTCACAATATGCAGAAACATCAAAGTCTAAAGAGAATCCTTTTTTGTAATCTACTAAAGGAATATATTCATATGCCCCTATAAATGCCCTGATTGTTTCTTCATTCTGAAAGAGATCAATTGGTATGAGTTGTTGATCAATCCCTAGGGGTTTATTAGAAGAACTAGGTTCACTTGGTGTGGAAGGCTTAGAAGATGTTTGATGATTATTGATAGAAGAAGATGATGTGGGGGACGAGGAATATGTGTAGCTAGATGTCTCGGATTAGAAGGTGGTGTGGACCTACCTATAAAATGGTATGTCGTATGTAAAATAGTAGGATTAAGTCAAAATTCTATAGATTGTGATGCATGGGTTGATTCGGATGTTTGTCTTGAAGGACTTTGAGTCACATGAATCTTCATAGAAAAAATATTCTGTGGGGGTGATTGACGAAGAAGGTCATGAAAAGAAGGGGAGGACTATGATTCAAGCATCACATTAGATGAATGATGATAAGGGTCCTACGAAGAAAGAGAGGACTGTGATTCAATAATTGTATTATACTTCTGATTGGAGGGATTTGGAGTCACGTGTATCTTCAAAGGAAGAAGACGTCGTTGGGGTGACTGATAAAAGGGGTCCTACAAAGAAAGGGAGGACCATGACATAAGAGTCACATTAGATGATTGATGAAGAGGATCCTGCAAAGAAAGGGAGGACCATGACTTAGGAGTCGCATTAGATGACTTAGGATTCGAATTAGATGAATCCAAATAGTAGTTTGGATCTAAATCCTCAGAAGAGTCAGAGGAAATATTTGGATTAGAATCCTCAGAAGAAGAGGAAATGTTTGGATTAGAATTAGAAGAAGAGTGGGGGGAACTCGAATAATAATTTGGATTAGACGTGTCCAAATCATACCACCGACTATGAGATGAAGGTGGGGAACGAGTTACCCGAATGGGTTCTCTAGCATGAAGAACCAATCGAGGTTTGGTCATGATGGGTGTCCTTTGATGTGAACGCTGAAAGTTAGATTCCTTATTGTTGTAAGCGTGAGGAACCACATGATAATCAGTCATCTCTTGTGTCATTTAAGCACAAATTTCTAGACCTAGATAGTGTGATCAAACTTCTTCAAAGTGAAGAAGGCTCCATGCCGATTTGGGTAGCACAATGGCAGCCAACTAGACATTCATTATGTATAGAGATGCATGTGTGATTTTTCAAGGGGGATAAGGAAAATAAACATCATGATGACACAATCTCAATGAGATCAAAAGGGATTGTCCTAGAAAACAAGTTTTCTGAATGAATAATCATAAAGAACAATCACGAAAGTGTGAAACACAAATCCAATCAACAAGGAACTACTCCCTATGTAAAATGCATGTGCAAAGTGATAGTCTGATGCAAAAATGATCAACACAATGGCAATATTTACGTCAAGCTCAAAATGAACAAGGCGTAAATATTAACAAAGGGTAGATGTGACTCCCAATCAAAGGATACCATGACAAGTTTAACAACCAACCAGGCCTAAATGTTAAAGGGTGAGGATTACAAACGTAAGCCACGTAACCACACCAATTGGACACGTTAATCAAGCTTTACGAAGAAGCGAGATATTAGTGTCAAAGTGGTATCAAAACGACGCAAACAAAGTAAGTGACACTCTTCAAGATTTTGGACAATGTTTGAAGCCAAACCAAGTCAAGGTATACTGAGGATGTGTTAAAATGTGCACAGCGTAATGCCACAATGCAGATACTTAGATCACATTTATGAAAAACATGACATAAGTATCTTAATTGTGTCGAGACAATGCACACAAGGTAACACGTCAAAGGGAGATCAAATGATGAATTAATCTAAACTATGATGATGATCTTGACGTGGGTATCAAGATCACAAAGGCTACCAATGATATAAATACGCCTCCGCACACTTTAGACGTTTAACTTACCCAGCCGCAAACATGGATGGGTGTAAACGGACAAAAAAGTGGCAGAGACAATCGATTGGTAACACAAAGGTAGTCACTCTCCTTCTAATCAACAAAGTGTCAAAAGAATGTGAAGGAAACAAATCAAAAGAATGACAAAAAATGCTAGCTTCACTTCGGCAGAGTTTTGCCTCGCCCTAAGGCAAGTAAAAACTAGGCGAAAGTAACGTGCCACATGTTTCTCAATGAAAATATGATTCACAACTCAACACTATTTTAGATTGGTCAAAGTGGGCTCCTGGCCAAAGTATATTCTCCTAGGTGGTTCTCTCACCCTAGGTGTTACAAAGTTTCCATGAGCGAGCACGATTTACCCAAAAAGTCACACTAACTAGTTTGGGAGTATCTCGGCTTTACTTTACCCCCTTCAAGAACAGTAGGCAACTAGTGCGTCTACGTGTACTATCACTGGGGTCGCCACAATGGACAACCTGTAACGCTATCTCACAAAGGAATCACTAGTCAAGTAGGTAGTGTGGATCACTTCTTGTTTCATCCATAAGGTTCCCTCTTGCGTGGACTACTTTGGGTTTCCAAACCACCCCCATTGTTGTAGTTTAAGGCGTTATGCCAAAGGGGTTATGTTTCAGTTGAGTAGAGAGGGGATGTACCCTTTTTCAAAACTTGTAATACAATGTTTTGAATATGTTGTTATTTTTATCTTGTTTAATTAGGTGTGGTTTTCTTGAACACCTTTTGACAACCTGTATAACAACTTTATTAGTAGTTTTTTATTTCGTTTTGATTCCTCCTTTCTTTGACAAGTGTTTTTAGGTCCTACACTCAAGCATTAGTAGTTCTCCAAGAAAATCACATTATTTAAAAGAGGATTAAGAGTTGTTTTTGATTCTCAAGATCATCCAAGGATGCAAGATAAGAGCATACACAACAAATAATCCAACTAAAAAGTAAAGAAAATCTTTTCAATCAATGAACCATACAAAATTCTTGATAAATGTTCATTCCCCTAAACCAAAAGTGAAAGATGAAGTTTCCAATTTACCAAATGTTATAAAATGAAGACTAAAGTTGCTTTTGATTCTCAAGATCACCCTAAGGTGCAAGAGAAGAGCATACACAAACTTTATCCCAACTATATAGAAATAGAAAACTTAAAATCAAAGGACCATTGAAAAATGCTTTGTAAAGGTTCATTCCCTTAAGCAAAATGAATAATCAAATTTCTAAGTTTAATCCCAATGTTAAAAAGATAGAGATCAAAGTTGTTTTTAATTCTCAAGATCACCAAAAGGTGCAAGAGAAGAGCATACACACGCTTTGGTCTAAATCGAGTAAGCATGGAAATACAACATTCATCAAAACATTAGACATGTTAGAAAATGACCAGTTTTAAACTAACAGAAAACCTGTAATTTCTGTAAGTATAAATCTTGAATTTATGTTTTCATTGCATAGTTAACTTCAATACCTTTCCAGCACAAAAAATGGAGTCATTTCAAGTTCGGGAGCAAAATTTATGGCCTTCGGAAGATGGGTTACGCATATGCTCTTATGCTCATGGGTATGCACTTGACATGCACTCAAAAAATGTAAAAAAACGTCTCTTAATCTACAAAATGGGAAAAAAATTCCAACCAAGATTCAAGTTTGACAACAACCCATCACATAAATATATGAATAAAAGACTCAATGCTATCAAACATTAACATACATGCTCAAGAATTTAAAATTTTCAAGAAATTGACAAAACTAGCATGTAGAATGATGAAAAAGTAAGCTCTAAAAATAAAAACATGATGAAATCTTGAAATTTTCTCACCAAGATTAAATTTTGATAGCAACCCACCACATTAATATGTAAATAGAAGACTCAACACTATCAAACACTAACCTACATGCTCAAGAATTTAAAATTTTCAAGAAATTGACAAAACTAGCATGTAGAATGTTAAAAAAGTAAGCTCTAAAAATGAAAACATGGAGAAATCTTGAAATTTTCCCATCAATTCCAATTTTGACAACACTTCACCTCCTTTATACCTACAAGAGGAAGACTCAACACATGCAAACTCAACAAAACAAGTTAAGAAAAATAAGTTAGATCAACATGTGTAAAAGAGGGTAAAAGAGGGTTAGTAACCAAAATGAAACTTAACTACAAAAACTTTAAATTAAGTGCAAAGGACAATGGAGTAAGTCCCACCAGGTGTGCCAAATGTGTGCAATGTATACTTTTCTTAGTGCTAAATCAAATGAAACAAGAACTACCACCTAAAATAGTTCTACAATTTAGCTAAAACAAAGCATAAACACCATCAAGATAGAGAACTAAGCAAGATCTAAACTAACATTATAACTTTGAAAACATGAGATCAAAACTATGCATGCTATTTTAACATCTCTACTCTCCTAGATTACCAACAAAATGCATGGACCTATTTAGCTCCAATGGCAATCAACAATTGCTTTGTTTGATCCTTAAAGAATGCAAGAATAGGAAGCTTTAGCTCTTAACAATGGTGACCTCTCAAGAAAACAAAAGGCAAGCTCTTAGTCTCTTTTCTATATGCTTTGCATTTACTCTCTTAAGAATTTTAGGTGTAGGTATAAAGGTAGAAGAAGGGATCCTTATATAGCCCAATGGATAAAGGAAACACTTCATCCCTTTGCATGTGGGATAAAGGTAAAACATGATTAGGAATGGATAAGGTTGCTTTATTAAAGGTAACCTTACTTTAGAAGGGTTTAATTTATGCTTAGCAAGTCATGGGAGTTAGGGGGTGTTTTAATTAATCAAAGGTGATTAACTAATAGGTAGATGTAAGCTTATAGAAGATAATTAGAGGAATATTAGTACGATTTAGGCTATTAGAAGGGGATTAAATCAATTAAATATTGATTTATTGGTTAAATGGAAGGGAAAGCTAATTAATTAATATTAATTAATTAGTCTAGGTAGAAGGGGTGATTTATTAATGGAAGGTCTTTAATTATGGTATTTTTGGATAGGCAACTTAATTAATTAGCTTAGTGTAATTAATTAATGATGATATGAGGGAAAATAAGTGTTTTTGACAATATGTCATCGATTTGCGAGAAAGATGATAATTAACGCAATTTAAGTATTTAAATTACTTGGGCATAATTATGGATGTCTACAATCAAAGTTTCAATGATGTTACATTACAAAAGATTAATTAGATATCGATTCAATAAGCACTAAATACAAAAAAATCAGAATATAAACAAAGTAATCCCACGATAACAATTCATAGCTCTGAAGTAATAAACTCTTCTTTCAAATGAAACCTAGAGCTTATTTAAAAAGAACTAAAGACGTGGATTTCAAAAAATAGAGGGGAAAAGAATACTCCCGATAAAACACCATTTCCATCTCAGAAAAGATGAAACAATTCTCAAAAAGAAATTTAACAATTCCATTCATCAAACAAAGATGTTTCCAGTTAAGATCGCAAGAGTTTACCCAACAACTCAGCCAACTATTCTCCTAGTTTTCTTTGAGCAATAGTTCGACAAAGGAGTTTTAAGTTTTTAAAATTTTAATACAAGTAAAACCCAACTCAAATACCCGAACAGAGTCAAACACGAAGTCTCAACAAAAGTTCAGAGCTACACAAGTCTCTAATGACAGGTTTAGGGCAACATGAAGTTCCCATTCAAGTTTATATTTTAAACAAGAAGCCCTAATACCAGCTCAAAATGAAACACGAGCTTCAACAAGAGTTCGAGCTATACAAGTAACAAAATATGAGTACGGTGTAAAACACGAACCTCCATAACAGTTCAAAGAAACAAAAGAATAAAACACAGGTACAAAGCCTCATACGGGCTTAACAACATGATCCCAGTTACCCAAGATTCCCAAACACAGGTTCAGAACAAGAAGAAGCTCCAACATAAGTTCATATCAAAACATAAGCTCAAATGGAACTCAAGGTTCCCATAAAGTTCAGAATTCTCTTATTACGTGAAGGTCAGTTCCAACACAACAACCTTGAATACAAATTCCAGTAATGGAAAGCAGAGCTACTAAAACAAGCTTCACATGCATGTTTCAATATTAAACTATCACAAAGAAAGTTTCCAAAACCAACATTATTCTTGCCATGGATTCATATCCAAGATAACGAAATTATCAAACCCAACAAATAAGTAACCAGGTAAAACATGCAAGCCAAGAATCCCAAAAGAGAATACTTGTTTTAATGAAACATTTAGAGAAAAGCAAGAGATCTTAAAGATTAGAGCCTATCATTCCTGATAGTGCTTTTGCCAAATCAAAGGAGATCTCCAGCCGAGCTCACAACTTCTCCTCTTCTCCATGAAAGATCAAACAACCATATTCTTTTTCCACACTTTGTCTCTTATACATCCCACGAACTGAAAATAGGTCTAAGACTTCAAAAATAGCCATTAAGTGCAGTTTAATCTGCTAGTTTGAAAAACTAGAGAGCATGCAGAGAAAAAATCGTGAAACATGCAAAGTGAAACAACCCTAGACAAACCCGGTTGCATGCCTTCCAAGACGGTTTGTGCACGAAAACTGAAAATAATAAATTTCATTTATTCCAATTTTCCTGCCTATCCTTCCTTGCCACCACCTTCCAAGTCTGGCGATTGCCAAATCAAATTTAACATGAAATTCCATTTTAGTGATACTTCCACATAAGCCTCCGCTAAGTCACTAGCCCCTACCAAAACTAGGCAGTACTCTATGCATTAAAAACCTTATCAATAACATAAATACCATAGGAACTATCGCCTTAATGCATGTGACCACCTAATTCCCCTTTCATACCCATTAGTTTAGGATAGATCAAATTGCTTAGGTTAGATCTTAGGTAGTTTATAATACATACCTTAGGATATAACCCTAACAACAAATTTCCACCATAGGTCTTAACACATAGCCTTAGGTAGTTTCCACATAGGTTAGATTAATTCACAACATAATAGTTTTAGGCATTAGGTTAGATCATCATAAAACCTTATAGTATTAGGTTCTAGGTTAATTTTAATAGCCTAGTAACCTTTCCATATCCTTTAGCACAAAGCTTAGGTTAGGATGCCAATCAACCAACAAAGTAGAATAGGAAGCTTTAGGTTAGAATAAGAATTCTATTAAGTGACATAGCTTAGGTAGAAAATATTCTTACCTAGCTTAGGATTTCGTAGGATAATCCTTTTTAGGATCCCAAATCCTTCCTATGCCATGAACAGGTTGTATTTTCATGTTCGTCAGCAATGTCCTGCCATGATCGATCTCCAAGGACCCAAGCACAACATTCAACTGAATGGAAATACGTTCACACAAAAATCAAAGAACTTGTAACAACAAAGTTCAGTCATTATGTCTCTTAGTTCATAAAATGTCAATTTACCATTCATTCAATAGAGCAAATTTAAAACATTCCTTGGATCACTGAAATTGATCCAAGGATGAGTCAGATTAATAGTTAAGTTTACAACTCTTAAACCAGATTGCAATTCATCTAAAAGAAGTGAAAAATGGATTCAAGGAAGCCATTCCAATTCAGTCAAAGGATCTTAAGAACAAAAATGATTTTCCATATCAAGCATGATCTCCAACAATCAAAATAACATATCTTTATAAGGAAAATCACATGTCAACACTTGAAATGCAAAGGAGGAAAATAACAACTGTCAAGGGTGTTACATGCTTCCCTCCTAAAAGAATCATCATCCCGATGATTACCTCTTTTAACAATTTACACCAAGGACAATCAATTCATTCACTTCTCTTATCCTAAGTCAAATATACCAAAATCTTATAGTTCCAGAAATCAACATTAAATAGTTGTTTATTCAAATCAAATAAATATCTGCCCAAAATTGGCATACTTATTGTCATATAAAGATAAAATCATAAATTTTTATCAATCAACAGAATCAATTCTGTTCAAATAGATATGGAAAAGTAGTTTTCATATCCTCTAGATTTTCCCAAGTTACACTCTCTTCGTTAAACTGGTCCCACTGGACCTTACATTGACTTATTTCTCGATTTCTTAATAGCAATCGGTGAGTTTTAAGCACTTGTATGGGTTTAACCATGATTATTCCTGGTCTTGGACTGCAAGGAATTATAGATTAACACATGTGATAAATCTAAAACGTATTTCTTATGCAAAGAAATATGAAAAAAATCATGCATTTGTACAAAGGTGGTAATGCTAAATGATAAGCTACGGGGTTGATTACTTCAACTATTTCAAAAGGCCCCACATAATGTGGTGATAACTTGGCGACCTTGCCAAAAGTTATAGAACTCTTTTCAGTTTAACTGAAGAAAAACCTTCTCACCAAGTTCAAATTTCCTATCAACCCGCTTCAAGTCAGCGTAACTCTTTTGCCTATCTGCTACTTCTTTCAAGTGTTCACGAATCATTTTAACTTGTTGTTCCATTTCCGTAAGGATTTCAGGTCCAATTACCTCTCTATCTTCTATGCTATCCCAACTAACAGGGGTTCTGCATTTTCTTCCGTATAATGCCTTGAAAGGTGCCATCTTAAGAGAAGCATGATATGTATTATTGTATGTGAATTCAACTAATGGAAGATACTCTTCCCACTTATACTGATCCATGCAATACATTCGTAACATATCTTCTAAAACTTGATTTACTCTTTCAGTCTACCCATCATTTTCGGATGATACATATAATTGAAATTTAGCTTAGTTCCTAGAGTTGCATTAAGTGTTTGCCAAAATCTTGATGTCATTCTAGGATCTCTATCTAAAATGATTAACTCAGGTACTCCATGTAATCTGAAAATTTCATGTACAAATATTCTTTCCAAAATAGGAGAATCATCCTTCATATTTCCAACAATAAAATGTGCTACCTTTGTTAGTTTATCAACAACTACTAAGATAACATCATGCTTATTTCTCGACATAGGTAACCCTTGTACAAAATCCATGCTTATTACCCATTATTTATCTTTGCGGTATCTTTATGAGGATACAACAAACCGGCCGGTGCATATGTTCCACTTTAACACGTTGACATTTAAGGAAATGTGTCACAAAATCAATAACATCCTTTTTCATCCCTTTCCAGAAATATTGTTGTTTTATATCAGCAAGCATATTAGTAATGCCGAGTGTCAGAAAAGGTGAATTATGAAATTCGATTAACAATTTCCTTCTCAAATCATTAAGTAAAGGTACATGACTCTACTTTCAAATCATAAGATTCCATCCTTATCAAAGTAAAAACCTTATACCTCGAATCATTAGAATCAGAGCAAGTGTTTTTTTTGTTAAAGTAAGAATCAAATCCCATAACACTTTTTACTTCATCATTAAATTGAGTTCTAAGTGTTATACGAGGAGAAATGTGCTTCTATGACTTAGAGCATCATCCACTCTAATTTCTTTTCCTTTAATGTAACTTATGTCAAAATTATATTGAGACAAAAACTCTAACCACCTTCATTGTCTTGCATTCACTTTGGTGAGTAAAAATATACTTCACCCAAGATGATCAGTTTTCAACTCAAATGGTTTACCAAGTAGATAATGCCTCCAAACTTGGAGTGCATGAATAATGGCAGCAAGCTCTAAATCATGTGGAGCATAATTCAACTCATGTAACTTAAGTTTTCTACTTTTGTATGCTATAACATGACCACTTTGTAACAAAATACCTCCTAGACCTTCACCGGATGCATCATTTACCACAATAAAATATCCATTAGGATCTGGTACTACAAGAATAGGTGTTGAAGTTAATTGTTCCTTCAAGGTTTTAAATGCAATTTCACATTTCTCACTCCAAACAAACTTTTTATCTTTCTTCTGTAAGGAAGTTATTGGTGCAGCTATCTTAGAAAAGTCTTTTACAAATTTCCTATAGTAGCCAGCAATTCCCATGAAGCTTCTAACTTCATGTACATTCTTTGGTGCAGGCCATTCCGTTATAGCTATAATTTTAGAAGGATCTACAACAATTCCATCTTTACTAATTACATGACCCAAATAGTGCACTTCTATGTCATAAAAGGAACATTTGGACAACTTACCAAACAACCGTCTCTTTCTCAGAATTTCCAAAACTATTTTCAAATGCTCATGATGCTCCTCAATGCTTTTAGAATATATGAGAATGTCGTCCAAGAATATGAGCACAAATTTGTCCAAGTATTCTTGAAAGATATTATTCATTAAATTCATAAATGCCGCAAGTGCATTAGTTAATCCAAAAGGTAAAACCATAAACTCATAATGTCCATACCTTGTTCTAAAAGTTATTTTATGAATATCCTCATCCTTGATTCATAGTTGATGATATCCGGATCAAAGATCTATCTTGGAATATACTTATGCTCCTTTATCCGATCAAATAAATCATCAATCCTAGGGAGTGGATATCTATTCTTGATTGTTGCATTGTTTAACATTTTGTAATCAATGCACAATCTAAATGTTCCATCTTTCTTTTTCATAAAAATTACGGGTGCTCCCCAAGGTGAAACACTTAGTCTAATCAAACCCTTACACAAAAGTTATTGCAATTGAGCCTTAAGCTCTACTAATTCTATAGTAGTCATTCGATAAGGTGCCTTAGAAATAGGTTCAGTACCTAGTTTGATTTCAATCATGAAGTCAAACTCTCTTTTGGGTGGTAGACCTAGCAATTCTTTCGAAATACATCACTGAAGTCTCGTAACAATGGATATCGTTCCATAATATCGTTGTTTTCTTGATGATTCAATAATTTTTACAACATATAAAGTACATCCTTTATTTTTGGCATTTTTATGTTACATAGCCGTGCAGTTTTCTAGCAAAAATCTCACATTTCACACCCTAAATCTCTACTATTTTTTTTAGGTCGTCTAAACAACTAATGTGTTTTTAAAATAGTCCACTTTAGCCTTATGTTCTGTTAACCAATTAACACCTATGATTACATCATAAGACCTTAAAGTTGCAACATAAAGATCAACCTTTGTTGAAAAGTTAGGTAAATCAAGGACTGCTCCAAAAAGACACATACTAACCATATTAACAACATTATTACTATACTGTATAAGCCATGTTTTATCCATGTTTCCATCTTTTCTTTTCAATTTTGATGTTAATTTACTAGAAATAAAACATTTAGTAGCTCCGGTATCAAAAATAATAGTTATTGGTAAACCAAATAACTTACCGAACTTCTATGGGTATGGCCTATTTCTCAACCTACTTGTCAACTACTGCAGCATGTATCTTGTGTTGCTAATTACGATCATCCTTCTCCAAAGGGCATTGATTTGCATAATGATATTTTCCATAGTTATAACAGCCTCATATAGGTCCCTTCCTAGGCTCATGTTTAATTCCAGCCTTAGAGTTATCATTCTGACCACCATAGGACTTCTTGCATTATTATTGTTCTTGGCAAAGTTGTTCCGTGTATTACCAACAAACTTGTTTATTGCTGCTTTCCTATTTGCATCAGATGAAAACTTACTTTTCATTCTGAATTTCTTCCATGGTCCTTTCTTGGGTGCAAGAGAGGATGAAGAGGAGTTGGGATTATTCTTCCTTACTTCCTCCTTGTGAGCAAAAATTTCCTTTAATTCCTTTTCTGCATTATGGCCTTTTTCAAAGACCCCTTCCATTGTGTTTAGGTTGTGAACATCCACCTCTCCTCTATAATGAGATTCAATCCCATGATGAATTTCTATATCTGAACTATCCATCTAAGCTGTAATGATATCCCCGGGATCTGTTATCCCTATACCCCTTTGGTAGGGGATCATGCGCTCACATACCAAACTAGTCACTAAAGTAGGATGAATAAGGGCCTTTCCCTTTAGTCTAACCACCCTGTATAGATCATGATAAGCAGGCCAAGTATGTAAATTCCTAGGCATTTATGTGACCATGCTCCTCTATGCTCTGAATAATCGGGCCCATAAATAAAGTAGCTTATCTCCACCCTTGCACCTAACCAAGTGCCAAGCCAAAATACCAATAATGACCTTGCGTAAGGCAGGGATAGGGGAAGTGTAAACCGATAATAATCACATGCCATGTGTGACACTGGTATCATGTGCCAAAGCATCTCCCATATAGGCATCCCAAATGCGATATTGTAGCACTCTCTAAGATCAATCTCCTACCTATAATAGAACACCCAAAATCATGTATACATCCTCGAGAGTGATAGTCCAGTATCCTCTAACCCTTGGGAACCAAAAAGTGTTCCGATCTGCATCCCAATAGCTTAGTAAATTTTATAACAAATAACTAGGCGGTGTAACCATTGGTGTGCAGGATATCCTTTGTATCTCACCTCTATATAAAATATCTCTATCATCCAAAGTTAGTGAATCCAAGATGGGAGGAAGCCAATCACACTCTCTAGCTCTACTCCATCTTATATACGGGGCCTGCACTCACCAAAACATCAAAAAGAGAAAGTTAGAAACATCTCAGACATAATAAGCTCATCAAAAACATCATAAAACAACACAAAAACTAAAAAAATTCCTCTTACTTAGTCCAAATTAGTCTCTTCCTAAGATTACACAATTGTTCCTCTATGCGGGAGATTGCACAATCAACTGTGGCGATTCATAACTACCCCTCTGTGTAGGGTGAAGATTTCCTAACTTCTACCTACATAGAGTGGTGGTTTCATCTCGAAGAGGGTGAATCGTATCCTAATAACTAAAAATCTCCAAAAAGACAATAAATTGACCATTTTTGACCAAATAAAAGACACACACATCTAGGCACCCCCTTATGAACATTTTAACTATAGAATTATTGAAAATGACCCCGTAGGTTGAATTTTTCAATTTTTTCACATTATAGGTAAAAAATACAGATTACCTACATGTCTTTGAGCTGTTACTCCTCCTCCCTTTGGTGGGGCCATCATCACGTTGTTGTGATCTTTGATTCGATTGTACTCTCATGTAAAACCATCACAGTGCATCAAGAGCTCAAAAATTTGCTAGGTGTGTGAGTGAAAATGTTTTCTAAAAATAGCGGTTTTGATTATATATAGTATGTTTTAAATCTATTTTGAGTGTGTGTTTTACAAGGGTAGAGCGTTGGTGCAAGTATATATCTATCCCCTTGAGACATGGTAATTCATTTTTTCAATTTGATTTTAGTATATTTTGTTGATTTCATATCTATCCACATTTCTTTCTCTTTTGTTTCTTACGGGTAGTGGGAAGCTTGGATGGTGTCACTTCGACATGCGGATGTGTCGGTGTATAACCTCTAACTCCCTATTTTGAGAATGTCATACTTAGGACTCTTTGTTCTATGTCTCCTCATGGATAGATCACTTCTCCAAGGGGGAAATATGTACGCACCCAATTTTTCACGTGATACATTGTTAGAAATGGTTCAAATTCCCCTATCATGATTATTATATTTTCCAATAGTGTTTGATTCCTACTTCCTATTTATAGTGTATATTTGTGGCTTAGAATGCTTCCCTTAAACATTTCCATACTTTTATTGATTTTATTTATCTCTTTCACAAATTTTCCCTAAGTTGTTGGCCTTAAGTTATGGAAATACTATGGAGGTTACACAACTTCCGTCTCTGCCTAAGCGGTGGTTGTGTAACCACCCCAACACTTGCACAACCCCTTTGCACAAACCGAAAAATGCGTGTGGTTTATCTATAATCTTCTTGATGCATTCTAAACATGCGCCATTTCTTCAAACATTATTTTAGCACATGTTTCTTGGTCAAATTAGTTGTTTGTAGGCTTGATGGATATGTACCAACTTCCTCTTCCTCTTCTATTGTTAATTGAGAGTTAACTACCCCTCCTTTGAGTGAGGTGGCATTCCTTGGCTGCCAAATGGATTAGACCATTTCCCAACCTATGTTCTATAAAATCCAAGCTTCTTCCCAAAGCATTGGCCAAATATTTTTGTTGTGAATTGCATCGTTATGTTATTGTAATCTTGCTAGGAAATACACAATCAAGCCATTTCTCTTGCATTGTAGTTATCTTACCCACATTACTACCCGAGTTGCATGTAACCCACCACTACTCTAGAATTTCTTACGTAGTACCCAGTGCGAGTTCCTAGACTCATCGGACCACTAAATTTTGAAAAGAAACTAAGGGGATATAGCAGTAAACCATCATTGGTTTTCCACTATTTTCTAATTCCAAGTTGGGGATGTACTTAGATTTCCTTAAAATTTCTTTATTTCTTTATTTAATTATATGCACAATATTGACTAGAGTAGTGAAATCATTTCAATAGTTAAGTAATTACTTTATAGCTTTCATTTTATCTATAAAAGCGTTTACATTAATATATTTCTTCCCTGCCTATCCCTGTGGGTTTGTAATGGAATTTTGTCTAGAGGAAATTTTCTACATTTTTATAGCAATTACAATTCCATTTCAATTTGCAATCTCCATAGAATCCTTCTTTACTTCTACTTGGGGAAGTTTCAGGGGAAGAAGTGATTCTGAGAAGCTTTTACTTCTTCCCATGTCTTTGAGGTGGAATAGAGGATTTAGATCCACAATTACAATTTGGAAAAGCTTTACTTAGTTAGGATAGTTTAGATTCATTCTGCACAGATAAATAGTCACACCAAATTATTTATTTGTTTAGGTTCTGTTAATAATGTTGTAGAAACAATTATATTTCTTCTATTGTCTTCCATAAAGTATAAAATCCAAAAAATATTAGTTTAATTTAATTATATTTTTGTTTATTGTTGTATTTCCTTTATATAATTGAAAAATCACAAAAACATATATTATATTTCCTTTATTTAATTAGTTTACTTTCTCACATTAGATTAACCAGTATGTATCTTGCCACATGACCATTTCGGGTCCTAGAGAACCTACGGATTATGTTTTTGAGCCAATAGTACCACAACCAAACTTGTTAGTGGCATTTCCAGACATTGACCAAGGCCTTAGAATTCACATCTTTTGAACCACCTTGGAACTACCTATTATCACTTCATAGTTTAGGGTTTTAAATGCCGAAGAAAATAGAGCTTACGAGTTTTGGGAAAATCATCCTAGCCCTAGATTACCTTGATCTTATCAGCCATTCTCACCCATTTCTTTCCCCATTCACCATAGTTGTCTATTCACAAATCCCATATGACCATTCAAGGACCACACCAACCAAAGATGAAGTATACGATCCCTGAGTCTCGCAACCAAATGTAACTTACTTAGAGATGGACATTGACACGAGCCTTAAGATCTTGGTATTTTGATCCTCATCACTTCTAGTTGTCATCATTTCACATTTCACTATCACGAATGAAGAAGCCAATAAATTATATGACTTGTGACGGAGCTAACCTGGGGGAAAACTAGTGCCCATAGCCCACTCACTTTTCATATTCATATGTTTCCTCTAGCACTTCCATGACCTTTTCTAGAAATTTCTACGAGGTGAATGAAGGGTAATTCCCATGATTTCCACAACCAATTGAGAGAGTTTCACATACCAATATTGATAGAATCTTGTGTGTGTGTGTATCCTCTTGATCATTCCATAATACCTATTTAGGTTAGAGAGGATTTGTTATCTCCAAATCACAACACCCTATGATTTACACAAGTGTGTGTGCTTGAGCTCACAATATGATTGGATAACATGGGTGCTATCTCCAGGTTGTGGGACTTTCTACTTGAGATAGACCTCTAGAGAAAGTTGGTTCTTGCTCCTAAACTACCTCGCCAAAATATACTCTAATGATGGGAAAAAATATCATTCCTAATCTAACTTTTCAAGGGACCAAGGAGAGAGTGCATGAAAACAAATCCTACACTAAAGTGGTGATACACTAGAAAAGGAGAGTGTGAGAATAGTCTTCCAATGTGTGAAAAGTAGAAGAAAATGCATACTAGAAGGGGTGATAACAATTCTCCAAATTCCAAAAAATACATTCACAACAATATTCCATACATGCACAATGAGAATGAATCCCTGCAGAGTATAAGGTAGACACAATATATTTTTAATAAGTTTGAAAGGGAAAGAAGAATGTAAACAAACACAATAGGGGAAGAAGTATCCACAAACTTGTATCTATTGCTTCATTGATATACACAATCCAATCTATTACAGAATAAGGGCTGGATCACCATGCAAGGAGTCCACTACAAGGTATTATAGCACATTGGCTTCACAAAACAAATTTTACATAGTTTTTCTACTAAAAACTATCTCCCTTTACAATGAGCCCAACACTCCAATTTATAGAAATTTGAGAAGAGAGAGAGAGAGGGAAAATGAAAATCCCGAAATTTTTCCTTTAACCACTTGCAAAAGGTAGTAAATGGAGTGAAATTATGTTTTGTTTCTTGCAAAAGGCCCCCATACCATCATATAACTTGCAGCAGTGAAATATGTGAGCCCATGCTTTATTAAATGCATCCCAACTACCAAATAAAATCACTATTCTAGACTAGGCATGTTTTCTACAAAATCACCATCAATTACTCATCAGATTCTATATTTCTTGCTTGTTGTGCATCGGTCTTGGAACCACGGTTCCAATGGTATCAATTTTGTATGTTTTCATCGTTGAGAAACACAATAGTTATGGCCTTTTGAATGCAGACATCTATTTTGGGTCTGCCTCGGCAAACTCGTGTCTGCGTGTCCCACCGTTGAACGGGCCATTAGGGATGTTGACCAAAGATTCACCCACATCCCTTTGTGATTGGCCATTTCATCATTTCAGTCTGGATGTCCCGTGTCCTAGTGCGGTGCAGGAAAAGAAAACTTGATTTTTCGCATCCCTTTGCAAATCAGTGATTTTGGTGATGTGGGTGCTAGACGTCTCGACGTCCCATGGACCACCCAAAAAAATACCTGATTTAGCTGATTTGAACTACCTGTGGCCCTTTTGGAATTTCGTTTCCTAGATGTCCCACGCTTACTGTGTGTCACAGGGTAAAGAAAACCTAATTTTTCCACAATACACTAGATGAAGACATTTTTGTTAAGAAATTTTCAATTTTGTCTAACTCAATTGTTTCCTTGGATGGAGGGGGTTAGAAAATAACCAAAGGGGGCTAAAAAACATGAATTTTTCCTTGAGCCATTTCTAATAGCCCATCAAATTAGTCTCACCCCATTTGTCATTGAAATTCCTCGGTTTGTGGCCTCTATCATGTTTTCTATCTCCCGTATTGGTGCTTGAAAAATTTGTCCTCCATTTGGTTTCCATGATCAATCCTTTCCTTAGTCGAGGATCACTTAAAGGTCCAAATTTGTTTTTCGTTCCTCTATCCATCTAAAGAGTCTATAACTTGGGCATAAAACTCGGTTTTTCCTTTCCTTCCATTTTCCATAGTCACATTTTTTTGTCCCTGTCATTTTTGTCCTAAATACTTGTGGAAACGTGATTGGATGTAGCTCGAGGATCATATTTGAAGCCTTATAACATTTCCAAATTCTTTGTCCTTGAAGAAAGATTCATTTTCGGGCTCAAATGGTGATTTTCCTACATTTTACGGTTTGACGGGTGTATTTTTCCCATCAAATTTACATCTCAACATCAATGGAAACATGGCCCTTTTTGGTTAGATGCGGCTCAATGGGGCACTCTAAAAACTCTAAGGCTCGCTTCAACCCAAAACTTGTCCACGTGGAGGAACAACACTCATTTGAAAATTCACCTTTTGGTTTGGCCTTGAGTTGCATCGGGGGACACGTGGAGGTTTCCACTACTTTTCCCAGACTTAGACAAATTTTTCATGCGGCCGGTATAGTTTTAAAGACCATGGACATGTGGAGGGCTGCTCATTTAAGGATCCACCTCAGGGTCCCACCTTAACAATTGCAACAGGGAGACATGTGGAGGCTTCTGCCATGGCTTTGCTTTATACTTAAACTTTTCAAAGCAATTTTCTAAGGCCTGGGACATGTGGAGGGACTGCACTTGTTTGGGGATCAAACCCTAAGTTTTATTTTGAAGAAGTTCTAGGACACTTGGAGGCTTTTGCTCACTCTACCCTTTTCTTGGACTTTTCAATGGCCAAAGAAAAATGTCTCGACCCTAGACACATGGCACCTTCCACTAAACCTTCAAATTTTTTAACAAACTCTTCCAGACGAGACACATGGTGAGCCCGCACTCATTTGGGGTCTCTATTTTTGGGCACCATCTCAAAATGTGCCATTGAGACACGTGGAGGCTTCCACTAGCTCCTTTTACACTAAGACTTTTCAAAGGCCAAAAGCATTTTTTCTTGGGCCCAAGGCATGTGGAAGGCTCGCGCTTGTTTGGGACTTTCCTCTATGCTTCTCCTTTTTGCAGTTGCACCAAGGAAACACGTGGACGGCTATGATATAAAGTGGAAAAGGGGAAGAATCAATGGTTGTTGTATGCATTTCACTATTTTTCCACCATTTTTGCTCCAAGACTCCTGGAGACATGAATACACACTATTTTTCATCATTCTTTGATGAAATTCCTTGTCGTCTCTATCTGTAAAGTGCCATTTGATGGATTTGAAACTTAAATTGTGAGTCCAAGGATTGTTAATGGTCGATATTTTGAAGTGGGAATTTCTCGCACTTGTAAAAATGGGAATTACTAGAGGAAATGGATGCGGGAAAAATTGTAGAGGAAAGAGAGGGAAAAGGGATGAAATGATGAAAGTTAGGGCAAAAGATGAAAAAGGTGTTGCCTCGAGAGCAAAAAAGGATTACCTATCATATCCAACTATGTAGAGTCTCTCAAAAAATGATTAAAAGGGGATTTCTCACATGAAAGAATCAAAATGATTAGAAGGATTCCCAAAAAGTTGTGGCATGACATCCTAGTCATTAGTCGAGGGCCCAAGAAATGTGATCAGTTCACAATTGGTCCACCTGGTAGATTTCAGATCTGAATTTGTTAAACGTCACTTTCTGAAACAAATTGTTAACAAGAAAAGGTCCCTCGAATATTCTTCTCTTTTGGGGAAAATTGAGTGAGAAAAATGTATAAATGCAATGAGAATACTCTTAAAATGGTCGAGTTTGAATTCCTAAGAGAAAATTTGAGAAAGCCTTATTCTGAGAAACCCATCTGAGATACCTAGTTAATTTCTTTGTGTTAGATTTTCTATCATGTCAAGTTGGTTACAGATGTATAGCCATTGACAAGAGCACTGAGATTGCTCTAGAAGCTTTCCCCTGTTGATGAATTTAAGCAATTTTGAAATTAATTTGTGTCCAATCTCTAGCAATTTGTGTTTGCTTTGTTTCAGAATGTCTGTAAATAGTTTCTTTTGTTCCTATTGCAATCTTACATTGAAATATTTGTGAAATCACACAGATCTCATCCCTGTGATAGTTTAATGGTATTTGTAATTTCATTTCAAGAAGAGCCTTCATCTTGGATGAGATAAACAAATTTAAAATCAATTCACTATCATTTGTTGATAAAGATTGTTTGTAAGTCTTCGGGTGTACCTTAGGCATGATTGATCAGAGACTTTGGTGTTTAATTGAGTCTTTCAATTCGAGCCTTCATGTTAGAGTCTCAAATATTATGTGAAAACATGTTGATCTGGGCCTCCATTGAAGCACACCTTCTGTTGAAGGAACGTCTTAACTATTCTGAAGTATTCTGTTGTTGAGTTGTTCATTGTTGTGAAGTCCCTTCAAGATCTGGTATAATCAACTTTATCCTGCTTCATCTCCCACCAAAATCATTCAAAACCATGAATCCACCCTGAATTACCCTTGTTTTCCTATGTATCAACAAAGGAACAAAATCTACTTGCAAAAATATGCAGAACAATCAGGATTTCTTAATGTCTTTAGTAACCTTAGCCTTGTGTTGAAAGTATCTCCATCATTTAGAAGTGACAACTCTTAAGAGTTAAATCATGGAGTATTGACCATATTTTCCCAAGGTTCTCTTCATAGAATTTGTGCAAAAGAAGGATATCTCCATCTCCTTCATCAAACAGAGGTTACACTAAGGGTCCTCTCACCCTGGTCGAAGAGGCATGGCCTAAAGTAGTGAGGACATGTCAAATCCTCTTAAAGGTGTTATCCATCTCTCCACAAATCTGAGTAACAAAGGGCCAGTTAGATCTCATCCCTAGCTACAAAACGACACACACTATGATCTATCTACCTCTAAGCTCCACGTCCAATCTGTGTTGTTGTTCTTTCTTGAAAGGGAGAACAAATTTGGATACCAACACTACCGCCACCATTTTTAGGCCCGATTTATGTTGCTTGCAAGGAAGATCTTTTTGTTTTATTTGCCAATTCAAATTTGCCCATCAACAACACTTCGTGGCATATCCTGGATAATACTAGAAGATTTACACATGTTGTGTGCTAATACATTTTGTTTTAAAATACAGTGCCATTATCTATTTAATATCATTTTAAAGTGCTAATACATTTCTATTCAGATCTATAAGAATTGTTCAAAGTTGTAAGTTCTAAGTGTAATATTTCCAACTTATACAGTTATTGCACTAAATTTTGTATCATCATTGATAAATTTGGGTAGAAGAAGAGCAGATCTTGTAAGCTTTGCATGAGTCTAGTATTGACATAGACATTTGATAGGTCTTTCATAGTGCATTTTCACAAACTAAGGTGAAAATCCTTAGTGGCGACTCCATGTTGTTTAAATTCTTAATAAATACTAGTGTCTTAACATATATCAAGTAAGATTTGTCATTAATCTACAAAGTTAGAAGGAAGAAGATATTTCTTCACCGAGGACCCTAGTAGAAGGTTGTTTCCAAAGTTTGGAAAGTCTAATTCAAAAGGAGGAAGAATTTGGAAGGTTTTTGGAGATCAAGCATCAAGAAAAGAGATCTCCATTGGTGAAACTGATCGACACATGATTGAAGATTGCAATACTTCCTCAACTACTTCTAATCAAGTAGTCTCTTTGTAAATCCAATTCTCCATCTGAGAGGGGCCTTCATTTGTATTTGAAAAATTTTCTTCTCAATCTACCTCGGTATTTTCCAAATCTATAGATTTTCCAAGAAATAGAGCCTTTAGAGGGCATTCATTCTGAAAATTACATCCATGTACCACATGACCCTCACTCCTCATCATTTTGTTTCTCCTGTAAGATCACCTCCTCAAAATAATATGGCTCAGCCTCCACCCAGACCTCCATTTTTTGTTAATACTTTTGGTCCCATCAATTTTAGAGGTATGGTTGGCTATCCAAATGTTGTGCCACAAGATGTAAGAAATAGATTTCCTAAGTTTCAAGGAAATAATGCAATCACTGGTGATCAACACTTGAAGCTCTTTATCAATATGATGGAGGACTTTGAAATAGAATTTGAGGATGTATACATTAAATTGTTTATCCATACTCTAGAAGAAGATGCAAGGGACTGGTATAAATCTTTGCCAGATAATTCCATTGACTCCTGGATAGAGATGAAGAATGCTTTTAGAATGCAATATGGTGATAAACAAACCCTAGGTTTCTTTTATCATAGTTTGAAAATATAAAAAAGAATCCTAATGAATCAGTGCATGATTTCAATACTAGATTTAACAAAACATTGAGAAGACTTCTTGTTAATTTGAGGCCATGTGATGAATCATGTCTGATAAAGTATTCAGATGCATTTGATAAGAAAGTTGCTTACTATTTGAGGGATAAGAACCTTGGAACTTTGAGGCAGCCTTTACCATGGCTCTGCAAATTGAGAACAACATTAAAGTAGTTGGAAAACCTCCTAAGAGGGAGGGTGTTAAACTGATCAACCCAGAGAAGCCTCAATCAAGTAAGGTTGTGGATCTTGAGGAAGTTGTAAAGACTTTGGCCGGAGTTATCAAAGAAATCTCTTACAAGCTAGCTAGGGCAGAGAAAGGAATTGGACAAGGTTCTCAAGGTCAGCATAGGCAACAAGGACAAGACAGATTTGCAAATCATCCTAGAAATGATCAGAGATCTGATGACAGAGGTAAAGGACCCATGGGAGCTAGACAACCCCAAGCTAGGGAAAATAGAGTAGTGCTCTGATCCTCTAAATGCCAGAGTTTTGTTGTTGGTGAAGCTCATGAAATTGAGTGGTGTGATAACTATTTCTTGCCACATTCTCCATGTGAAGTAGATCAACAAGTTGAAGAAGTTGATGATGATGATAACACTGATGATGATGCATGCATGATGGTTTCCTCTATGAGTTCACAGCAGGGAGAAACCTCAACTGAGCTGATGAGTGCCAGAACTATTAAAGATTTCTGGGATTGCATTCACCGGTATTACCTCTTCCTCCCACTCATACTTCTGAAATTGATATGGTGCAAGCTTTTGAACTTCCTAATAATGATTTTGAGTACCTAAGAGCTCTAATGATTGAGAAGTATGATGGAGGGATCCCTTCTGAGGAGGATAGGAAGTTGTTAATGAATGTTGTGGTTGGCCATGAAAAAGAATATAATACCAGGAGTAAGGTTGCCAAAGGGGTAGGGCCTCAAGCCAAACCAAAAATTCCAGTGCTTACCAGTATCCCAAAAGAAACTCCAAGGAAAGATGCATCTGGAAAAGGCCTTGTTGTCTCAAGTAGAACTTGTGTCCCTCCCCATGCTCAGACTATAAAAAATCCTATGCCATCAGATGAATTTGTAAACCTTCCTCCTAACACTACATTACCCAAATATGTTCCTTGTGACATAGCCCAAATCTTGAGTCAGATCAAGATTTTTGTTCCTATTGTTGAATTTCTTAGAATCCCTGAGCATAGAGAGAGCATTCAATATCTGGGGTTTAGAGAAGAAAAGGTCACCCAAGGCAGAAATGTTGAGACTCCTCCTACCATTTCAGAGTTAAAAAAACCCCAAGTACTAGAGGAACTAGGTGAACCACCTGAAGTTTACTTGGGAACATCTTTGGTTGAGTCTCAATTAAATGTTGATCCATTTTTACAACACTGATTATTAAGGACAAACTACTGACACAATTGTATGTTTGATTCCGGAGCATCATGCAATGTTATGCCTCTAGAGGTTATGAATGAATTGAACATTAAAGTGACAACAACTTATGGCAAGTGTACTATGCAATGGATTCTAGAGAGGTGCCAATTGTAGGATGTGTAAAAGGTTTGGTGGTACAACTTGCAGCTTATCCGGGTAAGAACTTGAAACTTGATGTTGTTGTTGTTGATTGCCCTACCAAATGGGGCATGTTGTTATCAAGAAAGTGGGCTGCAAGTGTTGGTGGAAATGTTCAGATGGACATGTCTTATGCCACCATACCAATTGAGGGAAGCCTTGTGAAGTTACCTGGTGAAAAGAAAATGTTATATCTTATTGAGGACCCCAACAATGCTTCTTATGAAGTATTGCATGCAGATATTGATATTGATAACTCTGTGAGCTATGTTGCTTTCAAGGAATATGAAATTGATCAATGTAGGTATCATGAGTAGGATGATTTTCCTGGACTTTGATGTTTGATGCAACCTTGAAGGATGTTAAAAACTTGGCCCAGGCACGAGGGGTAAGCCTGAAAAAATGTGGTCAGATAATGCACTTGATGGAAAAGAGAGACAATCATATGACCAGTTGTTAAAGACATATCAAGACTGCTTAGCATGGTCATATCCAGAATGGCAGGCACTTGAAGATTTTCCTTGATTGTTTTCTTTGAATCAAGGTTGCTCACCATTGTATAGTGTATAGTTCTTTGTTTTCATTTACTTTTGTGTTTTTGTTCATTCTGGTCCTTGGTGACCTGGTTTTGTTGGTTTCTCGGTTCATTTTTAGAGGATGGTTATGGTTTCTTCTGCTCTGCAAGCTTATTCTTTGACTCCATTTCCCAATGGTCTATTTTTGGCACTTGGTCTGTTATTTGTTCTTATGGCACTCACAGGGAGTGCCCATCCCTCGAGTCGGAGCCGATGTTGGTGCTCAAATTAGTCTCACCCCGTTTGTCATTGAAATTCCTCAGTTTGTGGCCTCTGTCATGTTTTCTATCTCCCGTATTGGTGCTTGAAAACTCTGTCCTCCATTTGGTTGCCATGATCAGTCCTTCCTTGGTCGAGGATCACTTAAAGGTCCAGTAATTTTTTTTTCATTCCTCTGTCCATCTGAAAGAGTCTGTAACTTGGGTAAAAACTCGGTTTTTCCTTTCCTTCCATTTTCCACAATCACATTTTGTTTTCCCTATCATTTTTGTCCCAAATACCTATGGAAACGTGATTGGATGTAGCTTAGAGGATCATATTTGAACCTTATAACATTTCCAAATTCTCTGTCCTTGAAGAAAGATTCATTTCCGGCTCAAATGGTGATTTTCCTACATTTTACGATTTGACGGGTGTATTTTTCCTGGTCAAATTTACATCTCAACATCAATGGAAACGTGGCCCTTTTTTTGGATGCGGCTCAATGGGGCACTCTAAAAACTCTAAGGCTCGCTTCAACCCAAAACTTGTCCACATGGAGGAACGACACTCATTTGAAAATTCACCTTTTGGTTTGGCCTTGGAGTTACGCCGGGGGACACATGGAGGTTTCCCGCTTACTTTTCTCGAGACTTAGACAAATTTTTCATGCATGCAACTGCAGATAGTTTGTGCGAACCATGAACACGTGGAGGTTGACGCTCATTTGAGGATCCACCTCAGGGTCCCACCTTAACAATTGCAACAAGACAGGAGACATGTGGAGGCTTTTTCGCCGGCTCCGCTTGTTTGGGGTACTTAAACATTTCAAAGCAATTTTCTAAGGCCTTGGATATGTGGAGGGACCGCTTGTTTGGGGACTCGGCCCCTAAGTTTTATTTTGAAGAAGTTCCAGAGGACACTTGAGGCTTCCGCTCACTCTTCCCTTTGTTTGGACTTTTCAACGGCCAAAGAAAAATGTCTCAGACCCTAGACACATGGCACCTTCCACTGAACCTTCAACTTTTTTAACAAACTCTTCCTAACTGAGACACGTGGTGAGCCCGCACTTGTTTGGGGTCTCTATTTTTGGGCACCATATCAAAAGAGTGCCATGAAGACACGTGGAGGCTTCCACTGCTCCTTTTTACACTGAGACTTTTCAAAGGCCAAAAGGCATTTTTCTTGGGCCTAGGGCACGTGGAAGGCTCGCTCTTGTTTGGACTTGCCTCATGCTTCTCCTTTGCAGTTGTGCTAAGGAAACACATGGATGACTATGATATAAAGTGGAAAAGGGGCAAAATCAATGGTTACTATGTATTGCTTTCTTTTTTTCCACCATTTTTTCTCCAAGACTCTTGGAGACACGAATACACACTATTTTTCATCGTTCTTTGATGAAATTCCTTGTCATCTCTATCTGTAAAGTGCCATTTGATGGATTTGAAACTTAAATTGTGAGTCCAAGGATTGTTAAGGTCGATATTTTGAAGTATGGAATTTCTTAGGCACTTGCAAAAATGGGAATTACCAGAGGAAATGGATGTGGGGAAAAATTGTAGAGGAAAGAGAGGGAAAAGGGATGAAATGATGAAAGTGTAGGCACAAAAGATGAAAAAGGTGTTGCCTCGAGAGAAAAAAGGATTACCTGTCATATCCAATCTGTGCAGAGTCTCCAAAAAATGATTAAAAGGGGATTTCTCACATGAAAAATCAGAATGATTAAAAGGATTGCCAAAAAGTTGTGGCATGGCATCCTAGTCATTAGTCGAGGGCCCAAGAAATGTGATCAATTCATAATTGGTCCACCTAGCTTTTGGATCTGAATTTGTTAAACGTCACTTTCTAAAACAAATTGTTAACAAGAAAAGGTCCCTCAAATATTCTTCTTTTTGGGGGAAAAATTGAGTGAGAAAAAATGTATAAATGCAATGAGAATACTCTTGCAAATGGTCGGAGTTTGAATTCCTAAGAGAAAATTTGAGAAAGCCTTATTTTGAGAAGCCCATCTGAGATACCTGGTTAATTTCCTTTGTGTTAGATTTTCTATCATGTCAAGTTGGTTACATATGTATAGCCATTGACGAGCACTAAGATTGCTCTGAAGCTTTCCCCTGTTGATGAATTTAAGCAATTTTGAAATTAATTTGTGTCCAATCTCTAGCAATTTGTGTCTACTTTGTTTTAGAATGTCTACAAATAGTTTCTTTTCATTCCTATTGCAATCTTACATTGAAATCTTTGTGAAATCACACAGATCTCATCCCTGTGATAGTTTAATGGTATTTGCAATTTCATTTCAAGAAGAGCCTTCATCTTGGATGAGATAAACAAATTTAAAATCAATTCACTATCATTTGTTGATAAAGATTGTCTGTAAGTCTTCGGGTGTACCTTAGGCATGATTGATCAGAGACTTTGGTGTTTAATTGAGTCTTTCAATTCAGCCTTCATGTTAGAGTCTCAAAGATTATGTGAAAACGTGTTGATCTAGGGCCTCCACTGAAGCACACCTTCTAGTTGAAGGAACGTCTTAACTATTCTGAAGTTTCTGTTGTTGAGTTTTTCATTGTTGTGAAGTCCCTTCAAAGATCTGGTATAATCAACTTTATCCTACTTCATCTCCCACCAAAATCATTCAAAAACCATGAATCCACCCTGAATTACCCATGTTTTCCCTGTGTATCAACAAAGGAACAAAATCTACTTGCAAAAATATGCAGAAAAATCAAGATTTCTTAATGTCTTCAGTAACCTTAGCCTTGTGTTGAAAGTATCTCCATCGTTTAGAAGTGACAACTCTTAAGAGTTAAATCATGGAGTATTGACCATATTTTCCCAAGGTTCTCTTCATAGAATTTGTGAAAAAGAAGGATATCTCCATCTCCTTCATCAAACAGAGGTTACACTAAGGGTCCTCTCACCCTGGTCGAAGAGGCACGACCTAAAGTAGTGAGGAAAGGTCAAATCCTCTTAACCACAAATATGAGTAATAAAGGGCCGATTAGATCTAATCCCCGACTACAAGATGACCCACACTATGATCTATCTACCTCTAAGCTCCATGTCCAATCTGTGTTGCTACTCGGATTGAAAGGGAGAATATATTTGGATACCAACAACACCCAAGATGATTGCAAAAGTGACAGGGTTTCGATGGAGGGTAGATTGATCTTTAAACCAAAGACAAACTAGAATTTGGAAGTGGACAACTTCTTACAAGGTAAGGAGACTTTAAAAACCATTTCAATGGCTATGATAGAGACTCTTTACCTCCCCATTTTACATAAATCACTTTGTTTTTGATGTCATATGTAACCCTTGAAGGAAGGTTTAAATTTGTTTATGACTATCATTTCCCTATGCTTAACTATATCAATCTTGTTAGGCTTTACTATTTTCCTAATTTCTTGTTCAAATATTTAGAGAAGTCTATTAAACTTGTCAGAAAAGGGACTTTTAAATTTCCTCTACACCAAGGGCTTATTAAGGCCTTGGTTTGAATAGGGACCCCTAGAATTGGAAGGGCTAAGAAAATTGGTGCAAAGGAAGAATCATAAGAAGGAGGAAGGCATTAAAATATTTGGAAAAGGGACAAGATCTCACACAAACCGGGAGAATCCTAAGAAGGAAATAATATTGGAGGGCTTGGAAGAGAAAAAGGGAAAATTGAAATTAGATCGGGGTTTGAGAAAAAGGAAACGAGGAGGCAAGAGGATGTCGGTGACAGTATGTTCCAAGAAGACAATGCGGAGCCAAAATTGATAGAGAAGGAAAAACACAAGGAGAGCCCCTCCAAAATGGATGAAAAGGAAGAGATATATAAAACACATACTCAGAGTACTAAGGAATAAATTTCCAGTCTCAAGGATCTGAAGGTTGCACAAAAATATCTTTTTGCTACTCAAGACTCAATGGTCAAGACCAATGCTTTCATGAAGGAATTAAAAATACGGACAAGATACTTTGATATAAATAGGCACAAGATCAAATGGTGGCTATTGAGCTTAGGGAGGTACAAGATAAGATTGAAAAAATCACCTCTATCATGGTCAATGAGAAACTACAAAATGTAAATGAAATATGCAAGCTATGGAAAAGGATATGCTGAAAATGAAGGAGACAATGATGCACATCAAAGAACTGCATATTATGAACATGAAAAACATGATTCAACACTTGAAAATGATGGGATAACTGATCTATGAAATGTAGAGGGCCAAGTAGTTGGAAAAATAAGGTGTCATGCCAAAAAAAAGTAAATGATCGAACCGGACTACAAAAAATGGAGGGTCACTATTGCAGAATTGGTCAAAGAATGGAATGATTGCATGCAGTCTATGGGAGAAATTGTCAAGGACTAAACCTATGTTATTTATTTTTGGAATTTGTTAAGGTTGTATTCCTTTTTATGTTTTGTTGTTAGTTTGGCCTTACGGGCATTTGATGTTGTTAGTTTAATCAAATATGTTGTTATTTGGTTTCTTGGTGTTTTTTGGTTGGCTTCAATGGGTATACCCTTGGCCATGATCTTATGGTCTGAACTTTCTGGATTGTACGGGGTAGGGTCCCCTTAATCCTTCTCTACCACTAATTTAAACAAATATTAATTTTTTCCATAATGTGTGGCCAACAAAATTTTACTATACATTGGAATGTCATTATTGTGGGGTAATTGAGCTAAACCACCAACCATTTAAATAAATGAACAACCTTTAAATTATTTTTTGTCACTTTGGGAACCTTATCACAACCAGTTGTTGATGATGCTTAACATTCTTGGGCCTATGAAATTCATTCCATCAATTAACATGTGGTCAATGCATTTCATTTTCTCTTGAAAGAGTATCAATGTTTGTTCTTCTAGAGTGTAAATTTACATTGTAAAAATTAAGTTTTTGGGGTTATTTTAAGTGGAATAGATGTCATTTAAGCTTTAAATTTGATGGTCCTTTACACTTTTTTGTTATTATGACATAGTCATATAATTTTTAAATAATTGTAACTTCCAACATGTATATTTGTAATATGACCATCATGTTTTATGTGATCTATATAAAAAATTTATTAATACATGTAAATATATTTTTAATTTTTTTAAAAATGTGAGCTACATTCTGTAGACACTAGAAAATGCACCTTACGCATAAGGTCTCCTATTCAAAAATACCAAAAATAGTATAAACACAATAATCCTACAAAAATTAAATAATCCAACAAAAGCAACTAAAAATATATAAAACCCCATAAAATGTGATAAAAGAAACCCATCCTTCATTTACTAACCCTCACCCACTCCCATTTAATTTTTTCCATCCCACCTGCCCATTTGCATGCCCAATGCACTATGGACCCTTATCATCTTACCCACCTATGCACATTGCACCCATATGTGTCACAATATTATATGCACTCAAAAACTATAAAACACCACTCACCCCCATCATTCCAACCCCTTGACTCTTTGTGCACTTGAGCCCATACTTGATTTTTTTCTTCTTTTCTCGCATATTTTAGTATTATAGGTTTTGAGAGGTGAAGGCAGATCACAAAGGACAAGTGTAACTCACAACATCATTATTTTGGTGATATTTCAACGTAGATGTTATTCACACCCCCAAATGGCTTCTGACCTACGTGTGATTTTAAGTCAATTGTATTTATGGATTCAAGTATACTTCAGTTTATGCATTATTTTTCATTTTTCTGCACTAAAATGTATTTTATCTCCTTAAATGGTTAGGGATCTAATCAGGAAGTCCCTTACCCACAAAAATAACTATTATTTTCCTAAGTGCGTTTGCGTGCAAATTATAGATTTGGATTACGAAGTTTACCCACTTTATTCATTGAAATAACTCATGATCATCCTTATCTTTTCAATGGCAGCATAATTGTTAGAAATATTTTCATTGATGTCAAAATAATGCTTATAAAGAAATTAATTCACGTGTTTTATATGTTAGAAATATTTTTCATTGATGTTTTAGGAATGTGCCAATCATGAAAAAGTTGACTTTGTTTGAATTATGTAAGATGCACAACAAAGGAAAATATTTTAAAGTGATGGATTTTGTAGTGTTGCATAGGTTTTGTAATATTCTATGGATTTGAAAATTTTCTATAGTGTGTCATGGGTTAGGTGTAGTTTTTCATGGGTTTGAAATCATTTGACAATGCTTCATGTATCTAAAGGATCACTTTGAAATGTTTTACAAATTTTGTATGAAAACTAATACCACGTAACAAAGATGAATGTCACGGATCAAAGGAAATGATTTCCCACATGTGGTAGAAATAAAATATCCACACAAAAAAGGAATTTGGTATTTTATTTTCTCACAGGTTTTTGAGAGGAGTGAATGTCGCGATATAAAGGAATGATGTAAAGGTCAAAAAAATTCCATGAAAGTCAAGGATTGTCGTGTATGCTAGAGAATGTTCATGAAGGTCATGAAAAGCCATGAAACAAAGAGAAAATAGGGGAGTTTTGTGGAATCCTAGAATATATATGAAATTGAAATATCTTTCTACAAAATCAAATTCATGTATGGAATTTAAAAGAACTTAATTTTGGTCAATTCTCATATGATATTACACATTGTTTTAAGAGAAGAATATGATATATAAAGGGATATAATTGCAAAATCAAATTAGCACTCAAGGTAATATGATGATGAATTAATAAGGAAGAGAAAGAGAAAATAAAATAGAAGAGAGGAGTGAATAATGAATACACAACAAGAAGAATTATAAAGAGAAAGGAAGATAAAAATCAAGCGATTGAAATGCCAAATTGATGAAGAAGGAAGAGTGAGTAGTGGATGGAACAAATGAAGTATGAGTAGTGCGGGTGTATGAAACTTGAAGTAAATAATAAATGGGTACAAGTGGAAAGAATGAATTAGAAAAATATAATTGAGAGAGAGATCTTATAACAATAGTAAAGAGTAAGAAGGAAGAATATAATTTCCACTCATTAGGTTGAATAAAGTAACTACACAATGTGAAGTTTGTATTATTGGGGATCGGTGTCTCTAGTGAGTTGGTGCTCACGAATTAGGGATTGGTGTCTCCAATAGGTTGGTTCCTAAAAACATTTGTAATGTAAATGATTTTGTGAATGGATTTGGATGTAGTTACGAGTAGTCTTTTCTCTGTGATTTTATCCTAAAAGGGTTTCCACATAAATTATGTGTTTCTTATTTGTTGGATCTTTCATGAATGCTATTTTGTAAATGTTAAAGCTTTAAATACATAAAAATAAATAAAAGTATACCTATTCACCCCCAATATAAGTGTGTGCTCTTCAATTTGTATCGAGAGAAGGTTACTTTAAGGAAGCTTAATAGCTAGAAGGTAGATCTCAAAAATCACACATGACAAGTTAAGAAGGATTCTCCTCAAATAGAGATCCATTGTTTGATGGAACTAATTATTCTTTTTGGAGTATAAGTATGCACACCTATTTAATGGCTCTTGGGTTTGACATTTTACAATCAATTTTGAATGGTTATACAATTCCAAGTACTCTTATAATAGATCAAGATGGTAAGAAGGAAAATGAGAGTAATGCAAAGGTTGTGAATAAAATATTGCATGGTTTATCTTGAATCAGAATTTTAAAGGTGATACATTGTTTTTATGCCAAGGAAATATGGGATAAACTTAAGAACATATATGAATGAGATGATAAAGTTAAGAAAGAAAATCTCCATATGCACATAAAGTCAATTTGAGTGTTTAAAGATGAAGGATGAGTAAAAATTATTTTTATATTCTTCACATGGATGAAATTTTTAACATCATTAGAGGAATTGGAGAATAAATTAAAGATGAAATAATTGTGCAAAAAGTATTAATATCTCTTCCTTTAAGTTTTTATGCCAAAGTGTCTGCCATCAAAGAAATGAAAGATCTAGATACTTTAACAATAGATGGATCACATGGAATTCTAACATCATATGAAATGAGAATAGGAAATGAGAAATCATCCAAACATGAGGCATCCTTCAAATTATCAAATAAGATTAAGAGAAATAATTCTAAGACACATAACTACTTTGGAAATGAGTCGGATGAGGAAGAAGCACATTTTGTCAAGAAGATGAAGAAAGGATCTAGAAAATACAAAGGTAAGTTACCCTTCAAATGTTTTAATTATGGTGAAGTAGGACATTATGCTACTAGATGTCCATATGTAAAAAATAAAAAATAGTGATAATGAAGAAGATCATAACTTGAAGGAAGGTAACAAGTATTATCAATCTAAGAAGAACTATAAACAAGGAAAATATGAGAAAAGGTATAACTCCTACGAGAAGAAAGAAAAACCCCTATACCAAGGAGGAAAGTAGCTCATCTAAAAAAGTGATACTAAAAAATCTACAAGTGATAAAGAAGAATCATTGCTTATGATTCTAGAGATAAAATAAAAAAGGAGAGATGGTTTTAGAAGATGAAGAAGATACTAAAATTGAAGCTAAAGTGGATTTTGAAGGAGAGCTCATATGTTCCCTAGATGAAATCAAGATGCTAAGAATAAAAAATAGAAACAAAAACAATAGATACAAAAACTTAAAGAAGAGTATAATACTTCAAAATAAAATTTGACATAAGATATTGAAGAATCTAATAAGATCATCATTGGCCTAAAAACTCAACTCGAAGAGATGAAGATGATAAATGAGGATGTGAGAACCCAATTAAAAAACAAAAAGAAGAATATTGTGAGAAGTTAGAATGTGAGATTGTTTCCTTAAGGGAGACATGAAGAAAACATATCTACTAAGATGAAGTATAAATTAAATTTTGAAAAAAATCTGAAATGTTGGATGAATATATTCAATTATCAAAGGTCATAATTAAACTAAATGGTCTAAGTTTTGAATAAAATCAGAAGTCTACTAATGTTGATTCTAAAGAATCACCAAAATTAAAAATGTGGACAAGAAAATAATCTATGTAAATTATCTTAAAATTTCAATCAATAATTAAAGTAGCAAGAAGAAGGAGCCTCGTGTTCCTTTAAATACCAAAGATACCAACATTCCTCCAAAAGTGAGCCCATATAAATGGATAAGTTTTTTTCCTTTAAGAAAACATCACAAAACCAGGTTTCAAAATTATTTTTATGATTATTATTTTTCATGTAATCAATTTGGATATAGATCGTATATTGTAGACCTCATACAAGAAGTGTTAAGGAAGAAGAATAAAAATAAAATTTCTTATGTGTCCTCAAATAGAAACTATAATTCATTTTCTCCTTTAATGAATTTTAACATTGAATGTTATAAATGCCACAACTATGGGCATATAACACATTTTTGTATAAGTGTTTTTGAAACTCCTAAGAAGAACATGAATGATGAAACTATGGAAAATTAGAAGGATGAACCAGAAAAGGTTTGGAAGAAGAAGCCAAAGCAAGAAAAGAATAAAAAAAAATGCATGCTTTTCTAGATAGTGTTTCATGCACAAAATGAAGGAAATCAATGGTATATTGATAGTGGTTTCTCAAGCCACATTCCTGGAGATAAAATTAATATCCTTACCTTGAAATAAGTGAGTAGAGGTACTTGTGAATTTTGGAGACAATGCTATACATAATAATATCGGGTAAAGGAACTATTATTCTTAATATTGATACATCAAAAATTTAAAATGTCTTGTATGTTGAAGGGATAAAGAACAATCTTCTAAGTTTGAACCAAATTAATGATAGAGGATACATTATAACATTTTATGTTGAGGCATGTGAGATTAAAAGGAAAGTACAAGTAAATTTTTTTTGATACATGCGGAATCACTAATAATATTTACATTCTTAGTGAGATTAAAGGTGAAAAATGCTACATGGGAAAGTAGATAAGATCTGGTTATGGCATAGAAGAATGGGTCATATAAAATTTGATAATTTAGTAAAAATCAGTTCCAAGAAATTTGTTAGAGACATGCCAAAGATCACTAAAATAAAAACACACTTTGCAAGCAATGTCAGCATGGAAAGCAGACAAGAGTTACATTCAATACAAAGGAGTACTCAACAACAAGGTTATTATAACTTGTTCATATTGATCTATGTGGGCTTATAAGTACTCAAAGGATACAAGGTGAGAGCTATTTCATGTTGTTTATTTATGATTATTCTAGAATGACATGGGTTACTTTTATAAAAGAGAAATCTAAGGTGTTTTATAAGTTTGAGGCATTCAAGGCCATGGTTGAAAAACAAGTGTTTAAGATATGACTGAGGAGGAGAGTTCACTTCAAATTAATTTGAAGAGTTTTTTGGGTGTCATAGAATAAAAAACATTTATCATTCTGCAAGAACTCCACAGAAAATGGATTTGAGGAAATAATGAATAAGATAATACAAAAATGGATAGAATAATGTTAAATGATTCTAAGATATCATACATGTTTTGGAGAGAAGCGATCAACACAATAGTCTACATTTTGAATAGAGGGAAAATTAGAGTAAAAACAATAAGACACCTTATGAATTATGGAAGGGCATACCAACAATAGTCAAATATTTCAAAGTTTTTAGAAGCAAATGTTATATCAAAAGAGATGATGAAGACTTGGGTAAGTTTGATTCTAGATCTAATGAAGGTATTTTTCTTGGTTACTCTTTAAGAATCAAGGCATATAGATGTTATAATATGAGAACATACAATATTGTTGAAAGTAAAATGTGAAAGTGGATGATATCAAGTATAAAAAGAATAAGACACAAGAAATTGATTATTCAAAGGAAGAAAACAATAAAGATGAAGAAGAAGATGAAAAGGAAGAAGTTGAAAGAAAGGATACAAAAACACCATCCAATCATTCAAAGGAACCATTCAAAAAATCATATTATAGGTGACAAAAACATTGGAGTATAGACTAGAAGATTGGAAAATGCATTAAACATGCAAATATATCTTTGTTGTCCAAGATAGAACCTAAGAATTTTAATGAAGTAAGTGAAGACAAGCATTGGATTGGAGCAATGGAAGAAGATCTAGATCAGATTGAGAAGAATGAAATGTGGGATCTTTTCCTAAGACCAAAAGATAAAAACATGATTGGCACCAAGTGGGTTTTCAAGAACAAGCTGAATGAAGATGGACAATTTGTAAGAAATAAGGAAAGGTTAGTCTGTAAGGGGTATGCACAAGTTGAAGGTATTTATTTTGAAGAAAATTTTACCCATATTGCAAGATTAGAAGCTATAAGAATGTTTTTGGCATTTGTTTATTTTAAAATTTTTAAAGTATATCAGATGGATGTTAAATCAACATTTCTAAATGGGAACTTAGAAGAAGAATTTTATATTGAACAACCAAAAGGATTCATTCTATCATATGAAAAGGATTATATATGTAAGTTGAAAAAATATCTTTATGGACTGAAACAAGCCCCGAGAGCCTGGTATTAAATACTAGACAAGTATCTCTAGCAACGAGGTTTCAAAAAGGGAATTGTTGATAACAATATTTACATAAAAACTGAAGGTGAGAATCAACTAATTGTTGTTGTTATGTTGATGATATATTTTTGGAGGAAGTAGTGACCAGATGTGTCAAGAGTTTATGCTATGGAAATGCAAAAATAATTTGAAATGTCCATGCTTGGTGAGTTATCATTATTTCTTGGTTTATAAATATCTCAATCAAACAAAGGCATATTTATTTCACAAACTAAGTATGTAAAAGAGATGTTGAAGAATTTTAAAATGGAAGATTGAAAAATAGTTAGTATACCCATTTAGTCATAGGCTATACGTTTAGCAAGGATGATGAGTATCTTGAGGTAAATAAAACTTTTTATAAGTCAATGATTGAAATTTGATCATATGTGATGACATCGAGACCAAATGTGATGCAAGGCGGTAGGTATGGAAGTACATTTTCAAATTGCTTCAAAAGAAACTCATGTGCAAGCTATCAAAAGAGTATTCAAATATCTAAAAAATTAGGTTAGATTATAGTTATGGTATTCAAGAGGTGAATATTTCACTCTAACAACATATACAATGCAGATTGGGTTGGTTGTGTTGATGACAAAAAGATTATAAGTGGAGGTGCATTCTTTTTGGGAAATAGTTTAGTATCTTGGTTAAGCAAGAAGTAGGATTCTATCTCCTTATCCACATATGAGGAAGAGTACATTAGAGTAGTGTCATATTTCACACAATTCTTTGGATGTGTTATCATGCAAATGTGTAACATGAAAATTTCATATTTTCAAGCATGATGTGAACCCCAGTGTCAAAACTTTGATTGTAAACCTTCCCGAGAACTCTCCCAGTTATTTATTTCCCTATGTCATGCTTATCCCCTTCCTTAAAGTACTCATGTGTGTTTTCCCAACCTTTCCCATGTGTCAAAAAAATGAAAACAAACTCACAATTTCCTTTTGAGACAGTGTCTTTCAAGGTTGATCTTTTAACGAGACTTAGGAAGGGCTATTTTTGGAATTTCTAAAGATGGTGCATATTCTCCGAGAAGATTGGAAGTATTAAATTAATTATGGACGTTTATTCATGAGTATAGATCATTTTTCAAATTATTTTTGAATATTTTCAAAATATCTAGAGGTTTAGGAGGAAGTTCATCAAAAGTCGAGTTTTGAGGCCAAAGAAGCTTACACTTTGAGGCAATGCACCTAAGCTTCGGAGATGATTCCAAGAGCTCAAAAATGATTTGATGTCAAATAAAATATAAATGGAAATCTTACTCAATTCCCTACATTTTTATAATCCTTTATTTTTCACAACACTCATGCATTTCTTTCCACAACTCATTCTTCGTAAGCAGCAATTGGTGGTCACAAAAATAATTCCATCCCAAAAAATAATTCCATTTTTTAGGAGGTTTAAAGCTTAATCATACATTTATACCCATTCCATCCATCTCAAAATACTTTTTCTATTCAAAATCATATAAATAAGTTCCCAAACATTCATCTAGGAGCTCCTTCTCTAAGCTCCTCTCTAAGGTACAACTTCATCTCCGTCTCCGTACCCAAAACATTTAGTGACATGTGTCACCATGAGGATAATGTGCACTTTTTATGTCCCTTTGTCCCTTTCTAGGGGACAAGGGGGAAGAAAAATTCACCCCCACCTTAAGCCTCATGAACCCGCCATATGACCCTAGGATGCTCCAATAAGCACTCTTTGCCAAATTTCTAGCCCCTTCTCCAACTCATGCATGTATCCACTTGTCATCCAAGGACTAAGGAGAAGTTTTGGTGTCCCTCTGTCCCATTCCAAGGGGAAAAGGGGGCATAAAAATTCTCTCCCCTTCCTCTCTCTCTCTCTCTCTCTCATCCTTATAAACCTAGAGTTAGTGTATTTTTCCTTCTCCCCCCATTTTCTCTCTATTTCTACACAATACTCGGAAAACAATTTCCATAATTTCATGCATCCATTTTCATCTCCATTTTTTCATAATTTCAGCAAAGAAATATCTCACAAAATAATTATTTTTCTAAGCTCCATGCTCTTTTTTTTTTCGATTGAATTTGTTATTTCTGGATCAAAAATATTCATATGTAATAAACCAGGTGCACAAATTGAAAAGAGGTTTTTATGTTCTTCACCATTTCCATGCACCTTGAATACCCAAGTGATAGAACTTACATGCATGGTCCAAATTTTTTACTATGAATAAACCCTCATTTTCATGCCCTCTTTTCATAAAATTTTATTTCTCGTTGTTCCAAAGATCAATTTGAGATAAAAATTTGTATGCAAGATAAAGAGAAAACATCCATCTTAAAAATTTGGTTTCATCAAAATATGAGGTCGGAAATCAACTTTCCAAAAATATTAAGTCTTTATATCAGTACTTACTATAAATAGTAAACTCACAAAAATGGTAGATTTCTTCGAGGTAATGTTCTTAGGTAGAAACCAGAAAATAAAGAGAGTTGGTCGAAAGTGAAAAAGTGAAAAAGGAAATTTTCTAAAAATAGTAAATCCTCATGCTAAGTGTCATAATTTTTGATAGATTATATCCACATTCACCTCTTTTCTTTACAAAATCTTCATAGGGGTATGAGATAATTCATCCTTCATAGGTATCCCAAGGCATCATATTGGTAATGGTACTATACATGAGTAAATAAGAACACCACAAGGTGCAAAAGAATAATCCAAAGGCATCGTGAAATATAAGTAGATATTCAAAAGGTTCAAGAGCTCTAAATACCATCATTGTAAAACTTCAATCGGGTTGAAACATTTGATGTCCCTCGGTGAAAAGTTGAGTGAGCTTGGTGAATTGTTCATCGCATAACATTCAAGTATCGAGCATGTCTCCCCAAAGGTTATAGATTCCCTAAAATACTAATGAATTTATTCCTTAATGAGCTCTATAGAATGCTCCATTGAAACCACCATGTCAAGCACCTAATAAGCCATTCCCATGGATTATTGAAATGATCAAAAGTGATCTAAGAAAAATGCATCATGTTACCCTACCATGTATGGAGGAAATATAAGAGATATAGAAGCCCAAAATGAGAAATAAATATCAAACGATTTCTCGCTTCTTTAGTAGAGCCTTAGGTAATAAGTGATTCAAAGTTGTCATGCCTAAATACGACAAGCCTTTTAAGGAAATGAATCTGTCATGCTATGATTCGACCCACATCTCACTAGGCAAAGCCTCAAATGAGGGTGATTCCCATCTATTCAAGGAATCCTCCTCTTGTATACTCACTCAAAGCAAAGAGTACAAGTAAATAATATGGAAATTAGAGAAACAAGTAAAATCCATCGAGCCTACATTCAACCCTTCTTAGAACCTAAATCAATATCTTCCTTTTGATCGAAGACATTCATCCAAATAGTAGTGTTGATCCTAAAGCGGTTAAGAAACCAAAAGGATACATGATGTGGGGAAGACTAGGTCACAAAATCATGCACTTTGGACATTATTTATCCCAGTCTCATACTACTATTTAGAAAATTCTTGAGTGAAGAAAGTAATAATCGCCATCTTTTGGCCATCTTGTTTTATTTTATTTCATCATTACCAACCTCTTACACACATATTCCCGGTCATATTTGTCATTTCACATCATTTTAGCCTCGACTTGGGTGCTCATATTAGTATTAGGGCACTTGTGGGCATCTTGGTCCCACCAGGGGCACCCCTGTCCCTTTTGCACATTCTCACCACTTTTGAGCTCTTTCTAGCCATTTTACATCTTTATCTTTCTTGTGGTTGGCCTTTTCATGGTTAATTAGGAAATTAGATGAATAAAACCCTATAAATATAAAATTATGAGACCAGAATGAGGTACCTAACATCACTTACTACTATCACTCCATCTAGAGTTTCATCCATCTATTGCATTGGAGATCACTTACATCCACATAACTTCATCATCAAGGCACAAGGCTAGGACATCTGCATCACACTTCATAGGGGAGGGATTCTATTATATTCCATGCACACATTATATTACATTTTTTACACATAGTTATTGCTTTCTAATTCAGAAAGTGTGACTAGTGCAAGAAAAACTAGGGCATGTTCACACATACTTGCACATAGAACTACATCGGGTCTAAGATGTAGTGAAATGCTCAGTTAGTAATTCCACCATTTTGGCTATTGAGTTCAGTCCAACCCCTTCATATGCATTATTATTTTTTAGGGTTTCATGTTTGTTTTGGGGTTTTGCAGGTTTTTCTCTCATCTTGGAGTTTTGGAGACATCTAATGAAGGACATCAAAGTTGATGCGACACACACAAGGGTTTTACGCCATCTTCCAAACCAAGAAAACCAATTTTAGAGCTTTTCTACATACTAGGGCACCTAGATAGTATACTAGAGTGCCCACAAGTGCCCTAGTCCTCTTCCTAGCACTCCACCTCTAAGTAGATCCTCCAGATCCATCCTTTTTGGGACTTTTGTACAGTCGTTCCTTCTTCTATATTTTCCATTCATACCTGACACGGTTTCGTCAATTCATCTAATCAATGAGTTCTTTCCTCACTCTCTTTTGCATATTAGGGTTAACATTTCCTTTTGGATAGTTGTTTAGCTTGCTTACATTCTTATTTACTCCATTTATCTACTTTATGACAGTCATAGCTTAGATTAACTAGCCCCGCACTACATAGTTATTCCAATTTTAGTTCATCATTTTGGTTAACCAATCTTCACACACCATCCCTCTTTGCACTTTTTCTTCGTATGCCCGTCACTCATAGTGGTCATTTTGGGACTTTTCGATATTGTGAGTTGTCTTCATCCACCCATAGGGCTTCCAAACAAATGGCCAATATATCTACTTCCATCACTCCTACTAGAAATACCTTAGTTCCAATAATGTGCCTCTTCACAAATTTAGGTGTTTGATAGTGAGAATTCCTACAACGAAGATACCAATGTTAACTAAGATCAATTGTTATCCAAAATTTACCCCAAGGTGAATTTCGATAACTTGCATAATCCCTTTAGACTTGGAGAGCGAAATGGTGAAAAAAATGGGTTTTGGAGGCACCCCTTGGATTTTCTATAACTCCCCTTTTCAATAAAAAAATCTAAGGAGTTAGCTAAAATTTGCTAAAATTTTAAAAATGGGGAAAAGGCATGTTTTAATGTATTACGGGTCTAAGGGCTGCGGGTGGAACAACTGCGGATGGAACTAGGGTTCCTCATCCTTGACTTGGGTGAAATGATAAGGAAACAATGATTTGAAGAAATGGTGGAATTTTGTGGCCCAAGTGGTCCAAGTTCCATCGAGCCACAAGTTCCTCGAAATCCTGCAATGTCTTATTTGCAAAAGGGTTGAAGCGGGTCCTTTGTGTTACGGAAAAGGTGGAAATTTGTGGCACGGGTGACACAAGTTCCATTGAGGCCAAAGTTCTCTCGAAATGACAACTTTTCCAATTTAAAAGGAATGGAGTGTGCACAATGTATTGTGGAAAAGTCATATCTTGGAGTCCGGGCAGTCCACGTACTGCGAGGACATGAGTTCCTTGCATAGGTGAAATTTCTTCACATTAAAGAAATATGGTGCAAAGTAGATAAAGCATAAGTTCAGGGGCCAAAATGACATAAGTTTCGTAGCAACATGAGTTCCCCAAAACCTTGTAATACCCGCAATACAAAGGTAAAGTGGTTTAACGTGCATTATAAGAGCTCGTGTGGAACACCACGACCCCCGATCTTAAAATAGGCATAACTTTTGATATGGAGCTCGATTTTGACAAATGTTTCCTTTTCGAAAAGCTTGACATCCTCCATACTACATAAACCCTGGATTTCCTATTTATTAATGAGGATAGGTTGGTGATAAAAAAACATCTCTAGCTCCAAAAATTAAATTCTCGGTCCGTAAAATGCAAGAAATGCACTGAAAATAAAAATAGTTGCTCACACTCAAAAGACTATAACTTTTGCAATTCTCAACATATTTTCACAAAATTGGTCTCGTTGGAATTTTGATTCCAAGACCAATGCAAAAAATTCAATAAATCTAAAAATTGATGAATTTTATGATGATTTTAAGGAAAAAGTGTCGAGTTTAGAACAAACGATGATTTTTAGTGGTTGGAGGAGCATTCAATAAGCATGGAAAACCATTCCATCTCTACTACAGGTCATGGGACAACATGGGGATCCTTTTGTAAGAAAAATACCATCAATTGCATTCATTTATTTCATCTTGTAAGTGGTTGGAAATAAAATTTTGGGATTGTCTCTCTCTCTCTCTCCTCTAAAAATTTCTATAAATTAAAGTGTTGGGCTCATTGTAAGAGGAGGATATTTTGAGTAGCAAAACTCATTCATTTTGAAGCCAATATGTTGCGGGAATTGTTAGTGGATTCATTACATGGTGATCCATGCCTTCCCTCTGTAATAGTTTGGATTGTGCATATTAATGAAGCAATAGATGCAAATTTGTGGATGTATCTTCCCTTGCTTTGAGTTGTTGCATTCTCCTTACATCTCTAATGTTATTGCGAGATGTTTGTGTCTACTATATACTTTTACAGGGACCTATTATTGTGTATTATTTATGCATGAAAATATTTTGTGAATGTTGTTATTAGACTATGGAGAATTGTCATCACCCTCTCGATATGTGTTTTGCTTCCATTTTCACACATTGGAAATAGTTCTCATTCCCTTATTTTGGTGCATCGTCTTTGTAGTGTAGTTTTCCTTCATTTGCATATTATTTCTGTTTCCCTAGTCCCTTGGAAATTGTAGTATAGAGATAGTTAGTAGCTTCATCTCAATAAAGTTAGTTTGCACTAGGATTAGGAAGACGAACTAGCTTTCTATGGAGGTCTATCTCAAGTAGCAATTCCCACAACTCTAAGATAGTACCCATGTTACCCAGTCACATTGTGAGCTCAAGCATGACACTTGTATAAATTAGAGGGTTCTTTCATTCGGTGATAACATCAACTTAACAATATTACCAATTTTTTTCCAAGTGTTGTGTGAAAACCCTACTCATCTCCCTCATGTCTTACATGCTCTCGATTTCCACTCAAAGGGCTCATGATGCTTATCTTGCCATGTTGATGCATTTTCTCCCATGGTCTCCATTTTGCCCACTTATGTTTCCACTCCCATTCCTACCACTATGACTCCCATCGTTCACTCTAAGTACTCCTCCTTTACATCTTGGTTCCTCTTGAACTCCCAGTTTGACCTCATTATACTAGGACTTACAAACCCAGATTAGGAAGCTTTAGCTAGCTACTTCACTTGCATCACCATCTCTATATTCTACCTCATTTCTACATACTCCTTTCATGCCTACCATATTTGCTTACATATTACCCCTTAATTTAGTCTCTTAAGCTACCTATATTTAAAGGCCATGGTGATCCTGACAAGAGAATCTTTGAGCATTCCATGTAGCATGCCTTGATTATGTGGATGACCATATTATTTTAGAAAAGCTTTTCCCTCATATTTTGTAATACTATGTGTAGACACCCATAATTACACACGAGCAATTTAAATACATAAATTGCTGCTAATTATCCCCTTCTTGAAAATTGGTGACATATCATTAATAGCGCTCATATTCCCTCTTATTGTCGTTAATTAATTACTGATACACTAATTGATTAAGTCACCTATCCAACTAACATCCCAATTAATGATATTCCATTAATTATTCACCCCTTTTATCTAGAATAATTAATTATCTCTCCCTTCCATTTAACCAATAAATCAATATTTAATTGATTTAATCCCCTTAATAGCCTAACTCATACTAATGTTCCTCTAATTAGCCTCTATAAGCTTACATCTACCTATTAGTTAATCACCTTTGATTAATTAAAGCACCCCCAACTCCCATGACTTACTAAACATAAATTAAACCCTTCTAAAGTAAGGATACCTTTTATAAAGCAACCTTATCCATTCCTAATCATGTTTTACCTTTATCCCACATGAAAAGGGATGAAGTGTTTCCTTTATCCATTAGGCTATATAAGGATCCCTCCTTCTACCTTTATACCCACCTAAACTCTTTGAGAAAGTAAATGCAAAGCATATAGAAAAATAGACTAAGAGCTTTCCCTTTGTTTTCTTGAGAGTTCATCATCTTGAAGAGTTAAGCCTCTTTCCTAAGTGCTTAGGTCATATGGGAGGTCTCAAAAGGGTCTTGTAGCCCAACTTTGACAAGCCATCATTCCTAGGTTCATGGAATACTAAGGACAACCATTTTTATAGCCATGGAGCCTACTTAGGTTCCTTCATTTATATGTTGTTAGAGGATAGAGGATTTTAGATATTTAACATTGTTAGTTTCAAAGTTTTTATTGATGAATGTTAGCATCTAACCCTTGTTTAATTCTTATCATGATGGTGCTAAGTAGTTTGTTTAACTCTTGCTAATTAAGGCTATTTAGGTGTTAGTCTTTTACTCATATTAGCATTAGTTTAAAAATAACACATGCACACATTTGACACACCCGGTGGGACTTACTCCATTTTCCTTTGCACTTAATTTCAAGTTTTTGTAGTTAAGTTTCATTTTTGGTTACTAACCCTCTTTTACACATGTTGATCTAACTTATTTTTCTTAACTTGTTTTGTTGAGTTTGCATGTGTTGAGTCTTCCTTGTAGGTATAAAGGAGGTGAAGTGCTATCAAAATTGGAATTGATGGGAAAATTTCAAGATTTCTCCATGTTTTCATTTTTAGAGCTTACTTTTTCAACATTCTACATACTAGTTTTGTCAATTTCTTGAAAATTTTAAATTCTTGAGCATGTAGGTTAGTGTTTGATAGTGCTGAGTCTTCTATTTACATATTAATGTGGTGGGTTGCTGTAAAAATTAAATCTTGGTGAGAAAATTTCAATATTTCATCATGTTTTTATTTTTAGAGCTTACTTTTTCATCATTCTACATGCTAGTTTTGTCAATTTCTTGAAAATCTTAAATTCTTGAGCATGTATGTTAATGTTTGATAGCGTTGAGTCTTCTATTCATATATTAATGTGATGGGTTGTTGTCAAAATTGAATCTTGGTTGGAAAATTTGCCCATTTTGTAGATTAAGGGACATTTTTTTTGACATTTTTTGAGTGCATGTCAAGTGCATACCCGTGAGCATAAGAGCATATGCGTAACCCATCTTCCGAAGGCCATAACGTTTGCTCCCGAACTCAAAATGAATCCATTTTTTTTTGCGTTGGAAAGGTATTAAAGTTAACTATGCAATGGAAACATAAATTTGGGATTTATACTTACAGAAATTACAAGTTTTTCTATTAGTTTAAAACTGGTCATTTTCTAATATGTCTAATGTTTTGATGAATGTTGTATTTCCATGCTTACTTGATTTAGACCAAAGTGTGTGTATGATCTTCTCTTGCACCTTTTGGTGATCTTGAGAATAAAAATAACTTTGATCTCTATATTTTTAATATTGGGATTAAACTTGAAAATTTGATTATTCATTTTGCTTAAGGGAATGAACCTTTTATAAAGCATTTTTCAATGGTCCTTTGATTTGAAGTTTTCCATTTCTATATAGTTGGGATAAAGTTTTGTTAGTGTGAGTTATCCTATGTGTCCTCCTCTCATATTGGAGGGTCATCTCACATGGGTTAGGTTTAGGGTTAGGTTTAGGGTTTCATGTGTGTCATGCACTAGGGTTACTCAACACCCTATATGTACCCCTTTACTATTCATTTATGAGCATGCCAAGACACTCCATTGTCTTTCCTCTATATGCAAGCTTTGTTTCTGTTGAGCAAGTTCTTCCATTACTGATCAATTCTTTCTTGCAATTACACTAGAGCTATCACGATTCCGTTGGAGTGTAACTACTTCGTGGTGCCTCGTTTCCAATTCGATTCTCACAAAATATTTTCATGGTATCAGAGATGAGATCGGGTAAATGTGCACTCATTATTTTTTAGTTGCGATTACTCTTTCTTGGTTTCATTCTTTTACTTTGCATGCAAGTTTTTCAATCACTATTTTACGAATTATTTTGCTAATCTCTCTAACAAGCTTTCTCATAAAGTTGTGTCGATTTTTGTGCCCTTTTTTGTGCATGTGCAGGTTTTCATCATACCTTGAGCAATCTATGGACAATTTAGCAAATCATCCAAAATAGAGTATTTTCTAGTTTTTTATTTTTTATTAAAATTGGAATTTTTTATCTCTGTTTTTTGGTTTTCTCTATTTTTTTTTAGATTCAGGTAAAATTTTTGGGGTTTGGACTCTGTCTCGAGCCTTCTCTCCTCTTTGGCCTATGTTGGTGGATCTGGCTCACTGATTGGGTTGGTGTACATGTTTTTTTGGCTTTTTCCTGATCTCGTGGGCTCGTGCATTGTTTGAAACGTGGATTCGAGTTGTGTGCTTGTTGTGGCATTTTTGTGTGGAAAGCCATTTTTTTGGTTATGCTTGATGTGATGTTCTTGTGTGGGAGCTCATCTTTTTTTCTTTTTTGTGGCATTTTTTTTCTTTGTGGCATTTTTTTCCCCCTACCCTCTGCCCACGACCCATGGCCCCTCCAATCAGTACTCAACAAAGAATAAAAACAAAAAACGTGTAGCAACAAATTTCCAACACAAACAAAACCATGTGCACTTTCACGGTTGTCTTCTTTTCCATGGCTACTTTTTCTATGCAAACCAAGTAAGTCGCCTCTTATTTGGTAAGTTTTTTATGTTTTTTTGATACGTTTTTTCTAATATAATTTCTAACTTTGTGAAAGTTTTTTTAGTTGGTTTAAAAACAATCAAAACAAACAAATCGGCTTCCTTCTTTTTAAAATCGCGTTTTCTAAAAGCTTTCTTTTTTTAAATTCTTACTTTTTTAATACATGCTTTTTAATCTTTTAAAATAAACGTGAAAGTTTTTTTAAAGTTTTCAAAAAACAATATATAAAATTCTTTCTATTCTTTAAAAAAAAAAAGCTTTTTACTTTTTTAATAAGATTTATTTAATTTAATTTTTTTAAAAACAAAAAAGGGAAAGTTTTTTATTTAGGATTTAATTTTTTAAATCTTAATTAGTTTTTTTATTAGTAGAAATTAATTAGATTTAATTTAATTAAATCTAGTGTATTAATTTCAATTTCCTTAATTACGATTCGTAACATTTCAATTATCGACATCTTCATTAATGTTCAATATCATTTTTTAAAAAACTCCAATAGCTCTAAAAATAGCAAAATTGGGTGTTTCCAAATGGTAAAATTTAGGCATTATTGTCATTTTTTTGCTAATCATGCGCTCAAGTGTGCAATGACACTTCGTGCACCTCTTTGCCTTCCGAGCACTTTTCCGATGTTAAATTCGATTCTTTGAACTCCTTGAGTTCATTTAAAACCTTGTATTTCACCCTTATTATTGCTTGCAACTTATGAGCATGTCCACCACAGTCTCGCAACAAGGGGTTTCCTTTTACGATGTGAGACATTTTTTCTCACCACCAAGGTTGGCTTTCACCTCCTTTCTTGTTTTTTTGCTTGTGCTTGTTTACGATGTCCTCTTTGTTGTGCTCCACGAAACACTCACTTTGTTGTGGTCTCTTATCTTGCACATTATTACACTAATTGCTTGATGAGTTACCAAGTATTTTCAACCGTATGCGCACGGACCCGATTATAATCAACGCACTAAACTATAAAGTGCAAAATCAGGGGGTTGTTATTGTCCTCGGGGGTTGTGTTTCTTTTCGCATTTCTTTCTCTCTCTCTCTCTCACTATGGATGCATTTTCAATTCCTTTTCTTACACTGCCAGTTCAAATTTTTTGAATGGAGATCAAAAATAATAATGAAACTAAGGGGTGAAGGATTATTCCGCATCACCATGGGAACTCGAGATCAAACTAGATGACGAACTTGAAAAATCTAAGTGGTTAAACCGTAGTGATGAAGCTTTAGGTCTTCTTTGCATGTCTGTTTCTCCTGACTTGCTCTTCCACATTGAGGCATCTGAAACACCTAAATCTGTGGACAACATTAGATGAAATGTTTGGACAACATGATGACATGAGAGCACATGAGTTGGAAAATGAACTACTAGGGTTAAATCCTAGTGATTTTGAAAACCTACAAGCATTCTTCTTGAAGTTTGTCCACACTAGATCATTGTTAAAGGGATGTCAAGTAGAGAAGAAAGATTCTCAACTGATCTTGTCGATTCTCTCTAAGTTAGGTCCTGAATATTTTGTCTTTGTGTCAACTTTTTACGCTACAAAAGTTTGCCTTAAGCAAGGATTGAATATGCCCTCCTTTGACTATTTTTCGTCCCAACTCATTCGAGAACAGACAAATTCATTCAAATGGGGTCTCTCAAGTCCAAGTCACATGCCCTTGTAGCAAGTACTAGTAAGGAAAAGAAGATTGATAATGAGATAGAGAAAAGGATCAACCTAAGAAAGAAACGAAGACCAAAACTAAATTTAACACGAACACTTCAACTTCTCGAGCCTAGAGCACGAAAAGATAGTTATTTGTGTTCCTATTGCAAGAAGTCTGGTCATGACAAGCAACACTTTTTTGGAAATATATTGATTACTTATCTCATTTACTTGAGAAGAATAAAATAAGTGTTCTGAATCCATAAAAAAATGCTCCAAGGCCGAGTCTTCCACTACAAAAAAGGTTCTAAATCTGATAAGAAGAAAGGAAAGGCCCTCGTAGCTCAAGTTGCTCCTTCATTGACGTGGATTATAGATTCTGGTGCCTCACACCACATGGCTTCTTCACATGTTGAGTTCTCCAACATCAAACCTTGTGATATGTCCCAAATCACGTTGGGTGATAACACGAAAGTGTCGGTTTCGATAGTGGATCGGTAGAGATAGATGGGGGAACATTCAACCAAGTGTTGAGTGTTCCTGATCTCTCTACCAATATCCTATCGGTTTACCAAATTACTCACCTTGGTGAAGGAATGCGAGTGGAATTTTGTCCTAACTATGTGCTTATCCATGAGCTTAACGATGACACTACAAAGGTGGTAAGGAAAAGCCAGATCACCATTCACAGTTGTATACCTTTTCCCACTTTACTTCTGATTTGACTTCTACTTCTCTACCTACTGAGGTTCTTCAGCTCTCTGATTCAGACTCTGACTCCTCAGATGATGATGTTGTTGAGCATGCTCCTCTTCATGACTCTCAGACTTTTGAGTCTTCCGATTCTAATAGTAGTGATGATGAGGACTATGTCCCTTCTCACTTGAGTGAAGAATCTTCTAACTCTAAGCTTGATTCTCCTGGTCCTCTTTGGGCTAGGAAAACTTTGTAAAGTGTTAGAGATTTAGTTGGAGATACTTTGGATATGAGACATACTCGCTCAGATTTCATTGGACCCCACTCTTTCTTCACCTCTACTTTTGATTCAGTTGTCTCCTCTATTTCTTCGTGTGATGACAGCCCACCGATACTGAGACTCACTTGGTTCTACTTCGATGATGAGGATTGTGCACCCAGCCTAATGTCAAGAGAGTACTAAAGGACTCTTCTCCTCCTTCTCTCACTATTCCAAAGAGTATTGACACATCCCACATCTCATCGTATATAATAGCGAGTCTCTTATTTAGTAAACTTGTGATGTACTGCAGGTTCTTCATTCATCTACTGTGTATTTCGAGAGGAGTTCATCATCTCTGTTGTTAGGAGTGCCCCTTCTGGGACTCTTGCCACTTCCACTTTACTGAGAGACTTTCATTAATCCACCCTTGTTTGTGGATCCATTTTCTATCATGGGGGATGTTTTATTGCCTTCACATCAGTTGGAAATCCTTTCTACAGGTGTTCACCCTTCATACTCTGACAGTTCTGCACTCGTGACATTACCCTCGGCTCCTTTGCACTCACTTGCTAGACCTATGTCACACTTTCATGGACCAGACTCAGAGTTCTTCATGCTACTGCCTTCATTTTCCTTCATGGAGTGGGCAGATTTCTAGCACATCTTTTTCCTTCCTAAGGGTAGACACATAGTACGGTGTAGATGGCTCTTCTTCAGTCCAGAGGTAGAGGATCTCATCATCGACATTCTTTTGGGAGACTTCTTAGAGTTGCAGAGTTCAAATCCATCCATGGCATCTTCCGCATCCATCTCATCTCCCTCATCTTCTCTCTTTTTCATCTTTCTCGAGAGATTTCCCCTTTGTACATGGGTACCTTTACAGGCTAGTCTATGGCCTAGGACCCATCTTTGGCATCTTTCTTAGATTAGAGAGTTTTTTTTTGTTCTCTTGTGGTGGATGTTTTTCCCACTGGGTTTTCCTTCATTGCTTGGGACTTCTTTTGTACATGGGTACCTCATCAGGCTTTATGTCGGGACCCATTTTTCTTCTTCTTTCTTCTAGGAAGATGTTGTTTGTATATGGGCACCTTATCAGGCCTTTAGTTGTTGGGCCCCATTGACACATCTTTCTTAGTTGTTTAGGGTGTCTTCCTCTTCCGTCTCCGACTCATCACAACCACTACCCTAGCTTCGATGAAGGGGGTGTTAGTGTGAGTTATCCTATGTGTCCTCCTCTCATATTGGAGGGTCATCTCACATGGGTTAGGTTTAGGGTTAGGTTTAGGGTTTCATGTGTGTCATGCACTAGGGTTACTCAGCACCCTATATATACCCCTTTACTATTCATTTATGAGCATGCCAAGACACTCTATTGTTTTCCTCTATATGTAAGATTTGTTTTCATTGAGCAAGTTCTTCCATTACTAATCAATTCTTCTTAATTACGCTTAGAGCTATCATGATTACGTTGGAGTGTAACTACTTCGCAGTGCCTCGTTTCCATTCGATTCTCAAACTCTTTTCAAGTTTATGTATGCTCTTATCTTGCACCTTAGGGTGATCTTGAGAATCAAAAGCAACTTTATTCTTCATTTTATAACATTTGGTAAATATGAAACTTCATCTTTTACTTTTGGTTTAAGGAAAGAACATTTATCAAGATTTTGTTGTATGGTTCATTGATTGCAAATCTTTTCTTTTCTTTTCTTTTTAGTTGGATTATTTGTTGTGTATGCTCTTCTCTTACATCCTTGGATGATCTTGAGAATCAAAAGTAACTCTTAATCCTCTTTTAAATAATGTGATTTTCTTGGAGAACTACTAACGCTTGAGTGCAGGACCTAAAAATGCTTGTCAAAGAAAGGAGGAATCAAAACAAAGTCAAAACTACTAATACAGTTGTTATATAGGTTGCCAAAAGGTGTTCAAGCAAACCACCTAATTAAACAAGATAAAAAGAACAACATATTCAAAACACTATATTGTAGGTTTCGGAAAAGGGTACGTCCCTCTCCACTCAACTGGAACATAACCCCTTTGGCATAACACCTTAAGATACAACAATGGGGTGGTTCCAGGAACCCCAAAGTAGTCCATGCAAGAGGGAACCTTGTGGATGAAACGGGAAGTGCTCCACACTACCTATCTGACTAGTGATTCCTTTGTGAGATAGCATTACAAGTTGTCCCTATGCGACCCTTTTAAGTACACGATGGATGCATTTACTACCCACTGTGCTTGAAGGGGGAAAGTTGAGATACTCCCAAGATAGTCGAAACTATTTGGGTAAATCATCCCACTCATGGATAATTTTGTAACACCTAGGATGATAGAACCACCTAGGAAGATATTCTTTGGTCAAGAGCCCACTTTGACCATTTCAAAATAGTGTTGAGTTGTGAACCATCTTTGCATCATCACAAAATGTGTGACGTTACTTTCGCTTAGTTTTTCACTTACCCTAAGGTAAGGTGAAACTCTGCCAAAGTGAAGCCAACATTTTTCATCCCCATTTTGATCTACTTCCTTCACATTCTTTTGACACTTTTTGATCAAAAGAAGGGTGACTACCTCTTGTGTTACCAATCGATTGTTTCTACCACTTTTTGTCCATTTATGCCCATCCATGTTTGTGGCTTGGGTTAGTTAAACATCTAAAGTGTGTGGAGACATATTTATATCATTGGTAGCCTTTGTGATCTTGATACCCATGTCAGGATCATCATCATAGTTAGGAATGATTCATCATTTTATCTCCCTTTGACATGTTACCTCATTTGCATTGTCTCGACATAATTAAGATACTTATGTCATGTTTCTCATAAACATGATCTAAGTGTCCGTATTGTGGCGTTATGCTGCCCACATTTTAACACATCCTTAGTATACTTTGACTTAGTTTGATTTCAAACATTGTCCCAAATCTTGAAGGGTGTCACTTACTTTGTTTGCGTCATTTCGATACCACTTTGACACTAATATCTCACTTCTCCACGAAGCTTGATAGACGTGTCCAATTGGTGTGGTTACGTAGCTTACATTTGTAAACCTCACCCTTTAACATTTAGGCCTTGTTGGTTGTTAAACTTGTCATGGTATCCTTTGATTGGGATTCACATCTACCCTTTGTTAATATTTACACCTTGTTCATTTCGAGCTTGACGTAAATATTGACATTGTTGTGTTGATCATCTTTGCATCACATTTTCATATGGTGTATTTCCTTGTTGATTGGCTTTGTGTTTCACACTTGCATGATTGTTCCTTGTGATTATTCATTCAGAAAACTTATTTTCTAGGACAATCCCTCTCGATCTCATCGAGATTGCATCATCATGATGTCTATTTTCCTTAGACCTTCTTCGAAAAATCACACACGCATCTCCATACTTACACAATGTCTAGTTGGTTGTCCTTATGCTACCCAAATCGACATGTCACTTCCTTCCCTTTGAAGGAGTTCCATCACACTATCTAGATCTAGACATTTGTGCTTAAAACAACACCAAAAATGACTAACTATCGCATGGTTCCCCATACTTACAAAAATATGGAACCTAGGTTTAGCAATTCAAATCAAAATATTCCCATTACAACTAAACCTCGTTTGGTTCTTCGTGCTAGAGAGCCCATACGGGTAACTCGTTCCCCACCTTCATCTCATAGTCGGTGGTATGATTTGAACGCTTCTGATCCAAATTATTATTTGAGTTCCCCCCACTCTTCTTCTAATTCTAATCCAAACATTTCCTCTTCTTCTGAGGATTCCAATCCAAATATTTCCTCTAAATCTTCTGATGATTTAGATCCAAACTACTATTTGGATCCAAACTACTATTCAGATTCATCTAATTCGACTCCTAAGTCATCTAATGTGACTCCTATGTCATGGTCCTCCCTATCTTCAGGAACCTCTTCATCATACATTTAATATGACTCCTACGTCATGGTCCTCCCTTTCTTCACAGGACCCCTTTTATCAGTCACCTCAATGACGTCTTCTTCCTTTGAAGATACGTGTGACTCCAAATCCCTCCAATCAAACATCTAATACAATTCTTGAATCACGGTCCTCTCTTTCTTTTAGACCCTTGTTATTATTCATCCGATGTGATTCTTGAATCACGGTCCTCCCCTTCTTCACAGGACCTTCTTCATCAATCACCCCCAATAAGTCTTCCTCCTTTGAAGATTCATGTGACTCAAAGTCCTTCGAGACAAACATCTGAATCGACCCATGCATCACAATCTATAGACTTTGGACTTAATCCTACTATTTTACATATGACATACCATTGTATAGGTAGGTCCACACCACCTTCTTCTACTCCTGAGACATCTAGCTACACATCTTCTTCATCCCCCACATCATTTTCTTCTATCAATCATCATCAAACATCTTCTAAGTCTTCCACACCAATTGGATCTCTTTCTTCCAATCAACCCCTGGTGGTTGATCAACAACTCATACCGATTGATCTCTTTCAGAATGAAGAAACAATCAGGGCATTTATAGGGGCATATGAAGATATTCCTTTAGTAGATTACGAGAAAGGATTCTCTTTAGACTTTGATGCATCTGCATATTGTGAGGAAAAGTTGATTCCTTTTATCAAGAAATGGAGGAAGAGCCTCAGGTCATGCAACTTGACCCTCCTCTTATTCTTCCATCTTCACATTCTTCATTATGTGATGAAACTCCTTGGTCTTGCATTGATCCATGGCCTATCTTCTCATCACCCAATAACTCTTTGTCTATCATAATTCCTCAATCACAATCTCTTATGGGGTCAATGCCAAGTAGCCCTTCATCTTCATCTAGGTGTGGGTCACCTTCTAGTAGCCCTCCCTCTACTATTTGTGGGACATTTTCAGTAGTCCACTATCTTCTATTCTTGGGGCACATCCAACTAGCCCCTTATCTTCTATGTATGGATCACCCCGGTAGTCCATCATCTTCTATTCTTGGGCCACATCCTAGTAGTCCATCATCTTACATCTATGGGTCACGTCCTAGTAGCCCTTCTTCTTCTATTCTTGGGCCACATCCTAGTAGCCCTTCATCTTCTATCTATGGGTCACATCCTAGTAGCCCTTCTTCTTCTATTCTTGGGCCACATCCTAGTAGCCCTTCATCTTCTATCTATGGCTCACCTCCCAGTAGCCCATCTTCTTCAATCCTTGGACCGTATCCTTTTCATCAATCACATCATCCTTCTACCAATGACCGGGGCAAGCCCACCATCATTTCTCTCATTCCTATCATCAATCATAAACGTTCACTTTCTTCTCCTTCTCGAGGTCAGAAAAGTCACAAGTCAGCTTATAAGAAACCCAAATAGGTTCATTATCAAGCTCAGGTCAAAACTTCCAAGAGCTCAAAATCCCCCAACAACTTGAACAATCTCAAAGTTGTAAATCAAGCGTGATTCAAGAATGCACATCAACGTAACCATCAAGTATGGCGCAAAGTGCATAAACCTCTGGATAGGGAACTCAAGCTCCCACATACAAAATCCATGTTTTAGGATAAATCACAGTCCTTTGTTGAGTGTGAACTCACCATGATCATTGAGATCGGGAAAACATGACTCTTGATAAACAAACATGCCTAGTCTCCCTTATCAAGGAAGTCACAAACATTGTTGTTGGATCTTACCACACATAGTGACTTTGTTAGTCCCAACCTCTTAAAACTATCAAAAATCTAAAAATAAAAAACAATTCAAAAATACAAAAAAAAAATTGAGAAAACACAACAAAAATCAAAGGTACAAAGATCAAACATTGCAATCAGGTGTTGCGTACACATGGATATTTCTTTCTTCCCTTCCTTGCTATTCTTCTACAAGTCTTCCTACCATTTTCATCCCTTTGGTGATATTTTGGTTAGCTTATTCACACGCATTTTGTGACATTTATCTCTATGGTATCCATTTGACCTTGGTCTTTTATCACCTTGGTAAATTAAAGAACGACTGACCTCTTAGAGATCCTATCACATTCAACATCTAATAAACTTGTTGTGAAGAAATTTTGGACATATTTGTTGACACTAGCCAATGTCATCATCATAAGCACTTCCACCTCCTTCCATCAAGCCATCAGTGGTTCTTAACCCCTTGTCAAACAAGAGAGCTGAAATAAGTTTTCAGAAAGCAAAAGAATCAAAATCAATCAAAAATCAAAAGCTAAAAGCTAAAAGCAAAATCAAATTGATATATTACTCTCTCTTGGGGTATTTCCAATAATCTCTATCGGGGCTATGGACATGCCTGACTGGGTAAGAGAGAGAAATGTTGTGATTAGAATCAAATACATCTCCATCGGGGCTATGGATGCTTGGCTGGCAGCAGAGCAATGTACGGCTATCCTTTCACCATCCATTCACAAAATCACCTTTCACAATAAATCATTCCTACACATTGGCTAGGGTCTCTTCACTTGTTGTCTATTAAATCTTCACTTCAAGAGGTAATAAACTCCACGTGCACACACTGGATCTCTATGAGTAGGTAGGATTAGTATGTTACCAAGTGTCTCATTTTGGATCTTGTTCAGACTCTTACTCTAGTCCATATCTCATCTTATGATTTTTGCCTTTGGTTAATCACTTCTTCATCACGAGGCTTCTAAGCTACATTCATATCATTCACATCATTCTTCTACTTCATTTAGAACATCCATGTGTATAAGATTACTTGTTTTCCATGTTTGCGGACATGTTTGTCACCTTTCACAAAAAAAATCTTCTCCTTCCTTTCTATCATGTGCTTTTAGGCCAACTTACGTTGGGGGCATCCTTGCTTCTTCCCAACATTTCATTGGTTTATGTTCATCATCATGTTGAACCTATCCATAATGGCCTTGGGTCCCACTTCTACCTGTGAAGAGTTTACCTTTGAATACTCCCACCTAATCATTGGGGCATTTTTGCATCTTCACCTTTCTGGTATGCACATGGCCTTATGCCCTTGTACATCCCATCTATCACTAGGGGCATCCATGCTTCCTTGTCTTCCTGTACATAGTTTCATAAAACTTTCAAAATCAACCAAAACATTCAAATATGTTAGAAAAATCATCAAAAACATTCAAATATGTTTAAAAAAACTTCTAAAAATTGAAAATCATCCTACAAAACATCACTCTTTGGTTCTCACTTGTTCATGTGTGTGACTTGCGGATCATCTTGATCTACCTCCATCAACAAAAGCTAGGCTACTTACTTTGTCTGTACTCTGGGGCACAACGAGTTGCCTGGTACTGTTTCATAGTGCACATTGCTTTTCCATCGGACCCAAGTGTCCTCCATTATTCCCCTCACATGTATCCTTGCTTGGGGCACCATCATCAACCCTTGTCATTAATTTACATAAGTCATAACTGAAGCTCGATAATAAAAACATTATATTATGTTTCTCTGTTAGTTTAGCTTGTTTACTTTCTTGTATTGCATTGCATTTTGTATGTTGCATGGAGTTAGGCATCTTTCACTTTCTCGTATTGCATTGCATTTTGTATGTTGCATGGAGTTGGTGTTTTTAGCAATGGACAATTGTTCATAGTATGGCTTTTCATGTCATTCTACTTTTGTCGTATGCTTATATTTTTCATAAGGACCGATGACATAGCTCTTGTGGAAATATGATGACATCAAAATTGTTCCAATATACAAAGGCTAGAGGCTAAGCTCTTCTCTCCCCTCCTCCATATTTCTTCTGCATCACTTTCCTCTCACCCCTAATCTTCCATCTTACCGGGGCATCCTGCCCCTTTCCATTCTTCTATCTATCTCTCACCTTTTTCGATCGTCGATCATCTTCCTTCATCACCCTATCGACACTCGAGGGGGCATCTCTCCTTCCTACTAATTTTTCTTCTATCCCTTCAAAATTTCTTCCATCTACTATCTTTGAAGTGGCGTCACTTACGCCACCCCAAAGAGGGGAAAATGTAGACACCCATAATTACACCCAAGCAATTTAAATACATAAATTGCTAATTATCCCCCTTCTTGCAAATTGGTGACATATCATCAATAAGCACTCATATTCCCTCTTATTGTCATTAATTAATTACAATACACTAATTGATTAAGTCACCTATCCAACTAACATCCCGATTAACGATCTTCCATTAATTATTCACCCCTTCTATCTAGAATAATTAATTATTATTAATTAATTAGCTTTCCCTTCCATTTAACCAATAAATCAATATTTAATTGATTTAATCCCCTTCTAATAGCCTAAATCATACTAATATTCCTCTAATTAGCTTCTATAAGCTTACATCTACCTATTAGTTAATCACCTTTGATTAATTAAAACACCCCCAACTCCCATGACTTGCTAAGCATAAATTAAACCCTTCTAAAGTAAGGTTACCTTTTATAAAGCAACCTTATCCATTCCTAATCATGTTTTACCTTTATCCCACATGCAAAGGGATGAAGTGTTTCCTTTATCCATTGGGCTATATAAGGATCCCTCCTTCTACCTTTATACCTACACCTAAACTCTTTGAGAAAGCAAATGCAAAGCATATAGCAAAATAGACTAAGAGCTTGCTTACTTTTTGTTTTCTTGAGAGTTCATCATCTTGAAGAGTTAAGCCTCTTTCCTAAGTGCTTAGGTCATATGGGAGGTGTCAAAAGGGTCTTGTAGCCCAACTTTGACAAGCCCTCATTCCTAGGTTCTTGGAACACTAAGGACAACCATTTTTGATAGCCATGGAGCCTACTTAGGTCCCTTCATTTATATGTTGTTAGAGAATAGAGGATTTTAGATGTTTAACATTGTTAGTTTCAAAGTTTTGTATTGATGAATGTTAGCATCTAACCCTTGTTTAATTCTTATCATGATGGTGCTAAGTAGTTTGTTTAACTCTTTCTAATTAAGGCTATTTAGGTGTTATTATTTTACTCATATTAGCATTAGTTTAAAAACAGGTAGTTATTTATTTAGAGTATTTTACCACCTCTACAAGAGAGTGTTCTCTTTGATAATTCTCCTTCATTTGATAATTTTTTTCAAACTCTCAAGCTTTGTGAGACTAAATTATTAGCCATAGGAAAACTTAAATATCAATATCAAGAATCATCATCCACACGCTTTCAAAGTAATCCACCATTAAAATACTCTCCATCTAAACCCATGGACAAAAAACCACTGTAAACATAGTCTCTACTCCTAGGGAGCTTCGACCATAACCATACGAGATGTGATTTTACTAATATTACTACACTTCCCAGCATTTTTCTACCAAAACTTGTTGATAGTAATATTATTACCCTGTCATCACCTCTCGCGACTCTATCCATCTCGATGCAAAGGCGTAATTTAGATGGAAGTTTTTAGTGTGATTATCATCAGTGCATATGACATTCCACTAATCATTTCTTCATGTTACAAATCTTATTCAAGATTTTCTTGAAAATGGTCAAATTGAGCTTTTGGAATCTACAACCTCTACACCTATTAATGAAAATCATAAAATTAAAATTTTTAATAACCCCTTACCAAAACACAATACAAAAACAATGATTCCTCGCTAATTATATCTACCACACAATACCCTCTTCTTAAATCGGAGCTCTTGATTTTTTAGTTGCTAACAATGAAGCTTCATCACCAATCATTTCTCTTTCTAACAAAAATTATCATGCCAATTTTACATCTAATCATTTACATATCCATGCATCTATTAGCTCAACCTCCATCAATAACACTAAGGTTGACCCATCATGGCCCATTATTTCATGCTCCATGTCACTCCTTAAGGATATCCACTTATCCTACATCACAAATCAAATACCCTTTCGTAAAACCCTTTGGGGTTGTTCAGCTACATGTTACAGTTGGCCCTCTTACTATGCTTGTCCCTTTCCTCATTGGAAACACAGTTTAGGGATGCAACATGCTTCTTGGTCTCAATTGACTCATCTCTCTCAATCTATCATTTCTATGAATCATTTGCAACTCAAATTCATTTACAATACACAAGTCATTTCTATTGATGGTGTCCCTCCATCTCCTCCATTATCATCATCTTCTCACATAGTCACTCGTGTTTCATCCACTTATTCTAACATGTTTCATTATATGTTCCTCAAAACACAATCTATTACTAGCTCACCTACTCGAGTACCATCTACATTACCACATCATTCCCACCACCTACATCATTGGTATAGGCCCATTCCTAGGATAGTCATTGCATCTCAACGTTGATCGCCACCTCATTTTATTCCACATGGTTTCTCATCACCTTCACGTTCATAATCGAGTAGATCTCTATCACCAGACATTTTTAATACTCCCAACCTTTATCATATATTCATCCATCACATGTGCATAGACTTCATTCACCAACATAATGTTTGTCTACCATACCACAACTATTAGATCATGGTCCTACGCTTTCATCCTCGTAGCTATCGGGTGGAGGACCTTCATCCTTCATTATCATTGGTTAGTTTACTCATTTCTATATACTTGGGGGTATGGCACCTAATGTACCTTCCTCCTCCCATTTCATCATAGCATATATTATCTTTCCATTTTCATTTTTTTCATCATACGTTTTAGCAGCGTCATTACCCGATGACACACTCTTATGCTTCATTTCACACTTGATTGTTAAGGGATTACTACTACACTGAACCCCACACACTGCACTATAGGCATTATACATTGTGTTTCATCACACATCACACGTCATACACCATACATCATACATTCTCCACATTTTTCTACAACATTGTGCCATTTCCACATTCATACATCATACATTATACTAATCCTCACCTTACACATTTTACATCATACACTATTAGGCTATTTACACATATTTCCTCACATCCTATACATAGGCATATACCATACATCATACACTACACATCTCCACATTATTCATTTTCTACATACTATACTAGTTTTCATTACATGACGTCCATCTAGCATTACATTTATCCCTACATACTACATTACTCATCTATCTACATGTATTACATTACGCGTTATACATTACATTTTATACATTCTACACATCTACCATCACATTTACACACCACGTTTTTACATATTCTCTTCATCACATGGTCATCTTTTATCCTTACATATAATACATTGTCTTCTACACACTTTGCTCACTCACTACCTATGACACACTTTAGTTCCTTGGTCCATACTTGACTACTAAGGATTTACAAATCAAATGGACCTCTTCATTACACATTTATTATTCGGCCTTTCATCATGTGACCATCCTAGGTTAGTGACATATTATTTAGGATAAATCATCATCTATTTTTTCATTTTTGTAGTGGTATACACCTTAGGTTACATCACCACTCCCTCCATTCATCTTATAGTGATATACACTTAAGCTAAATCATCACTTATGCATTCATATTTTCTTGATATACGCTTCATTATAGGGTTCATGAACACATCTTTCTATATTGCATCTCATCACTACACCTACACATTAATCACAATGCATTAGAAACAACACACTATTTGACCATTTCCCAATGACACACTCTCTTTTATGGTTGATTCTTGAATACTGAGGGGAAAATTAAATAAATCTCACTACATACACTTCCATCCACTCGGGGGAATGTGGCTCCTATCATTCCATCTTGCATTCCATTCCATCAATCCACAAGATATTGAATTATTTTGGGGGCATTTACTCTTGTTTACTAGTCATTTTACATGATCACTTCACTACACATCTTAGATTGGTTTCTTATATGTCATTATCTATATCATCCACATATGTGCGTTCATGTATTTTTTAGTTTTGATCGTAGACACGGATATTTTACACGTGGCATGGATGCTCACCTTCTACCCTTCCTACATTGGTCACTCGGGGGATCCACATTCGTTTCTTTCAGTGTTATTGTTTTTATTTTCTACTTGGCACTTTACATTACTTGGTTATTCATGCTTTGACATATTGGTTGTTTATCTAACATGCTAACAGTGTTCCATGTGCAAAGCACTTGTTTTACATGAGGATTACATGTTTCCATGACTACTACTTTTTCTTATTTTTCATTATTTGTTTCTTGTATGCGCACCTTGCCCTATGTTTCGTGTGCACACTTGTTTGTTGTTTGCAGCCATCATTTCCTTGCATGTCTTGCATGACATCGTGAGTGATGTCCCATGTTTGTGACCCACTTTTTTTGCTTACTTGTCTTCTTTGCATTTACACTACTTTTTTTTGGTATTTTTACATTGTTTGCATGTACTTTACACTTATCTTCTACATGCATGTTTTTTCGTACTAATACTTGTCTTTAGGCTAGTCATCCTTGTTTGTGTGCACCTTGGTTTCTACCAAACACATTCCCTTCCCTCTATAGGGAAGAGTTATGAACACATGCGGTTGGTCCACTTTTGCGGGATGCATTCTCCTATCAACGACGTCACATGCACATGCGCCCCCAAGAGAGTTTTCTTTACATATCCTCTTTGGTTTCCAATTCTCTATATTATGATGACGCTTCCTCTAATCCTCGGTGCATTTTACTATTTGAGGCATCGGAAATTCTATCTCTTTAAGGCATCATTTGGGGTTTTTACATACTAACATAGAGATTCTACATCGGTTCATTTCATTTATACATAATGAGTGGGTTTAGATCAGTCTATGAACCCTATACATAGCATATTTTACAGACATGGTGTCCTTAGCATTATGGGAAGAAATAGGCTTAAAGGTTACAGGGTGTGCCTCCTACACTACTTTTTAGCCGGTGGTGTCAAATCACCCAAAAATAGGAAAACAAAAGATATCTCTACACACATTTAGGGAAGCAATTAAATATTGGAGGACATAAAGCATTTCCTCCCTACACTTCTTCAAATGGGTGGATTTGAGATCACCCAAAAAACTCACAGTGATACAATATATCCTTCTAACCTCTCTTTCTCAACATGGATCAGAAGTGCACATGTTTCATTTACATTTGCATGCATCTTTTACATTGTGTTTTTACAAAAACATATTTAACTACTTGATCATTTTCTCCTTGCAGTCTACCCTATGAGAAAAAAGTAGTCAAACCTTGCCATTAAGTGTGGCGAAATTTTTTTAAGGAAGGACTATGAAAATTTCAAAATGCGGGTAATAAGAACAACATCATCAACATTAACAATTTACAACATAACACACTTTACTAACCATGCAGTACATTTACACACCGAGAAACTACACATGAATTCCACACTAGGTTCACTCTCATCGCATTTTCTTTGCATTTTCCATCTTTAGTTTCCACGTTCCTCCATCTTTTTGGCATTTGAAGCTTTATCTAATCCTTTGCGCATTTCTACTACACTCTTCATAGACATCAGTGTACACATCTCTATCTACTTTATGTTATCGGTATTTTTCTCACCAACATAAAGTGGGGAAAATATAATCAAAAAATCATGCACTTTAGACATTATTTATCCCAATCTCATACTACTATTTATAAGGTTCTTGAGTGAAGAAAGTACTAATTAACCCCTCGTATTTTTGGCCATCTGTTTTATTTTATTTCATCATTACCGACCTCTTCCACCCACATGCCCAATCAGCTTATGTCATCCCACATCATTTTAGCATTAATTGAGTTTCCATATTAGTACTTTGGGGTGCCCCCGGTCCCACTAAGAGCACCCTAATCCTTTTTCACTTTCTCACCACTTTTTGGGCTCTTTCTAGCCATTTTACATCTTTATCTTTCTTGTGGTCGACATTTTCAGGGTTAATTACAAAATTAGATCAAGAGAACCCTATAAATATAAAGTTATGAGACCATAATGAGGGACCTAGCATCACTTACTACTATCACTCCATCTAGAGTTGTATCCATCTATTGCATTAGAGATAACTTGCATCCACATAGCTCCATCATCAAGGCACAAGGTCAGGGACATCTACATCACACTTCATAGGGGGAGGGATTCTATTCTATTCCATGCACACATTCTATTACATTTTCTACACATAGTTATTGTTCGCTACTTCACAAATTGTGACTTACACAAGAGCAACCTAGGGCATGTTCACACACACTTGCAAATAGAACTACATCGTGTATGATATGTAGTGCAATGCTCAGCTAGTAATTATATCAGTGGCTAATGAGATCAATCTAACCCTTCATATGCATTATTATTTTTAGGGTTTGATGTTTGTTTTGGGATCTTGCAGGTCTTTCTTTCATCTTCGAGTATTGGCGACATATAGACAGAAAGTGAAGTTGATGTGACACACACCGAGGGTTTTGGGCCATCTACTAAATCAATGAAAACCAATTTTAGATATTTTACATAGACCAGAGTGCCTAGATTGCAAACCAAAGCACCCGTAGATGCCCCAATCCTCTTCCAAGTGCTCTAATCAAGATAGATCCTCTAGATCTACCCTTATCAAAACTTTTACACAATTGTTCCTTCTTCTCGTATTTTCTATTCATACCTATGACGAAATCTCGTCACTTTGTCAAATCAGCTAAGTTATTTCCTCACTCTTTTTTGCATATTAAGGTTAGCATTTCCTTTTACATAGTTGTTTAGCATGCTTACATTCTTATATACTACATTTATATATTTTATTACAATTATTCCTAGCTTATATTAACTAGCCCCACACTACATAGTTAATCCAATTTTAGCTAATCAAAGACTAAGGAGAATTGGATTGAGAAAATCATTGACAAATACGAGGCATTATTTCCTAGACATCACTTATATCATCAAGTATTCCCTCACAGATTTTCTTAAATGAACAAGGTGAAGGAGGAGTTTACAAAAGAGGTCAACCATCTGGATGAGTTACTCCCACTAGTGTCCGAGATGAGTTCCTTCAACTCTCATGCCCTCGTGAGTAAAAATTATTGGAATCAACTAACAGGACTTGTCTCAAGTTTGGATCCACATCATGGATGCGAGATATGCAATGTTTAAGAATTTCATATCTGAATTGGACTCCCACTGAAACATGTTTATGAAATCTTGAACAAGTTCTATCACTATGTTCAAAGATTTGAGTTCCCTCTACTCATTGAGGACTCATCATCATAAGATCTCATCATTGCATTCTAGGATTTGGTCAAGAAGGAGTAGGTGACTCTTTTTCCTTAAATGAAGACAATTTAGAGTAATTACCTGGGTATCGAAGTTGCATTGCTTCAATTGTAATGGATCATGAAGAATGAATCACTCAATGTAAGAAGATCAGTGATGTTCCCAACACATGGATCAAGGTGTTGGACTGTGTATACATTCCAGAGGTGGATAAGTTGATAGTTGTGATAACTTATTTTAAAAATTAATTCAAACAACAAGATTTGGAAGCATGAATCAACAAGATCTTCATCAAGAGAGCTTCATCATCAAGAAATGTCAAATTCTCCCTTCTTTTCTACTTCTCCCTCTTTCTTCTCCCCTTATTATAATTCTTTGTTGAACATAATATTGTATTCTATCCTATTCACTTAAGTGACATGTTTAGAAATTGTAAAATTATTTTCTCAAAATTATAAGAGAAATAATTAATTTTTCTTTTCTAATGGAAAATTAAAGGTCACAAGTGGAATATGGAACATGAAGAGTCATGTGAGGGAGGTGAGATGTCAATTCACATTTCTATAAATTTGAATGGCTTGTCCATTACAAAGTCTCCTAAAAATTAGATCCTGAAAATTTTATTTCTCTCGTAGCAATAGTGGATTGTGATCTTTTGCTAAGATTTGTATCACCAATGCACATGAAATAAAAGCTACATTTATTCCATTCTCCTTTTATTTCATTCTTCTACTTCTCTCTTTTATGCACTTTACAATCATAGTTATATAGTAAGAGATTTATATATTTTATAGATGAATCGAAGAACTTGGTGTATAGGTTTGTTCATCTCACTAGATAGCTTCATTGTTGTTTTCACCTATATTGAATTTTGAACTACTCGATTATTGGGTGTGAACTCTACAATTGGCCTACTCGTGGTAGTAACCTTCGTTGGAAAAATATTCTTATCATTCCTTTCATGGTATCGATTTGAATATTGTTTTTGACATCCGTCTGTAAGTTTCATTTTACAAACAAGGTTTTTTTATTTGTATATATTTGGAATTTCTTATTTTTATATATTTTATTATAATTATTCATAGCTTAGATTAACTAGGTTAAGTCCACTTCCGAACTTTGCAGCATGCATTTTTATACCAAAAAAATGGCTCCATTGGATTTAGAAGGTGGCCTATCAAACCCCAAAATGACCGTTGAAACTCAACCTATGATGGAGATTTGTATATTTGGAATTTCTTTGTTTTTTTCATGCTTGAGTTTATTTTTGTTTTGTAAAAGTGGATGCACATTTAGATCCACTGGCACATTTAAATCTATGTCCGAGAGGAAAAGGGAAATAAAAACCATTTATGGGTTTTGTGTGTTTATTTATAGTTTTTTTCTTTTTTACAGAGTTCCATGATAATATATGATATTGCTACTCATTGTTTGTGAAGGTTTTTGTAAAGTTATTTTGAAGAATTACTTTCATCTTATTGATTGTGGTGTTTTGTTAGCATTTGAGTTCTTTGTCGCTTAGTAAAACAAAATTATTGTTCCTTTTATGGTATAATAAGGTGGGTCCTAAAACAAGGTCTCATGAGGTACCCACATAAAATTAATGGGAAAAGGGACACCGCAAGATACCCAAAACCAATAATAACAAAGTAGAGAGAGAAAATCCCACTACAGGCATCCCAAGAATCTCGGCTCAAAAACATGTATAATGCTAAAGAATTTTGGTTTACACTGTGGTCTAAGCCACCGCTCGATCAAAAAACTCAAAAACAACCGACACTAAGATTCAATAGAATATCTCCATACAAAGAGAATGTCAATAGAGTGATGTCAAAAGTGTGAAAAACACCAAACATAATTCGATCAACTACTACAAATAGGTGTGCCATGATCCAAGAACAATAACCAATGCAACAAGACAATGACACAAGATCTAAAGAAACGGGAGTGTCATGATCCAAGAAAATCAAAGGTAATAAGGAAAAGACACAAGACCGAAGAAGCAAGATCAATCAAGCTATAAATAGGTGTTCCACGAGGCAAGAATAATAACTAAGGAAACAAGGCAAGGACACAAGATCCAAATAAATATGAGTGTCACTATCCAAGAAAATCCAAGGTAATAAGATAAGACACAAGACCCTTCAAGAAGCATGATCAGCACCACACCCTCCCATACTATTGAATGGGTATATTGATACTACAAATCTATATGAGTTTTCAAAACAACTACTCAAACATTGACAAAATAATACTAAGCTTCACTAGAATATCTCTCTCACAAGATAGACTGTATCAACATGTCTTAAAGTGTCGAACATACATATCTAAAATCTCTCAACAAACAAGAGAGATATAATTGTTGGCACTTTATAATTGATTGTGTGTTACAATAATGACATTTTTAAATTTTAGTGGATTTCTCAAAATAAATAGTTTCAATGGAACAAGCATGAAAAATAAATAATTTTAAAAATGACACTGATTTTGGGTTTCCTATCAAAATTTACAAGGTTTTTTTATTTTGGTTTCTTTTTGTTTTAATATTTATTTAAAAACATTAAAAATGTCTTTTTCCTTCACTCTTCCTCAATTTATCAATTCTAGATCTATAAAACATAAGAAGAAGAAAAAATACCCAATACCAAACGTGAAAAACCCAAAACTATTTTTCCAAATTTTCTCTCTCACTCACATAGATTTCCAATATCCTCGAGGTAGTACACATCTACAAGATCCTCGATCCTCACCATAGAGTAAATCAGCAAAGAAAAACAAAAAAATAGTACCTAATGTGAAAACCTAGAAAAACCTAGAAAGCATTTTTCTAGACATTTTTTATTTTCCGGACAAATTTTTTCCATAAAAGGAATTGCTAAGGCCAAATAGGAACTCTATAAATCGGAAGAAAAAAACCCAAGATCAACATAAAAATTTAAAAATCCGTAAATTCTTTTTCTAGACTTTTTTTTCTTCGACACGATTTATTTTCAACCACGGATTTCAAGATTTTCGTATCCTCACCCAAACATGAATATTGTAAATTGGAAGAAAAAATCACAGGATACAAATGTGAAAAACCTAGAAAGTGTTTTTCTATAATTTCTACTTCCACAACATGGATTTCTCCCCTAACACTAATTTCTAAGATTTTTATATCGTTTCAAATAGGAACTCTACAAAGTGGAAGATAAAACCTAGTATAAAACATGAAAACTCAAAAAAATAGGTAGAAACTATTTTCTATACTTTTTGCTTCCCGACACAAATTTCTTACCTTGGCACAAATTTCTAAGTGGATATGTATTTATCTATCTCCCATGTGCAAAACCAAAGAGATTTGTCTCCTTCAATGGCCAAGTTTACAGTCATTTATGAGGTTTTTCCACCTTCTGAATCTAAGCACTCTGTTTTGAGTAAAAATTGATGTTGCAACAAAGTGTTAATAAATTTCAAAATATATGAAAATAAGTAAACCCTTGCTTGTAAAAAAACTTACAAATGGATGTCTACATCATCTACCACTTTGATACCATGAAAGGAACGATAAGAAGATTTTTCAAACCATAAAGATCTCAAATGATAATAGCACACCACATTTAATAAGCTGAAAGGAATTCACTAGAATAACCTTACAAAATGATTTACAAACAATTAGCTAAAATATCATAAATGGAAATCCATTATTCTCAATATATTACATTACATTGCTCAATAATGAGGATGTACATATAGGAGGAGGGAAGTGCAACTACTACCTAGATCAATGGTGAAGAAATCCCATTAATCGATACTTTTTGGCGCTAATTTAACTATTCAAAACTAGTAATTTAACTCCACACAACTAGTAAGCTAACTCAACACAACTAGTAAGCTAACTCCACACAACTAGTACACCTAAAAAAGCTAACCCAACAAGTGTAGGGATAACCCAAGTGCAAGAATTATCCTAATAAACAAATATAAGGATAAATAATAACCTACACTAACACTCACAAGAGTAACCTTCTTTTCTTAATTTATCTCCTTTACCCCTCATCATTGTGATTTCCTCCCTTGTACCCTCGTATGCAAGAATTTTTCCACAGTTCAATAGAGAGTTTCCATGTGTGATCCCCATCCTTTTTAGGCTAACCCATAACAATAGGTAGGATTAGATTAGTTTTCATTTAATAATGGGAGTTGTACCATTTAATACATAGGGGCATATCCCCATGAACATGTGGTGGAGACACCTAATTTTCCTAACTGAAAATTTTTCTCACCAACATTTCTTGGTGACTCTATTAGGGAGAGATTTACCCAAGTGCACCCAAAAATATCTCTGCCCAAAAAAATACAAAAATATATATATTCAAAAAAACAAAAATGCTTATTTCAAAGAAGAATCATTTTTAAGGCGACTCACAAGGAACAAATCCTATCACTTTTTTCCCACAACACGATGAAGAAATTTATAGATTGTACCAATGAGTGATAGTGAATAAGAAGAAGAAGATGGTTTTCGAAAATGTGTGTTTTTGATCAACCATAGTTTTGGACTAGTTCTTGTAAAGAGGAAAACTTGAGAATGATATAAAGGTCTCTTGCTTTAAGAAATAACTCCGCAACTAGACAAACAAAAGTAAACAGGACTTTTTGATGAGGAAGAAGGTAGGGAACTATTAAAATGATGTAAATAAGATACAAGATGTTGTGTGAAGACTACTGACGTGCAGCCTAGAATTTACCAGATAACACCCTAGTCACGTTGGCACATCACTCAGCCTTGACTGAGCACTCACCCAAAGCGCATAAAGGTACCAGGTCCCTCTTTAGGGTTGTTGTAGCAGGATGTTAGCATGATGAAGGGAGAAACATATAGATTCATAACTAATCCATCATTCTACAATGCATGCTACCCTTAGATCTATGAAAGAACAAGCTTAAACAATAATCATGATTGAATTAATAACATGCACTACTCAACTACACACAAAATGACACTTAGATTCAACCAATATCTTCCATTTATTAATAAATACAGAAGCTCCTTACAATATTGTCAATCTATACCAACGCGCATATGGATCTGATACAATAATTCATTCATATGTGTATACACACATTCACACTCTGTATATTCTCTATTACACATATATCCTCGCACATTCATCCATACTTCTACTATGTACCTAACATCATATATATATATATAGGTAGGGACTTTCCCTTCACCTCTTATCTATTCCATAAATAGGTCACATCCTATTGATAGCCACACATTGTTTACAAACATAGCCACACATGCAAGTGTGCTATCTATAGTCCTCTTGTAGTTAACTGAAGTGTCAATTCTATTCTCAGCTTGTCTCCATGAAAAATGCTTCGATCCACTTCTCCAAAGATAGACAATGCATGACACGCACATCCCTACATCGTTGGTGTGTTCTGCATGCCACCTTCTAAAAATAGGTCTTCATGCTCAAAATCGCTAAGTCCTAAAAGCTTGAACTTGCCTTCCATGCACGGTCCTTCTTGTCCTTATGCGCCCTTACATCTGGGCCTTCTTATCCCACGTGGACTCCTTATGTGATCTTTGACATGTATTCTTTGATCAACATTACCCCACACTAATCTCATTATCATCTCCGACAATGGGTATCTCCAAAAATTGAAGTAAAGAATAAAATAATGGAAAGAATAAGAATGAATGAATGTAGAAAAACAAAGAATTTTTATTACACAACCTTTCATCACTTTGTAGTATCAACTTTGGATACTCCTCCTTTATTTCAGCTTCCAAAATTTGTCATTCAAGTGAGTGCTTGTTCCACTTTTTCCTGGATGTCCACAACAATGGATTCCAACTCATCTCCACGCAATCTCTCCTTTCTCATTTTTGTAGAACTAACACAACATTGGACATTGACATAATTCTTCCTTCTAAAAGGTCCATCTTCTACGTAATTAGCTTCCCAAGCTCTTCCAAATCCTGAATCTTGTGTGGTTCTTGTGTTGTTGTCACATGGGCCTCTGCTTCTGCTTAACCATTGACAACCTTTATGCATGTAGCCCAAGGTCTCATCTTTCATCACTTTCTAGACTTCATTGTTTGCTTCTAAGGTCTTTATGTTGATAAGTGCCTCTGGGGCTATGTATATGTTTAAAGCCTAGTTTGCTTTCTTCAATACTTCCTGTAATGCTTACAAAATCCCTTCATTAGATGTGATATTTCTCATCACCGAGGCTTTCTCCTATTCGGCATCTTTCTCTGAGCTTCTTGGCTCTGCATGCGCAGAGGTTCATCTTCAAGTACCAAGTCCACCAACTTTCCTACATAATGTATCACTAAAGGAAACATCTGTGGTACCTTGGCCTCCACATGTGGCCTTGCTCTGATGACATTGTCTCCAATCTCCTCTGCGATGTTGATAAACACTTCATTTTTCTTCTGCACGAAGTCCCTTTCATGCATTATGTGTGCTATCTCTGCGTCCTTTTTCTTCAGCTCCTCACGCAATGCTCTGATCATGGCAGCTTTGTCCATGTTTCTTCTAGCCATCTCAGTAGAAACTTTCACCAATGCATTGCTGACCTACTCATCTACATGATAGTAGGCTTTACTGTCATGTGTCTCGCTTGGGGTGCCTTATTCAATCATCTCAAAATGCATGACTCTTTTTACACATCAAAATAAGGCTCATCCATGTGGGTGTACATTGACCATGATAGTTTCTTTCGAGTGTGCATAGTTGCCATGTCCTCATCCATTATCTCCCACCGAATAAATCCTTCTATGCTATTGTGCTCTGGAAGAGGGTGCGACAATTTTTCCTACATCCTCTACATACCCCATGGTTGGTGGAATGTGCTCTCCACTTGTTCTTCTAGACCATTGCTACTTAGGAACTTTAGCTTCTAAATTTGGGACTTGTGTCTCCATGTCCTGAACATTCTCTGCAATTGTCTCCTCAGGTATTTTCTCATCCTCTTATTTTTCCTTTGATTCCTCACCCTGTTCTTCTATGTTCTCTAGGAAGTGTAGGAGAATTAGTGCACTCTCCTCTAACTCTTCCACCTCCTCATTCAACTTTAGTTTCCTCCTTCTCTCAATCACCTCCTTTTGTGGAGAGAGTCTAGGTGATTTGCGCATAGTGGTTGGAGTAGCACCTTGGGTCCTTGTTCTCCTAAATACCCACTTAAACCTATGCTCCCTTTGGACTACATTCAAGTCCTCATCATCCCCTCTTATGGCTAAGGTGGTGTAATTATGCACTCAGCTTCACCCTTATTTGTAGGATGTCTCCTACCTCTATGCTCCAAACCCCCACTATCTTCATGCTCCTCCTCCTCATCTTCCACTTTAATTGGCTCTGTGGGCTTAAGCGCTGGGATGTTCTCCATTATATGCTTTCCCTTTGGTGGTGTTGGAAGTGCGAACTCACCTTCCACATACTTTTTATTCTCCATCTTTGGCTTCAACTGGAGATACACCAATGCTTGCCCCCACATCTGCTATAGCTAGACTTATTGGCTTAATATTCAACACTTCCAAAATGATCCTCTTTATATAAGCACTTCTTCCAGGATACACATACTTCTTCCTCAATGTATGGTAGTCACAGTCTACCTTTTCTGCATTGAAGACCAATCGGTGTGTGTTTGTAAATCTATGAACAAATGCTTAGAAATACCTTACAATGAATGCGTAAGGAAATTTACACTAAGGGCTCTAGACTCCATCTTTCATTAGGAAGCATGCGATGCAGAAATGTTGATATACAACAAACTAAACTTGTTTCCCTACCACTGCTGGTAGGTCCTTTGGGATGCGCCACTCTTCCCCAAATGCCACGTGCAGAGCCTGTCATACCACTTCTCCACCCTTTTCTTTACATCATCTGTCATGGCCCCCTTGCATAGGTACTTGCTAAATATTTCAGCTGGGGACTTGTTCTCCATGGGGTATTCCCATACTTTTTCCTTCATCCATCTGGTACTTTAATCTCCATGAATACTAGTGATAGTAGAAAATCCCCAAAGATGATCTTCCCTCCTTTACATGCTTCTTTGACTATTTTCTTTGTACTATAGCCTCGCAATGTTTTATATTGTCCCTTATAACATATTACGTGCACACATGTAACCACATAGTATTTACCTATGACCACCACTCCCGATCATTCAACTTTGAACAAGGTGGGGTCTGCGCTTGCTTGCACAACTAGACAGCTTCTTCAATTTTCTATGTCCATTCCACATGACCCTTCAGGTACCCAAACTCTTGTTTGGTCCTTACAATCATGGATTTATTTCGAGATCACCTTTTATGTCCTCTCATGTGGCCTTCATACCTATAACTGATGAGACAAGCACATATGAGATTCTAACTCTGTCCTACAAAGTAGAAGAAGTCTTCATGCACCCTACTCATGAGCCACTAATACAAGGGCTCATACTTCCCAAAATATGGAAGCTCATACAACTGGTAGACCCTAATTCTCTTCAAAAGCTTCTCACCTACATCATCATAAACTGGCATGTCATCCATTGTGCACTTGTTCATCCTAGTAGTGAGCAAGGAATCGAGCTCCTTCTTGTTCTCTAAAGTCCTGTGATTGTATTCACTTACTTTTCTCTTTCTAATGGGTGAATCCCATTCCTAGCCATGATGACTCCTTCTGGATATTACATCTCTAAAAAATGGCTTTCGGGGCCATCTCTTCCTCCTCAACGACCACCTTCTTCTTTCCTTTTACTGTTGTAGATGCCTTCTTTGGTGCCATTTTTACCTTGTAAATGTCTCCTCTTCAACTCTGTAACTTTGCGAATCAAACCCTAGCTCAATTCAATCATGCCCTAGGTGGAAACTTCATAACCTAACTCTTTTTGTCTCCTTGCTTTGCTCAAACCCTTCACCATCAGGACACAAGCTTCTTGTCACACAGATCTAGTTGTCACACTTGGTTTCACACCCTTCACACCTTAACTCGATCACTCGACTCTTCACACTTGGCTCTTTCCTCAAATACTCTTAGTCGCAATGGTAAAAATGAATCCACATTCCATCCTTATATAATTTTTTTCAAATTTTGATACATTTATTGCTCCTTTACCTACCAAATATCCCCTCATTCATTGACCAAATCCATTTTTTCCACATGGTACATCTTCGTGCCCAACTATAACCTTCTAGCATGCCTTCCTACCCTCTAGTCATAAACTTCTCTTCAATGACGCCCCTGCACTGAGTACCTCATCACTATACCTTCTCTTGGTAGCTATCATGGCCTCCACTTACCTCACGTTATACTATCCTTTCATTCATCTCCATCCTTGGTCACTTTTTAGAAGTAATCTTCTTTTGACTTAAAGCACACCCGTAGCAACTTATTCCTTTCACCTTTTAATTCCCATAGTCTTTTTCTTGGATAACTACAACCACCCCACACTAAAAGTATGTGAAGTCCTCTACACATAAACATTATTCATATAGTAATTAGCTTTGTACACACAAGTGCACTTATTCCACAAAAACAACAACTAATATGACAAAGCATAGAAACAATGAAGGAAATACATTAAGGAAAATATAGAATTGAAAACCTAAGCTAAATGGAAATACTTGCCTTATTACAAACACTAGGAAGACTTATTTATAGTAGGGCTTCACCTACTCCCATTAAAGTAACCGGTAGTTGTGTTCCATCAAGTGATTCTAACTAAAAGTGTTTGATTCAAGTATAGAAGTGATAACATACGGCCCCAACCAATGTACTTTGAGCTTACCTAGATGGCGTAAGAAATTTGAGTCATAAAGAAGTACCATTTGTCCAATCTCAAACTTCTTATCCCTTATGTTTATGTCATGCCATGCCTTCTACCTAGCCTTTTCCTGCTTCTAACTCCATCATGTTATGGCTCAACGCTCATCCATTTTAACCATATTTTTGATATGATCTTCTAAAGCATGTTCATCAGCTACACCTCCAGCGCATGCAATGCATAAAGAAGGTAACATAAATTCTATAGGGAGAACAACTTTTGTGCCAAACACTAACTAAATAGTGTGGATTTGTTCAATCTCTTGTAGGTTATTCTATATGCCCAAAGCACAATTGACACTTTTTCATACCAATCCTTTCTTCCAACATCACATATTTTTGTCAAAGTATGGCTCAAAATATTGTTGAAGGCCTCAAGATTCCATTTTCCTGAGGATGGTAGGGTGTAGTTTTATGGTGTGTAACCATAAACTCATCTAATAGGATCCTGATTGTCTCATTCAAAAAGTGTGTACCTCTATCACTTGTCAATATTAAAGGACATCCATATCATGTAAGAACATTATCCCATAGAAACTAGTTGTTGAACTCACTGCATGCAGTCCTTCATAGTGTTGCTTCTACCCACCGTGTGAGATAATCTGTGTAAGTAATGATATAGCATGATCCAATCCTATGTGTGGCTGGTGAAATAGGTCCTACAAAGTCAATGGCCCATTTCTCAAATGGTTCGGCACTAGTAATCGGTCTCAAAGGCATCTCATCTCTTTGCCCTAGTCTTCCAAAATGCTAATAATGATCACATGCCTTACAATATTCTTTACAGTCCTTATACAATATCTCCCACCATAATCTAGCAAGTAGGATCTTCCGAGTAGTCGCATCACCTACATAATGGCCTCCTACAATACCACCATGAGATTCTTCCATGATATCCTTGCACTCATGCTCTAATACACAACGATGTAATACTTCATCTCTACCTAGCTTGTAGAGGTCACCACTGATTAACATAAACTATGCCGCACGTATAGCAAGCTACTTCTTTTCTAATGCTTTCATTCCTTTTGGTGTCATACCTATTCATAAAAGATAGCAATGTCTTCTAATTCCATGGACATGCATTGTAACCTATACAACTATGCATCTGGCATGGTTTCTTCAATTTTATGTGCTTCCTCTCCCTAGTTGATTCTAGATAAATGGTCTGGTCCAAAATTTCTTTTCCCTGGCTTCACCACAACTATGAAGTTAAACTCTTGAAATAAAAGCACCCATCTACATATGCACCCCTATAAGATGGGATTTTTTACCAAGTACTTCAATGCCATGTGATCTATATAAAACACAAATGGTGTTGCTAACAAGTACTATCAAAACTTTTGTAATGCATAGATCATTGACAAAGCTTTGTGCTCTGTAGTTGTATAATTCTGTTCAGCATGAGTCAGCTTCTTACTAGTAAAAGAAATTGGATGATCTATAATACCTTCATCAGGTTGAGCTAACATAGTGCTAATGGCCATGCCAGAAGCATCCACATGCACATGAAATGGTTTATCCCATGAGGGAAAGTGCAGAATGGGCATGGTAGTAAGTTTTCTTTTAATATCTCAAACGTGCACTCATTGTTTCGGTTCTCCCAATAAAATGTACCTTTCCCTTTAGTAATTATTCCAAGGGTGTAGTAATTTTGGCAGACCTTCTTGCATAAATTAGGATTCATTCCGTAAGGTCTCTTTCTAACCGATTGCACCATCCTTAAGTTTTATCTTCATTTCCCAAGTGATTCATGTACACGCCTTTAAGTTCATGATACCCTCGATGTAATAAGTCCTTATAATCCCTAAGTAACTTGATGATCTTTTTACCTCCAGGTCTGACTAGTAGTCTCCAATTATGGCCTCCTTAGGCTCAACCTCCAAACCTATATTTGCCTTCTTTGTCTTCATGGGTTTTTGGTAGGTGCATGTATCCTTGTCTACATTTCTAAGACCTCACACACCCCTTGTGAATGTTCAACATCTAGGTTCTCAACTTCCTCATCATCCACGATGTAAACCATCTTTCCTTTCTCTTTCTCAAGGTGAGTGCGCATTCAAGTAGTATGGAGTCCATTTCTTCTTCCTTTTCAAAACATGCTCCGGACTCTATCTCACCAAATAATTCCTAAATATGCTCTTCTACTTTTGCACTATCTCCCATAGTTAAACACTTGAAAAATTTAACGCCTCATCTACCGAGGTTTAGTTGAGAAGTAGTCAAAAGTCTGGATCATTCCTGTAGTCAAATCTTGCCAGTTCCTAGTTTCTCAATGTAGTTCTGCATATACATACCAAGTGTGTGCATCCTTGTAGCGTAGAATACAATCTATGCACCCAAAGTGAAGGTGGTAATGCTTCTTGTCTTGTTGTCTAGAGTCTCTCACACTGCTGAATGTGATGCTGAACAGGTTGATCACCATGATAAGTGCATATTTGCATAGGTGCATTGTTCTGTATAAACCTAGTAGACAAAGTGACTCCAATCTCTTCCTAGTTTATAAGATTATCTCTATGGACTACCCACCAGCGCGTTGTTGTCTTTGTAGTGTATATACTAACATATCTCTCTTTTTAATTTGATCTATTCACTATGTTTTCCATGGCCTTTAGAAAGGTAGGGAGATCTTCTATCCCTCGTATACCAAGGTATTATGCTACCTACCCATTCAATCGAACGAAGTCCATTTTTGCGCACAACCACACTTTTACCTCACATCCTACCAATTCATATGTACCATGGGCCTAATTATCAAAGCAATACTCGTAGTATCACTAATAGAATGAGAATCCTCCCACCGTAGGATGCCTTCTTTTGATGGCTCATTGACCTCACTCGGGTCTTGAATAGCACGTACATAGACTCTGTTTAAGTTGTCCTCACTTAGAGGCATTTCCATCATATGGCATAGAATTTCCATCTGTCAAAGGTATCACAACCCTTTCCTCCTTGTTTTCAAATCTGATATACCCCTTATTGAATCTCAAATCAGCATTATTCGCATAACACCAAGAGCATCCAAGTAGGGCTGGGAAATTGTCTACTTTTGCAAGTGCTAATACCTCAAAATCCCAAGTGAACTTGGCCTCTTGTATAGTTATAGATAACACATTAGATTATCAGCAATGGGGACCTCCCCATTTGTACCCATACATCTAATGTAATCACATTTACTTCCGCACTATGTCAATCAATATGTTTTTCAATAGCCACCCATCCATAACATCATTTAGAGTAATTTATTTTTCATAGTCAATGCTATCAAGGGGAAGATTTGCATGCAAAATCTATCATCTAGTCTCAAGACTTGTGCATGGAGTGTTCCCTCTTAACTAATTTCCTAATAGTGGAATAATGTTCTCTCGGAAAACATCTCACACACTCTCGCAGATCATCGATATCAATTTGGACCATCTCCGATGCTTTGTTTTGCTCCTTTAGGTTCTATATTTCACCCCAAGATTCCTTAACACTTCCATGGTATCCTCATAAACTTATTTTTGATGAGTAGGATTTGGGTACCTTACGCAAAACCCCTCCTTGGTGATCATAGGCTTCAGTGCATAATGCCTCTCTTGTGCATGCCACTTCAACGTGTAGTAATCTTCATTGTTAATGCCTTAGTCCTTCGCTATCTTGGGCATCCATGATCTTCTACCGCGTGGCTGGACTCTAACCATCCTGGCACCTTTATTTTCTTGCTTATGTTGTTTATTCGGATGCTCATATAAATCCAAGCACTCCTCATAGCTATGGTTCTTTATACGTAAGGAACATGCAATGTTCGATGACATTCATGCCTATAGTGGTCAGGATATCCTCATGTATAACATGTTCCATGAGGGAACTCATCTCTTCCTCCACCACGGCCTCATCCTCCATATCCACCATGATATCCACATCCCCTTCCATGACCTCCTTTAAAACACCCCTCATTCCTTTCATAGCACATTTGATATGATCCCCGATCCAGTTTGATTATGATCCCAGCAATGTTTGGCCCCCAAATCCGCATTTAAGGGGCCCAAATTGTGTTTTTATTATTCTTTGCTCATTCTTACTTGGAAGATGAAACACCTCGTCTTAGAATAAAGTATTATAAATACATATGTAACCTAAGAAGAGATAGACATCTCTTGGAGAGATAATTGATGTATTTCATTTGAGTAATTTACATCTCTTTTCGTAGAAGGTTTAATTCATTTGGCACATCCTTAATATGTTCCTTACCAATCCCAATCAACTCAACCCTTAAATCTTCATACCCCAAGGTCTATAAAGCATCCCCGGATCATGGGTCAGGACCTATAAATTTTACAAAAGCAAGATACATTCTTCTTTATCACATGATGTAACAAAGGAAAATGACTAGCATCATGATTCAAATGATAGATCTCATAGTCCAACAGTAATGAGCATACGATCTCATGCGAGGGAAAATATCCTTGGTGTGACCTTCCACTTCATAATCTATACACCAAATTCCTAAGCGCATTTCATGGGCTGAATTTTCTGATAGCTTCTCTAACTAATTTTCTATAGCCACAATATGTGCCTCTAGAAATGGACTAATGCTAGTGTCAATGCTCCCAACTACCTCAGCACGTAAATATACTTCCAGTGCTTCACATGGATCAGTGTATGTCTTATGTGACAACACCCTTCTAAAAGGTGTAATCAATCCTCCAACGAACCATTATGCATGTTGGCTAGCATGAATATCATAAGATAGATTAGATATAAGTGTCTTAAAATGAGCATCATACTCACGTACACTCTCAGTAGTTCCTTGCTTGATATCCTTACATGCACTTATACTCTTCTACTCAAACTCAGGGATATGGAACTCTTTCAAGAAAGCATCCTCAATGCTGCATAATCCACGCAAGTTTGATTAGGGTCAAACTTCCTATACCAGCTGTGTGCATGCCCTTGTAATGTAATGGTAAATTGACTTTCCTTTCTCTCAACAACCATGATCCCTTTAGTGTGCCATAAGATTTCACACATATGCACATGTTCGACATCATCCTCTATACCTTTATACTCAAGGGAGGTAAAGAGACATCTCTATATAGATATTCTATGGTTGTTGTAGACCTTGACCACCTCCTATAGATCCTCCTGGGTTCCCTCTACCTCTAAAACCACCAGATCCATTGAAACTAGAACCACCTATACCTCTTGATCCACCACCAGTAGTTGGAATAAGGCATGTAATGTAATCCCCGTGCTCCGACGGTAGTACTATATTGAACCCCTTTACACAATTCTGTGAGGTACTTCCACTTCCAGAGGTGAATCCAACATTCTACACACTCACATTCTGTGGATGATGTGCCTAAGAATGTTCCTCCAAATGACATTGAATTCATCTGTCCTACCATTGATGTACTCGATCCCTGATTTACTCCTGCTCTCCTACTTCCCAAATTAGTTTTCTAGTTACTTGTCTTACTAGATACTGGAAAACCAAGCACAAAGGCTAGGTCACCAGGTGGATTAAGATGCACACCCATGGTCCAAGTAGTCTCTGCTAGCACACTTCTATGTGAGGCCGAGGGGGGATCTCTATCATGCTTTCTAAGATGGGGAGTTCTGATGCTCTGGCTCCACGTCTTCTACGTGAGCTATAAATCCTTCACGAGCCATCTCTCTCCTCCACGCCATACTTTCTACAATAGAAACGTTGTTTCTCTATCTCCCTCTTGCATGCCTCATTATACTTAAGCCACCTTTCCTCTCTCTACCTTTCTTCCGCTAGGTCTACCATCTTAAACCAAACCTATTCCTACCCTCACGCATGGTGAAGTTTAGTTAGCCATCGGTTTACTCTCCAGGTTCAAAGTTACCATCAATATTTTGATCACCAAAGGAATACCATGTAAATATGTTCCACTTGGATACCACAAAAACTGGAATTCAAATTATCTTTGGGAAAGATTACATCAAATTTAATACTCTAGAATATAACTATTTAGAACACCACAAAACCACATATCCACAAATCGCGGTCCAAATCAGATCGGCATCATAAAGAATCTAAAATTCTTCCTGTGTCCAGACAAGTGCATGATACCTCCAATTCCACTAGGATGCATAAACAATAAGCCACTTATATAGTTCTACTGGAAAGATAGTGAAAAAGATCTCATATAAGTTGTCATACATATTCTATTCTACCCAAGTGTGTGTTAAACTCATATCCACTGTTGAACCGTCATGCATATTCTTCCTCCAGATCGTGTATCCATTCCTCAATACTTGCTAGAGTTAATCGGTACGTCTTCATCGTGAACCATCCTGAAAACAATTGAAAAAGAGGTCCCAGCAATAGAACTAATGATGCAGCCTAGAATTTACCAGATAACACCCTAGTCACACTGGCACATCACTCATCCTTGATTGAGAGCTCACCCGAAGCACGCAAAGGTACCAGTCCCTCTTTAGGGTTTTGTAGTAGGATGTTAACATGATGAAGGAGAAACATATAGATTCATAACTAATCCATCATTCTACAATGCATGTTACCTCATATCTATGAAAGAACAAGATTAAATAATAATCATGATTGAATTAATAACATGCACTACTCAACTACACCCATAATGAAATTTAGATTCAGCCAATATCTTCTATTTATTAATAAATACATAATCTCCTTACAATATTGTCAATCTATACCAACACGCATATAGATGTGATATGATAATTTAGTCATATGTGTATACGTACACTTCACACTCTATATATTCTTTGTTACACATACATCCTCATACATTCATCCATACTTCTACTATGTATCTAACATCATATATATAGGGTGGGGACTTTCCTTCACCGCTTATCTATTCCGAAATAGGCCACATCCTATTAGCCACACATTGTTTAGCCACACATGCAAATGTGTTATCTATAGTCCTCTTGCAGCTTAACTCAAGTTTTAATTCTATTCTCATCTTGTCTCTATGCAAAATGCTTCATCCACTTCTTCAAAGATACACAATGCATGGCACACACATCCTTACATAATTGTTATGTTCTACATGCCACCTTCTAAAAATAGGTCTTCATGCTCAAAATCAGCTAAGTCTTAAAAGTCTGAACTTGCCTTCCATGTCCAAGTTTTTATTTTCCTTCCACGCCCTTGGTTCTTGGCCTTCTTATACCACGCAGACTCCTTGTGTGATCTTTGACATGTTTTCTTTAATAAACACCTACTAAGACCAAGAATCTACAAAATATAATACCCTCAATCACACACATTTGAATGAAAATCTTAGGTCCATTTCATTTATCACTCTCCCTTGGGATGATTTCCTTTCATATAGAAATGATGAAATGGCAGCCTTGAAGATTGAGTATGTGGAAATAATTGTGAGCGTTGCACAAGGAAATTTCAATCCTCGATCTACCTTGAAATTTTGAAATATGTTAAAGCCTTACAAGATATGTACAAATGACTTGAAGCACTCCATAGGAAGGAAGAAGAAGAGGATGTTTTCCCAATGGAGGAAGTTGTTAATGATTGTGCATACTATGAGGTGTTCATCCCTGGAAGATTCTTGGATGCTTCTTAGGAATGTCTTATCCTTGAACCTTATGTTGAGAATAAAATCAAACTATAGGGGATGGTGAAGAGATGGTGAAGAGTCTATTGAAGGAAACTTTTTCAAATACACATAACACACTAACAAGTTGAGAACATTTTATTTCATCTCCTTCCTTTAGATGATTTTATTACATATGGTGATGAAGAGATGTACATGTTGAAAAGAGAATATGGGCAAAAGATTCTAAGTGTAGCAGAAGTAAATTCTAACCCCGAATCATATAATAAAATTTGGAGGTATGTTTTAGCTTTGTAAAGAAGGTATGAACACCTTGAAGCACTTTGTGTTGTCGAGGATGAAGAAACTCAAGAAGACCCTGGTGATTTTTTTCACACTATAAGGTGTTCATTCCTGGAATATTCTTCTATGCTTTTAGGAATATCTCACCTTGAACCTTTTGATGAAATTAAAATCAACACCTTAGATAATGATGAAGAATACATGGAAGTAGAACTGACATTCATCAACTCATTTTTTCTCAAGGCACATCCATTCGATGAAACAATGAATTCGAATGAGGAGGATTATTTTTGCACAATATAAGATCCAATGCCTTTTGAAGACTTCACCAACAATAAATAAGTAAAAGAAGCTAGTCTTGCATCCCAGACTCAAGATAATGATTTTGAGGTAATCATGGATAATATCCTTTCAAATTTTGATCTTTCAATCGATGATGGAATGAAGATAGTTGAAGAATCAATTTCCCTTCCCATTTAATCATGGATGACCAAATGGAAGAGGAAAAATTATTTTTCAATCCAATGAGAATGGGAAATTTGAGCATAATATATTTGAGGAATCAACTCCATCATTCTTACCCAAGGATCATAATGTTGATCATCATGGTGAGTATGAAATATTTCATTTTCCATGTGAGTAAGAGGATTTAATAATTAATGATCAAGATAAAGTTGAAAATTCTTCCCATATTGCTGCCCCAACATGGTTCTATGCTTCCCATCATGAGGATAATGAAATGGATTTCAAGCTCAAAGGATTTCCCTTTCCACAAATCATGGATCTCTTCTCCTTGTTAAAGAATGTTAAAACCAAGTATGCCCATGCTTGTAAGAAGGTGAGACTTGGATGACAAGAAATGTCAAGAAAGAGAACGAAGAATTTTTGTGTATAGATCATATTTTCAACCATCTCCTAGAGGCACAATGGAAAAGATTCTTCCCATGAGGATGAAGATGAGTATATGGAATGATCGGAAGAATTATCTATGCAAGAGATCTTGAAGGTTGTGGAAGAGACTAAAGACCCCCAACTTAGTCTCGAGTTCTGAGTCGAGCCATAGAAATACAAGATAGGTATGAATCAATTTGTGCCTTTCATTTTGATACACCAATGTTTGATTCTAATATGGAGAAGATCAATGAGGTTGATGTCTTCCGCAATGCCTTGGCCAATGAGAGTGAATGTGAAAGTATGTATTTCTCTTTTACACTTTAGAATAAGGTCATGAATGTAAGAGAAATGATATTCTTGAACCCACAATGAATATTCCCAATCTTGAATACATCTCCACCATGAAGGATGATAGTGAGAAAAATGGGGAGCCGATTTGCATTGAAAATTTTCTTCAAAACAAGGTGAAAAGTTGCTGAGTCTTTTGAACTCATTCTCACCTCTATTGAATGCCTACCAATTTAAAAAGAATCCACACTACAATATTCACTCATGAATGAAGAAGGCTTCTATGACCAAATCAAGGATTGTGGTTTTGAGAATGATGTCAAAACTAATTTGGAGTGAATGGACATTAATAAAAATTGTTTCAAAAACAAAGAAAGAATGTGTGGGACTCTTGTGAAAAAATTAAAAATTATATTGCACTACTATATTTCCCAAGCCTAGATTTGTCTTGAATATATTTCCATCCTACAAAATTTTCTATATGACCATAAAGGCTTTTGAGTCAATGATGTAACCTCTATTTTTGAAAGCCCTTACTTAGAACAACAAAGTGAGATGTTCAAAGGAGCTATTGAATGGGAAGAAAATAATTTTTTCTCACTCCTTCAGAGTACCTTGTTGATCCAAGGGATTTTTCCATCTTGTAATTCCATGATGATGAATTTTTCCATAACGAGATCAATTTTCCTACTCTTAAAGACATGGAAGAATGGTGTATCATGATCACAGGACATCAAGTGGATGTTGTAAGATGCAAGAGTTTTAAAAAAGGGTGACAAATTTTTCATTAGATGCAATAATTTTTTTAGTGTATTGTGAGTATTATGATGGGATTTTGTGTTCCTTCTTCTTCTTAAGCCATGTAAATCCATCACATGATCATGGTATGATCAAATAGTAGTTTTTGTGCTTCAAATATCACATTCTAGTTTTTTGTTCAATAATGGCATATACTTTCCCAAACCATCACTAGGTATGTACTTATTCTTTCCCTACCTTTATAAATATCCCTCCCCCTATATATAGTTTCCCTTTTCTCTTGTGTTTTGTTTTCCCATTTCTAGTGTGTTTTCCTTCCACATATTAGTTTGTGTGTGTGTGTTTGGAAGAAATTACTCCTTAAGCCCAATGGATAAGGCATTGGTCCATGAAATGAATTGAGATTCTAGGATTCTTGCATGTTATTTCCTTGATGCACTTGATCCACAACATTTCCATAAACTAGAGCCATTGTTTTCATGAAAATGTGCAACATGAAAATTTCATATTTTCAAACATGATGAATGACCCCAAAGTCAAAAATTTGATTTTAAACCTTCTTAGAACTCTCATAGATTAGTTCTTTCCTTATGTAATGACTATCCCCATCATCCTTCAAGTACCCATGTGTTGAAAAAATGAAAACAAGCTCACAGGTTCCTTTTTGAGAAATTGTCTTTCAAGGTTGATCTTTCAACAGCTTAAGAAGGGCTATTTTTGGCCTTCATAAAGTTGATGCATATTCTCCAGAGCATATTGGAAGTCCTAAATTCATCAAGGAGGTTTATTCATGAGCCAGATAATTTTGTAAATTATTTAGAAATATTTTGGAAATATCCATAGGTTTAGGAGAAAGTTCAGCAAAATCAAGTTTTTGAGGCCAAAGGAGCTTACATTATGAAAAAGCACCTGAGCTTTGAGAGATGATTCTGGGAGCTCCAGAATGATTTTGAGGTCAAATAAAATATCAATGGAAATATGATTTAATTCCTACATTGTGATAATCTCATGTTTTTCACAACACCCATGCATTTCTTTCAACAACTCATTTTTCATGGAGACATATAATCGGTAGTCCCGAAAAAAATGTTAATTTTGAGGATGTTTTAACCTGAATTATACCTTAGACCCATACCATCCTTATCAAAAAAATTCAAGTAAAATTTATATAAATAAGTTCCCAAAGATTCATCCTAAATCCAAAATGTCATTCTCAAGCTCCTCTCCAAGGTACAAGCTTTGTCCTTATCCAAAATTTCAAACACACGTGTCACCATGAGGCTAATTCACACTTTTTGTGTCCCTTCATCCATTTCAAAGGTGACAAGTAGGTTATAAAAATTTCCCCCAACCTTATGCCTCATGGACCCACCATATGACTATGTGAGGCTCTAGATAAGAACTCTTTGCCAAATTTCTAGCCCCACTCCAACTCATGCATGCATGTCACTTGTCATCCAAGGGATAAGGTGCACTTTTTTTTTTCCTTCATCCCATTCTAAGGGGATGGTGGGGGAAAAAACTACACACCTCCTTCCTCTCTCTCTATCTCATGCTTATAAAACATAAAGTTGGTGTATTTTTCCATCTCCCCCATTTTTTCTTCATTTCTACCTGAACTCCTGCAAACAATTTCCAAAATTTCATGCATCCATTTTTACTTTTCCATTTCATTCTCCATGTTTTTGTAATTGAAAAAAATAAATATCTCACAAAATTTACATTTTTTCCAAGTTTCGTGCTCATTTTTTTCGCCTGATTGACTTTGTGCCTTGGATCAAAAAATATTCATATCTAATAAATCAAAAGTGCATGGATTGAAGTGAGTTTTTTTTTGTTTCTTCAGCATTTATATGTGCCTTTAATACCTAAGTGATAGCACTTACATGCATTTCCCATATTTTTATGGCAAATAAACCCCATTTTCATGCCCTCTTTTCGTAAAATTTTATTTCTTGTTGTTCCAGAGATCGATTTGAGCTAAAATTTTATATGTGAGATAAAGAGAAAAAAACCATCTAAAAAAGTTGGTTTCATCGAAATCTAAGGTTAGGTAAGAAAATTTCCAAAAATATTAAGTCTCTAAATGAGTACTAACTATAAATAGTAAACTCACAAAAATAGAATCTTTCTTCAAAGGAAATGTTCTTAGGGAACAACTAGGACAACAAAGAGAGGTGGTCGAAAGTGAAAAAGTGAAAAAGAAAATTTTCTAAAAATAGTAAATCCTCATGCTAAGTGCCAAATTTTGTAATTGATTCTATCCCTATTCACCTCTCTACTTTGAAAAATCTTCATAGGGGTGTGCGATAGTGGTGTAGATAAAACGAGACAATTCATCCTTCATAGGTATCTCAAGGAATTATATTAGTCATAGTAGTATACATGAGTAAAGTAGAACACCACGGGATGGAATAGGCATAATCTAGAGGCATCGTGCAATCTAAGTGGATATTCAAAATGTTCAATAGCTCCAAATATCATCATTGTAAAAATTCAATCAGGTTGAGAACATTTGATCTCCCTCAATGAACAAGTTAAGTGAGCTTAGTGAATTGTTTAAAGTGATCCAAACTAGTTGAAAGAGAGATCCATCAATCGAGTAATTCATTACAAAACATTCAAGTATCTGAGCATATATCCCCAAAGGTCATAGGTTCCCAAAATAAAAATGAATTGATTCCTCAACGAGCTCTAGAGAATGCTCCATTAGAAAATACCATGTCAACACCTGATGAGCCATTCCCATGGATTCTCAAAATGATCAGCAATGAGCCAAAGACAATGCACCATGTTTCCATAGAAATTATCAAGGAAATATCATAGATATGGAAGCCCAAAAGGATAAAAAAATCTCAAATGACATCTCTCTTCTTTAGTGGAGCCTCAAGTAATTAGTATGTCAAAGTTTCCAAGCCTAATTTCAACAATAATTTTAAGGAAATGACTTTTCATACTATGAGTTGACCCACATCTCATTCGGATAATCCTTACATGAGGTTTATTCCTATATTTTCAAGGAATCATCCTCATGTATCCTTGCTCAAAATGAAGAGTACAAGAAAACAATTGGGAAATTAGAGAAACAGTAAAATCTCTCAGTTCCTACATTCAACCCTTCTCAGAACTTGAATCACCATCCTCCTTTCAATCAAATACATTCCTCCAACTAATAGTGTTTTGATGATGAAGTAGTTAAGAAAGCATGAGGATACATGATGTGGTGGAAGACCAATGAGAAGTGGATTGAGAAAATCATTGAGAAAGGCAAGTAATGTGTCCAGATATCACTTCTCTCACAAATTATGCTCTCGCAACATTGTCTAAACTAAAAAAAGAGAAGGATGAGTTTACAAAAAGGTAATCCATTTGTATGAGGTACTCCCACTAGTGTTCAAGATGATTTCCTTTGACTATCATGCCCTCATGAGTAAGAAAGTGTTCGCATCAACTATCGAGTACTTGTCTCAAGTTTGGATCTACATCATGGATGTGAGATATGTAATGCTCAAGAATGTCATATCTGAATCAAAATCCCATGGGTAATAAGTTTCCAAAATCTTGATGAGGTCTACTACTATGTTCAAATATTTAAGTTCCCTCCACTCACTAAGGACTCATCATTAGAAGATCTCATCATTTCATTCCAGGAGCTAGTCAAGAAGGAGGTAGGTGACTCTCTTTCCTTCAATGAAGACAATTTAGAGTCCTTAGTTGGTATTAGAAGTTGCATTTTGTAATTGCAATGGATCATGAAGAATGGCTCGATCAATGTAAGAAGATCAGTGATGTTCCCAAACATGGATCAAGGTGTTGGACTATTTATGCATTCCAGAGGTGGACAAGTTAATGGATGTGATAATTCAATTCAAAAATGAATTCAAGGAACAAGAGTGAGAAGCATGAATCAAAAATTTCTTCATCGAGAGATCTTCATCATCAAGAAATTTCAACTTCTCCTTTCTTTTCTAATTATTCCTCTTCTAATTATACGTTGAGCATAATCATTGTATTCTATCCTATTTACTTAAGTTACAAATTTTGAAATTGTTAAAGTATTTTCTCAAAATTATAAGATAAATACTTAATTTTTATTTTCTAATGGCAAACGAAATTTCACAAGTGGAATATAGAACATGAAGAGTCATGTGAGGGAGGCGAGAGGTCAATTCACATTGTTATAAATTGGAATGGCTTTTACATTCCAAAGGGTTTTGAAAATTAGATCCTGAAAATTTATTTCTCTATAGAAATAGTGGATTGTGATTTTTTTTTAGCCTTTTGTTGGACCCTAAATACTGGCTAAGTACCAAGAGTTGCACATATGTACATGATCAATAAATATAAGGGCACTCAGGGAAAAGCACACAAAAAAATGGTTTAAGAATGGTTTAAGTGAAACCAAGACACGCGTAAGAGACAAAAAAAGGGTTTAAAGGACTTAGCCATATTTGTCATCATGGGGTCACTTGAGGAAAATCATGACGACCCGACTACACATGATAAGTGGATATGGTGCCATCCTAGAACCTTTCAGACTAAGAAAATAATATTCCATGTAGGGAATATTCCTAGAAGCATCATTATAGTTATTGGAAGGTTTTGCAAAGAGGATAAGCATTCGCCAATGGAGGACCACATTGACACTTGGCATGCGATCGGCTGAGAAAATTCATGGCAAAGTGGACATTGGTCCTATTTAAAGAAGTGTTTGGGATAGGAACATGTGTGCGAGATATATAAGAGAGAGAGAAAGGGAAGTGGAGAGAGAGAAGGTAACAAGGTGTTACAAAAATGTTAGAAAATGCTAAGGGTTTGGAGCTCATGGTGTTAGGGATTAGAGTTATTAGTTCTAGAGGGTTGTAAGGGATATCATTAAGCGTATGTATGGGTACTGGGGTTTATAACAAGGGTTATAATGGGGAATGCATAGTTAGGATCTCTAATCATATTAGTTTACAAGGGTTGGATCTTTGTAATTTGATGTATATGGTCTAAGATGACCCTTTTGAATGTAGTATGGCTACCAGAGAATCTTTTTAAATCAATATACATGGATCTATTTTTATACCTTGTTTATGGGTGTAAACCCTCATGTTATTTGGCTTTTCATGACTCGAGATATGGTTTCTTGTGCTTCATATAATGTTTATTTAGCTTTTGTGATGTATTGATGTGTAGATTTGTTAGTTATATCTTCTTCCTTTTTGAGTAGATGTATGTACTTCTATTTCTATAAATAATCCTCCATTAATGGTGGAACTCTCTTACAAATCTCACATAAAGGAGGGGCTCAAGCCTGCACATGCCTCAAGTGAATGTTCAACATATATTGGGTGGTAAGTCGGCGCGGTAGAACCTCTTTTGAAGCTATTGTGAGATAAATGTGTGATGATGGAGCACTTGACCTTGGATAGTGTCAAATCATGGCTCAAAAACATGGAGGATGAGTTTTCTCAGAGGTTCAATACTAGATCTAAGTTTGATGCATGAAAATGGGTGGAGGAGAACCTGTATCACGAACTCTATGAGACATTTTTTGTTGTTTCCTAGTAGAGTTGTGTGAATGGCTCTCATCATATGCATCAAGGAAAAGTTTGTATTATAGACATAATTTTTGGACCCAAGAGGAATATCAGTGGTTGCATGATGTCGATCTAACATGGACCCATGTTGTTGATCACTGGTGGAGTAGAGTGTTGACTAGTTATACCTGGAATACACTATTTCTATGTATTCTTTCCCGAATATTGTTGAGTTCAAGTTCTTGAGGGATCCTAGAGGATCTATCTTAAGTGTTATTCCATTAGCTATCAAGATCCTAGTCATTTATTTGAGTTTGGAAGCCTTTCCTATGGCTAGTTAAACTCATATAGCGTGGGCGAGTGGGAATTGGCATGGTAGAGGATGGTAGACCTTGCGGAAGAAATGGAGAGAGAGGAGAGGCGGCTCAAGTATAATGAATCTCAGGAGATGGAGTTAGAAAGATAGTGTGAAGCTACAGGAGTGATGGATTTATGGAGGTAGACATTGTGGGAAGGATTTGAGGTTCATGCAGAGGACGTGGAACCTGAGCAGTCTGAGCTACCCCATCTTGGAAAGCACAGAAGAGAAACCCCCTCGGCTTCTGGAAAGAGCTCATCATATGAAGAAAGGATGAGAGCCATAGGAATGCATCTTAATCCATATGGTGATTCAGACCCTTACACTTAGTTTTCTAATTCATGAGATATGTTTTCACAATCCAATTTAGTATCGGGTATTCATAATCAAGTGACACCTAGGAGGTATAATTTTTCATTCGGTATATCTATGGTTGCCAAGTCATTTCCTATGTTTGGGGGTATTTTTTCTAGAAAAAAATTTGGGAAAAGTGTGGGATCACAAGGTTTGAGTATCATGTCTGGGAGTGGTGTAGGGAATACATCTAGGAGTGGTTTGGTATCACAAACTATCGACGCGTAGTTTAGCACGACGGTGGGTTTGCAAGGCACGGCTATGTTAGGCCCCTTATCTACAACAAGAGAAGGATATGGCAGATCTAGAGGAGTTATAACTAGTGGATCTAGTGGTTTTGGTGTTAGAGGTAACATCAGAGGGAATCAAGGTCATGGATCGTGGACAATGTCCACAACACCATCAACATGTGTTTTATGATATGTTGCTCCACTTATCTGATTACAAAGGCATTGAGGATGTCATGTAGAACATGTACACAAATGAGATTTACTATGGCATGTGAAGGGAATCACTTCCTGGAGTAGAAGGCAAGTTAGTTTGCAACCACATTGCAAGGATGCGCACATAGCTAGTACAGGAAGTATGAACCATACCAGACAATGGTGGATTACATTACATTGTGTAATGCCTTTTTGGCAGAGTTCCACATACCTGAGTTTGAACATAAAATCATAAGCGCATTGAAGGATATTTAACAAAGTAATGTCGGAGAGTATGTGGGAGTATGATGTGCATTTCAAGACTCTCTATCCAAGTTATCTTATGACATTCACCCTTTGCAACATGCTCAGTGGTTCATCAAAGGACTGATCACACCGTTCAGAGGGTGCTTTCACATAAGACTTTTACAGATCCATGTGAGGCCTTGGAGGCTTCCTTACGTGTTGATGTAGTAGGAAGCATTGATACGATTTATTCCATTCCTAAAATCCCAAATTGTTCTGCAATGGAAAAATAGTTGGAGAAATTGTATACAAACTCGGCTCATGAGACTCATGACGGGTTATGGTATATGGATTGTGAGATAGAAGGGAATAAAAAGGATATTTTTCCTCGAGATCGATATGCGTGGTGGTAGACTATGAGATTTACCATGGAAATCATGATGCAAGTATGTTTCACTCTTGTATCACACAATCCATAAGAATGTGTCTTGTTATTGTAAAATGTATACCTCTACAACTCATGACACCAAATATTATAGATTAATTGACCAATTACATGATTCCATTGATACTAGTGTGCACCAAACTAGTATTTCAAGCAATTATAGGATGAGGGTTGTCATTATGAAGGGTTCCTAGATGGAGGGAGTTGAGGTAGAGGCTTTTACAAAGGATTTAGAGGTTGTGGCAACCATAGAGGTGAAATAAGTGAGTTCCCACATGGGACTTGTTACAATTGTGGGTCTATATAACACTATAAGCGTGAATGCCCCAATCTATTACAATCCTCTTAGTGTGAAAGAAGCATAAGTATGAGGAATTCCTAGAATTGTTTGAATACATGAGACAGAAGCAGTGGAAGGATAAGGTCATTGGGATGGTGAGAGTAAAGCATGTTGATCAACAATGGATGTCAAGAATGGCATGTGGGTCTGAGTTAGAACTAGTACTAGTGATGATGTGAGCTAAGGCTATGCATGCCAAGGAGATACCAAAGCAGAGGCTACTAATTACAAGATAAGAAATAGTACATGAGAAGTATCTGGACCCTACGCATCAGAAGGAATTCTATCAAGAGACCGTGGAAGTAATCAGAATTTTCAAGGGGAAATTAAGTATATAAAGAGAAATCCATGAAGTTGAAGCAAAAGAAAGGTGTTGAGATCCCTAAGGTAGATATAGATGATGTTAAAAGGTGTGTAAGATGCTACACCAAGTGAATATCATCCTTATATTAGGAGAATGGTTGAGAGATAAAGTACCAGTGCATGAGGAGAGCACAAGAGGTAAGTTTTTCATGCTAATATAACTCGCATATCCTTGACTATGATAAGGATATTTCCTTGAATGCGAGTTTTGATGGATGGTTCCTAAGTAATATTCTGATTTACATGGGCTCAAAAGTTAATGTTCTCACTTTGGATGCATGGAATCAAACAGGGAAGGCCCCATTACACCCATCTTGAAATTTATCGTATATCACTAATAAGACAAAAGGAATGCCCATTGATGTTTTAAAGGATGTTGATATCACTATGAAAGGGGAAATTCAATTGAGACTTTGAGTCTTGGTGCTTGTTGAGGTGGACAACATTCCAACGTTACTTGGGCACCCTTTTTGCTATATAAGAACAATCTTGACTTATGTTTCATAAGGGGTATATAAGTTTTGAGAAAAAGGAGGAACGTATTATCATCCCTTTAATAAATGGAAAGTCACCACCTATACTAAGCCCTTGGGAGAAGAAGACCTAGATATAATATATGTGTGCACCATCGGGGACCCCGAGGTTGTGTAACCAACAAAGAAAGTGTTATCTGATGAGAAGACACTCAATTTGTGAGTGATACAACTAGTGTAGCATGTGAAAATTGGGTACATGGGACATATGAGTTATTCAAAAGGTAGTTAAGAGGCTTTGTGATGAGAGTAAAAAGGTCACTCATTCAAACACCTAGGAGGAAAGAAGTTTCCAAGTTATAATGGGGAAGCAAACCTAATTTTTCCTGCGAGCAATGGAGACCCGTGGAGATTTGAGATCAAAAGGAGAAGTATTCTTAGATATACCTTACTCGGGACCATAGCATGATGGTGGGAAAATCATCGTGATAACCTTATAAAGTAGCTCGAGGTGTGAATCATGTTCTCTGTTAGGTTTCTCTGAAGCAATTCACCTATTGCTATACAAGACTATCATGGGAAGGAACCAGCCTCATTTCACTTCTAGGCATGTGAGAAGGCTTGGATGGAAGGCACGGAAGGCTTGCCACCTTCTTTATGGGTGCATAATATTTACTCCACCTTATAAGGTTACACATGCATGGTACATTCACTCAAAGATGTTCCATCGAGAAGAAATCGGCGAGAGTTGATGACTGATCTCCTTCAAGCTTTTGAGTACTAGAGTACTAAACCATTGGTGAATGAGGCACTATAATTTTTAAGTGCCTAACTATGGGAGATAATGCCATGGAAGAGGAAATAATATTGGATTTTGGTGAACCTAGCTTAGAAGTGTGCTTTGATGAGGAAGAATCAGAGGAGGCACAACTTGAGCATGCATGCATGGAAAAAGAGAAAGGAAAATTGGTCTATGTGATAGATGGTGAAGAAGTGGAGAAATTGGATGTTAACCATATTTTTAGTATGCACAAGGTTATGGATAGTGTTGATGAGCACATGCACGTGCCTACCATGAACCCCTAAAAAATAAAAAGGTTAAAATTGGTTTGGAGGTGGAACCTAAGGACGTTACCATTAGAGATTACTTTGACAGAAAGGAGGTTTCAAATATTATTGATATGTTGTTGTGTGAATATTAGGCTTTGTTTCCATGCGGGTACCATGAGATTAAAGGATTTTACCACTCCTTTTAGAAATGAATATCAATTTAAAGGAAGTTGTGTTCCCAATTCGAAGATACCATACCAAATGAATTTGAATTTTTGTGTCAGGTTCAAAGAGGAGATTGAAAAGATGATCGCATCAAGCATCATTGATGTTATTGAAGAATCGGAATAGATAGTTTCAATGGTCATCAGCATTAAGAAGGATTGGAGGATAAATATTTTTCGGGGATTTGAATGCGGTATGTTCCATTGACCCTTTTCCAACCCCCTTCATAAGGAAATCCTGTAAGGAGTAAGGGCGTGAAATCTATTCTTTCACAGATGGATTCTCAAGATATCATCAGGTTAGAATTGTAAAGGAGGACTAAGAAAAGACAAATTTCTCCACTGAATGGGGAATTTTTACCTATATGGTCATGCCTTTTAGACAGAAGAATGCTCTTCTTGTGTGTTTTCACGCATTTTGGTTTAGGCATTTCAGGACTTCATCCATATGTTTCTACAAGTCTACCTGGATGATTAGAAAGTATATGGATTAGTGAGGGATATTTGTGACAATCTAAGGCTGATGTTTGAGAGATGTCGGTAATTGAGTATATCTCTCAACATTAAGAAATGTGTTTTTCTACTCCATTTAGAACCTTGGTTGGACATATCATATGTAAAGAAGGCTTTTAGTGGATCCTGCCAAATTTGTCTTAATTGTGGGATTAGGGGATCCTACCAACAAGAGTGCGGTGTGTGGATTCCTTGGGCATATGAGGTATTACCACAAATTTATTAAGGGGTATGTTAAGATTGTTGTGTCATTGGAAAATTTGTTGAAGCACAAAAGTACATTTCATTGGGGAGAGGAACAAAAATGGCATTTGACCTATTAAAGAATAAACTTATCACTATGCTTATATTACCTTTACCTCTTGGGATAAGACATTTCATGTGCATGTTGATGATACGGGATGTAAATTGGAGCAATCTTAGCATAACTGGAGAGGGAATTGTTGACCACCCCTTGTACTTTACTAGTAGGAAGTTAACCCCAACAAAACAGAACTATACTACTACTGAGTGCAAGGCGTTATCGATGATCTACATGTTGCAAAAATTTAGGAACTATCTTTTAAGCAACCCCTTTATATTCTATAAGGATGACATGGCATTGAAGTACTTGGTAAAGAATCCCTTCCTACGAGGGTGCATATGCGAGTAAGTCCTATTATTTCGAGGAGTTTGAGTTTACGGTTGTTTTAAAACTGGGTAAGAGTAATTTAGGGCCTGGCCATTTATCAAGGATTGACTTAGGAGAGGACATTCAAATCATTAAGGATACAATGCCATATGTATAAATTTTTAGATTACAACACATGCCCTAACTTGGAATATATTATTGTATTTCTCAAAATGGGTGTGGCTCCAGAGGGAATGAAGACTTTGGAAAAGAAACAATTAGCTATACGCATCACACCCTACATGTTAATTAGTGGAGACTTATACAAGCTAGGCCAAAATGAGGTTTTATGATGGTGCATGCTTGATTATGAGCATCTTGGAATCATGGAAGAGGCTCATGGTGGAATTATAAGGGGGCACTATACAGGGAATGCAATCCATGCACAAGATCCTCCTAGTAGGATTTTGGTGGGAAACGTTTACAAATATTGTATCAATTATTGCAAGGCATGTGACCACTATCAACACCTTGGTAAACCAAGGAAAAGAGATGAAATTCCATTAAGACCAATTTTAGTGCAGAGCCATTCAAGAAATGGGAAATTGACTTCGTAGGCCCTATTTCTCCAACCATATGAAGGACAAGTTCACACTATATCATTATATGCACATATTACCTTATAAGGTGGGAAGAAGTGGCACCTATAAGAGATTACACAATGGTAACAACAACTAGGTTCTTGTGGGAAAATATAATCAATAGGTATGGATGCCCGTTGAGCTTAACAAGTGATAGGGGTACTCATTTCTTAAATGAGATAGTTAGAATCCTATTGGCAGAATTCATGGTGGCCCATCACTAGGCTACCCCTTATCACCCACAAGCTAATGGGACTATTGAGGTGTTTAGAAAAATTTTGAATCACACATTAACCAAGATTTGTGATGTGGGAAGAAAGGATTGAGATGACAAATTTTTTGTTGTGTTATGGTCATATTGGACTACTTATAAGAGACTAAACAAGGCCACACCATTTCAATTGGTGTTTGGTGCATAAGTTGTGTTACATGTTGAATTCATGTTACCATTGTTATGTATAGCATGTGCAGGAGGGTTAGATGATGAGAAAGCGCTTGAGGAGAGGATTGACAAGTTGATGCAGTTGGATGAGAGGCGGGCTATTTCTCATTGGAGTCAGAAAATAGAAAAAATTCAGGCAGAAGGCATGGCATGATAGACACATCAAGAACAAGTAGTTTGAGGTTGGGAAATTTATTGTCTTGTATGATTCCAAATGTATATGCCATCTTGGGAAATTCAAAGTCCATTGGATGGGCCCATACATTATATCCTATATACTTGATTCAAGAACTTTCCATTTATAAGTGCTGGATGGAACATGGTTTCCAGGCCATTTCAATGGGAGTAGGTTGAAAGCCCTACTATAAATAAGTCTTCTTTTGTTTGTAAATAAGGCAGTATTGCCAGTTAGCCTAGGATTTTCTTTGTTGTAGTTTCCTTTCTTTATGTTTCCTTTTCTTGTTTCTTTGTTTTTGTGCATTTATGCATTAGTAGCCACTTATTATTTTAAAAAAAATTCTTTAACTAGAGGACCGTGCATCCATTTTTGTGTGGGGTGGAGTGATATGACAAGTGCTGGAAGCTATGGTTGTTGATGGCACGGATGGAAAAATAAAAACATGTGGATTGGAGGAACATGCATAAAAGGTGAATATGAGGGAAGGATGGTGTCAAATGCTTATATAGAAACCACGTATGACAATGAAAAGTGTAGGAACAACATGAGGTAGGTGATGTCAGAACCAATATTAGGATATGAGAGGGAGAATGCCTTCGAAGTGTTGTATGCGTGTGTGTAAGGATCGTGGTCGATGAGGGGTTTTTGCATGCACGAAGGTTGCCAATTTTTTTTCACATAGGATTAAGCATGGAGGAAAATCTCTAAAGGTTGGCATTGGAAAAATATGCCTTTATTATGAAATTACATTAGTAGGTGGCATGGAATTTATTATGGAGAAGAGAAAAAAATTTTATAAATAGAAGATCGGGGATGTGTTATTTCCTAACTTACATTTTAATTTATCAAAGAGCTCTCGCAAAATAGGGCATCCTTACAAAGAAGGTTTGAGAAAATTTGTGAAGATTGGCACGTATAGATATTTTGATCAAAGAAAAGTGGAAAAGAAGTACACGAGCGTAAGTGGAGAAGGTTGTGTGGAAGAATCCCACGGGTGTTACATCATCTTGTGGAAAAGGGTTTTCTAGGTTAGGGTTGCATAGCTAGGGCACATGGTTTGAAGGAATTTTGGCAAAGGAGTGGAGCCACGAAGTCAAGAAGAGCCAGGACCAGGAGAGAGGAAGAAGTTTTAAGGACCCGACAAAGGAATGGCACCAAGGAAAGTAGAAATTTTTCACCGAAGAAGGGAAAGGCAAGGGAAAACAAGCCATTTCTACCAAGTTTTAATGAAGAATGGTACATGGAAATGTAGTACCCATATGGCATATTACTTGGTAAGGAATGGGTGTCTCATGTCAAAAAGATGGCCATAAGTGATTACAACCATCAAACAAGCACCACAGAGAATGAGATGACCCTAGAACTGGTTCACCCTACAGAGAAGAGGACACCATATGGAATTCCTATCTATGACAATGAAGTGAAGGTGAAAATGGAGAAGGTTGGGTTGTTGCAACTCTATGAGTTTCCCTATTTTGGAAATCTTGAGTGACTATACCAATGGTTGATGTCATGCGTGCATGAAGACCACTTCTATTTCATAAGTTAGAGGATGCGCATAACCCCCAGCTAATTTCTAAGTTCACCGGCCTTATCTATGAAGGAGAATCATTGGATGATGATTTGGGAGATAAAGAAGCCATTAAGAAGACCATTAAAGCTTATGACTACAAGAAGGGTTCACGCTACTTCAAAATTTACAATTACCGCCGATGATGAGGATGGTTGCACACATTTTCACAAAGATGATTGGGAAAGAGAGATGGACACAAATCAACAAGGCCTGAGTTGAATGTATGCCACAAGATCTCAAAGGGACCATCTATAACCTCTCGATTTTATTGCAAAGGAGATTATAAACACCGCATGTAACATAGAGAAGATAATGTTTGGTAATGTCCTCCTCACCATTGTGAAACAGAGATTAAATTTCCTGATGGGCCAAATAAGTTTGTTTGGGAATACCGAGATGAGAACCCCTCCCCCACCGAGAGGTTTGATTAGTATACTTGTGACACCATGATGCGACCGCTAATAAGGCATGCCTAGAAAAGTGGTATAAGCAAGATGCACGCGTGCATTCTGGCTTAATGGAGAATACCCATGTAATCGCCTTTACTAGTACAAGGAGAGGCTAAGTTTTTTAGGCGTATACCATCATTTTTGTATTGGCATATTTAATTTGGTAGATGGCACCAAGAGTCCTTGGTGTAAGTTACCTTTCTCCTTCATAGTGCAGTACTTCTAGGCCAAGGTCAATCGATTCAAAGAGAGCGAAGAAACTTAGGTTTGATCGAAGTTTAGTATATCAAAGATTACCTTGAGTTGTGTAGGAAATTAATATACCCCAAGAAGCGTGCCTATATGGAGAAGTATGTCTCTTATGGGTGCGCATGTTGAGACTAGTAACCTTGCATATTGTATGGAAGATAATAGTAAGGGTGTACTTGTGCCTAAGGCCTAAGTATGAAAATTTCACTTATGTTGATGATGATGCATCCATTCCTAAGGAACCCACCGTGAGGAAAATGGTTTTTCCAAAGAGAATAGAAAGAGGGAGGATCCTTAGAAAAGGCATTGAACACGCGAGATAGTATAGACAGGTTGGAGCATAAGTGTCGTTGCGCGAGCCTAGTACTTACATCCACTTAAGTGGTCTCCCATTAGAAAAGATTCACCACAAAAGAGAGATTCGTCTTAAAGGAAGAGTCACCTAAGAAAGAAGAAAGAGAGAATTCCCCTAAATTAGAGTCATCAATAATAAAGAAGAAAAGGGTGACAAAAGGGTCGATTCGAGAGAAAATGCATAATACTTATAGAGAAATGCATGGAGGATGACAAGGGCGATGGAGATGATGAAGAGCATGGTAAGGCTCAAAATCATCCTATGTATGATGTACATGAGTGCCCACTAACCAACGAGATGAAGAAGGAAATGGAGAGAATGATGAAAACAAGGAAGGTGCTCATGACAAGGGGGTGAGGAAGTAAATATGAAAGATCAGAAGACCTTGACCCTGACCAAGGAGAAAATGGATAACACTATAGAGAGGGAGGTGGCAGGTATTATCCAATAGTTGGTGGAGCACGAAGTAGAGAGAAGTGCCGAAGAAGTGCTGAAGGAAGATGAGGAGAGAAAAGTGTAGGAAAGGAGTATGGGAGCATGGGTAGAGACCCCAGATACTTCTTGTCTTAGTAGTAAGATTCACAAAAGGTAAATTTATCACGAGAATTACATGTGGGTAAGGGCATAGTTGAACGGAGAAAGAACATGAGATGCCTTACATTAATGATATAAGAAAAGTATTACACGTGCACTTCCAAAGTACCATGCCCACTAACCAACTCCTCACTTGGTCTTATTTTGATGAAAAGGTGTGTGTACCCATACATGAGGAAGATGTTATCCTCTTACCGGGATTTTGGTCCCATGTTGATGAACTTAACCTTTCTGTTCAAATTGGTAAATTGAGATGCATTGATGAAGATACCCATGGATGCGAGGAGTAAACCCTCTGGTAAATTCCCAACAACCCTCGATGAGTAAGTTTTGAACATGCTCAAAAAATTATTGGTGGATGTGGAAGCAAAACTCTTTGGCGTACGGTAGCTTTCTAGTTTTGTTCTCAGAAATGCTTTCTGGCAAAGATGAATAGGGATCGGAAGTACTCAGAGTCTATGAAATTTGTGAGAATAAGGGTCTTAGAGGAAGAGCTTAAGAAAAGAATGAGGAGATCATTTGTTTCAATGTACAAAGAGATAAAATAGAAGGAATTAATCGGTCTGCTTCAAGTAAGCTTGAATTAAGGTGTGAGTTCGAGGGATGAAAAGGTAAAGGTACATGAAGTCTACAAGAAGATAGAGGCCATTTCAGATGCCATTATCTTTAAGCACCTTGACCTAGCCTCGCCTGAGTAGAAATATAAGTCAACCATGCACTGTTTGGAATACTTGACCCACATCCTCACCATGGAAAGGTGGTCACTCACATTAGAGTCAGTAGAGGAGGTGATGGCATGCCATAAGGAGGAATAAAATTTTAAGATTAGGAGAGATAGAGTGACTCGGTACTCCAAGATCCTTATCATAGTAAATACCACCGCATCATACGAGATAGCTGAAGCTAGATATGAAAAATGTCTTTGACATAGATAGGGTAGAAAGCATATTGGTTGTTACACATAAGGTAGATCTGAAATAATTTCGGGGGAAATAAAAAAGGTAATAGGGCGGAGCGTGATGAGATCTGGATGAATTTGAGAAGAAGTCGAAGCAATCGAAACCTTGAGGTTTGATTAAGAATAGGATAAAGGAACTATACCCCCAAGTCACTTGTAAGATAGATGTGTTAGTGAATCTTAGCAATCAGTTGGAAAGCATTGTAGATACACTGAAAGCTAAGAGTGATGAATTAAGTTTTGATGAAGTAATCGCATTGGTGGGTGACCTACTTTAATAGGTGCGGGGAGAAGTGGATGCTTAGGAAAAGATTGGGGCATTCGTAAAGAAAATTTCCCACTGCTCATGCAACAATAGATGTAGCATATTCTTCCATTCATCCATTCTTTAATTATTTCAATTCCACTATTATTTATTCTTTGAAGAAGCATAATGTTTTTTTGAGAATGCAAAACATGCATAGTTATGGGATGATGTTGGACCCTAAATATTGGCTAACTACCAAGAGGTGCATGTGCGGGAAAAGAGTTTATGTAACTCATTTAGGGTTTAAGAAGGGTTTGATGGTGAAACCAAGGCATGTGTGGAAGGTATAACAAGGGTTTTAAGGACTTAACCATATTTGGCATCATGGGGTCACTTGAGGAAAAATGTGAGGACCCAACTAGGCATGATAAGTGGATAAAGTGCCATCCTTAAACCTTGGAGGCCAAGAAAAGAATATTCCATGCAAGGAATATTCCCAAAAGCATCATTATAGTTAGTGGAAGGTTTTGCAAGGAGGATAAGCATTCATAAATGGAGGACCACATTGACACTTGGAATGTGATCAGCTCAAGAGAGAAGTCATGGTGGTGGACACTAATCCCATTTAAATAAGTGCTTGGGATAGGAACGTGTGTGTAGATATATAGAAGAGAGAGAGGAGAAGGGAAGAAAAGAGATAAAAGCTAACAAGGTGTTGTAGAGATGTTAGGAAATGAAAGATTTGGATCTCATGGTGTTAGGGTTTAGATTTCTTAATGTTAGATGGTTGTAAGGTATATCATTAATCATATGCATGGATACTAGGGATCTACTATAACAAGGGTTATAATGGGAAAGCATAGTTAGGATCTCTAATCAGATTAGTCTATAGGGGTTGGATCTTTGTCATTTGATGTATATGGTCTGAGATGACCCTTTTGAATGTAGTATGGCTACCAGAGACTCTTTTTAAATCAATATACATGGATATATTTTGTACATCTTATTTATGGGTGTAAACCCTTATGTTATTTGGCTTGTCATGACTCATATATGGTTTCTTGTGCTTCATACAATGTTTATTTAGCTTATGTGATGCCTTGATTTGTAGATTTGTTAGTTATATCTTCTTCCTTTTTGAGTAGATGTTTGCACTTTTGTTTCTCCAAATAATCTTGCATTAATGCGAGAACTCTCTTGCAAAGCTCTCATAAAGGAGGGTCTTAGTGCCCATGCACACCTTAGGTGAGCACCCGGTGTATAGTGGGTGGTAGGTCAGCACTTGGGGTTAGAAATAAGTATTGAGGTTAAAATAATGACTACACTTTGTATCACCAATGCACATGAAATAAAATCTACATTTATTCCATTCTCCTTTTCTTGTATTCTTCTACTTCTCTCTTTTATGCACTTTACAAGCATAGTGATCTAGTAGAGCTTTTTTATCTTTGATAGATGAATCTAAGAAATTGGTGTCTAGGTTTTTCCATCTCACTAGATAGCTTCATTGTTTCTTTCCTCTATATTGAATGTTGAACTACTTTGATTACTAGGTGTGAACTCTGTAATTGGCCTACTCACGATAGTAACCTTCCTTTCCTAATTTCTCTCCTTCACCCCTCATCATTATGATTTTCTCCCTCGTACCCTTGTGTAAGCACTTTTCCACGGTTCGATGGAGTTTCCCTTTGTGATCCCCATCCTTTTTAGCTAACCCACAGTAATAGTAAGGATTATATTAGTTTTCATTCAATAATGGGAGCTACACCATTCAATACAAAGGGGCGTAGCTTTGTGAACGTTGGTGGAGACACCTAATTTTCCCAACTAAAAATTTTTCATCAACAAGATGAAGCATAATTTAAAGGATATCAAGGTAGAATTTGATTTTCTAATTTACATACTTTGTGTAAACACTCTAAAAATACATACATATTTCTTGTCCGCTTTTATCCAATTAGAATTAATTAAATTAATTTTATCCTACCACAATACACCCCTTTGAAATTAATTACATCATTTAAATAAACCCTTTTATCATTATTAAAATTAACTCTATCACCTAAGTTATATTCCTACCTTTAGAAATAATTAATTTAATTCTAACATGCCTTTGGAATATATTAAATTAATTCCTACACCCTCTAGCTAATATAATTAAACATTTATTTATTTAAATAGTTAATTATCTTTTCATAATTAAATATTAATTTAATTAATTTAATTCTACCTTTCTCTTGGAATTATAACACCTTCTAGCTAATATAATTAAACTTTTTTATTTAAATGGTTAATTATCTCCTCAAAATTAAATAATAATTAAATTTAGTTATTTAATTCCACTTATTCCAGATCAATTACAATTGAACTACACTTAACTATCCCACTTGGACTCCACTTTTAGTTCCTAGAAGTGTGTGGGTAATTGTATTGTACGTCTGATTCAAATAACTTTGGATGTATTTGTTGTTATTCCAAATTTATATTATCCATGTAAATTTGCATCTACCAATTGTCAAGTCTAGTTAGTAACCCGGGTGATTCAACCAAACTAAGAGCTTAGTCAATGCCAAATCCACCTTTCATAGCTCTACCCTCATTTATAAAAGAAAGCCATTTCCTTTATAAATTCATCCTTAGAGCTTTGAGAAAATTACATCCAACTTCTGCCAATTTGACATCCGCATCCTTGTGAAATTTTCTCATAGCATCTACAAATCCCTTTAGAGAAGTAATATCAAAGAGAACCCACAATACAATATTTAACAAGATCAAACAAGCCTAAAGCTTCTATCGGTCTTATCTTAAGGTTTGCAAGAAGGAAGGTAATATATGTGTTTTATTTATTTATCTTCATTTATTTGTTAATTTCCCTTACATACATTTTGGCATGCCAAGTAGGACCTCCCATGTTATTTTTCTCATTTTAGTTTATCATTTCATGATTTAACTTTGTTTGTGTGTTTCTTGTCTTTGTTTAACCTTGTTATCAAAATTTTAGGTTCTCAGTGAAGTATAGAAGCCAAAAACCAAAAAAAAAATTGGGTCATTTTTCTCATGTTTAAACATTTCACCGAGAACGATGGCGTAACCCATCTTCGAAGCCATAAATGTTGCTCCCAACTCCAGAAAAATCATTTTTTGACATAAAGGTCTCGAGAAGATCTATGCAATGGAAAAATAATTTCAACTTATAGAAAATTTATGGTTTCATTTCTCCTAAGAATTTTCATTTTTATAAAATTTGTAGTATTTATACATTTTTACTCACGTGTAATTTCTTTCCTTATGCTTTCAAAGTGATCTTGGAAATCAGAAACATGGTCATTTTTAATGTATTTTCAAGAATTAACCTTTTTTTATTGATCAAATTGAGTTTCACATGTATGCTCTTTCCTCACACTTTCTAAGCAATCTTGGAAATCAGAAACATGGGCTTACTTCTTTCATCTTGTCCTCTCCTACCTTAGGAAAACATTCTAATCTTCATTTGCATGACTAAATCTAAAGGAGGTTATTATAAAACAAGTTAAAACTACTAATTGCATGTTTTCTTGATCGTGAGCTAAGAAACTACTAATTATTTGTGTGCAAGGAACCTCTTTAATCAAGATAAAATGAACCATTCACATTGTATTTTCAAGTGTGGTTGACAAGGCTATTTCCCAACTGTTATAATCCATAAAACTCATTTGAGGAGTACCACAAGAACCCCAAAGTATTCAGCACATTAAGGGAACTAGCTAATGAAAATGGGTACCCCCATCCCACTAACTAGTACACCTTGTGAGATTAGAGTCATAGATATCCTTAGTGGCGACCCCAGTGCGATTCATTTGAGTAAGATCTTTACTTAAGGTTTCAAAGGGGTAAAGTAAAGTGAGAAGCTAACAATAGCACTCCACTTGCTCATGTATATTGTTGACACCTAGTTGAGAGAGCCACCTAGGAAGCCAAACATTGTCCAAGCCAATCTAAGGTAGAGGCCAAAACATCTGTAAATAAAACTTTTGTTTTCACATTCTCTTTTCTCTCTTTTTATTTTCATGAATTGTGTTCCACACTTGTCTCTCACGTTCTCACTTTTATCTCATTTTCTATCTCTCCCAAATACTCATTATTTGGGTGCATTCACATCTCTTTCACATTTCCAAATACTCCTTATTTGGATCCAATTTTGTCTTATTTCCACCTCTTTGTAAATTATTCTAAGTCTTGAGTTGTGGACATCCATATCTTCACTTAAGCACTATCATCCTTCTTCATCTAAGTCTTGACACTGTGATACTCACTTTATCACTATCAAGCACCTTTTTGATCACTTTGATCCTTCATATTTCTAAGTCTTAAGTTTGACATCACATTGTTGATCTTCTAAACATTCAACCATCTCACATCATCAAGTTACACATTCACTTTGTTCCCTTGTCGACATCTAACAATCCTTTCAATACTCTCTTTCAAAGCATTCAATTTTCTTTAAATCAAGATCCTTAACCAATTACTCCCCCTCATCTCTCACATTCACTTTGTTGAGATTCGAGCTTTTCATCATCATCTTTTCATATCTATACTTCGACATTCACATTGTCGTCATTTGAGTATTATCCCTCCTTTGTGTCATCTACTCTCTTAACACCCATCTTGTTAAGAGTTACACACTCTCGCCATCTTTCTCATCTCCTCTCTTAACACTAATCTTGTTAAGTGTTGATCTTCTCTCACCATCTTTCTAGTCTCCTCTCTTAACACTCATCTTGTTAAGAATTGAGATTTTTGTCGTGATCTCTAAGTCTCCTCTTATAGCACTCATTTTTTCGTAATTCAAGCAAGCTAACCTCTTTCACCTCTTTCCTCTTTACATTCACTTTGTAAAGGATTGAGAAACCTTTCTAACATTTTCATCTCTTTTATCACTTATTTTTCAAGATTCATCTAACTAATGTTTCAATCCCCTATTTTGCCTTAACAAAACTCATTTTTTAAGTTTTGTGAAGTCACCCCCTTTGATTTCTCTTAATACTCATCTTGTTAAGGGTTAACATTGTGAGCCTTTTTGTCTCTCTTAACACTCCTTTTGTTAAGATTTGACCACATCATCTTGTTAAGTCTCTTCTCTTCTAAACATCCATTTTAAAAGTTGAGCAAACTAACCTTGTCAAAGTCTCATTTCTTTTACATTCACTTTGTGAACTTTTTGAACGCATCACTTAACTCATACAATCATCCCCCCATCTTAGCATTTCTTTTGTTAAGAATTCCATAACCAAACTTTCATTTTCCAATCTTCTTCTCTTCATCCACCTTGATATTCACATTGTTAAGGGTTGAATCTAATAAAACCTTTCCTCTTCGTCCATCTTATCATTCATGTTGTTAAGGGTCAAACCAACCAAATATTTTCAATCTTGCTTCCATCTTAGCATTCATGTTGTTAAGGGTCACCTTGTTGAATTGTTTCTTCCCCTCTTCCATTCTAGCATTCACCTTACTAGAGGTGGAGTTTTCAATCTTTTCCCCTCTTCCATATTATCATTCACTTTCTTTAAGGGTTAAGTTCTTCATCACACCATTCTTCACTCTCCCCCATTTTTTGTTACAATGGTGAATTCACACAACCCATAATTTTCTTAGGAATTGAAAATGATGAAGGAAAATATTTCAGATATATGCAAAAACCACGTGAATAATTCAACTTTGATGAATTGTGTCTTTACCCTTCGGCATGGATATCTTACACGTAAAATTTCCAAAATATTTCAAGATGCCCCAATTTTCTAAATACAAGGGAAAAATTGATCCTAGAAATCATATCAAATAATTTTCCATCGCATGTCATGAAGTGACATATAATGATATCTTTCTCTTGTGACTTTTCCCTCGAAGTCTAGGAGGACAAGCTTTGGGTTGGTTCTTAAACCTTCTAAAGGGATCCATCACCACCTTCATGGACCTCTTGGAGAAGTTCATCAAACATTTTTCTATCAACCTTGACTTTGATATCACCTTGATTCAAATAGAAAAATCCCTCATTTCTAAATTTTTATCAAGCCTCAATCTCACTACAATAGGCATAATGGCAATCCTAACAATCATAACCACAATGGTAATCATCATGATAAATATTTTTATGTCAATTATAACCATAATGTTTTCAATGATGGTATCATGGATAATCTAAAAGTGTACAACATACACAAAAAATCAATCAAAAATCCAATCATACAACCTATAGAAGACACCACTCACGTACAAAGTTAAATGAAAATTTAAATCCCTCAAAGAAATTATTCTATTGTTTTTCAATAACTAAAAGAGGCTAGGATGATAAGATATCCAATCACAATTCCCTTTCTTAGAGGGTAACCAAAGCCATATTGGTATAAACCTAACACATACTGTGTTAATTTCATTGCATTGATGCCCATCCCACGAGATAAATGCATGTGATTTAAGAATTACATCCAAGACTTACTTGACAATGACGAGAAATCTTTATAGAGCATGACAAAGCCATTGAAAATGATGACACGTCAACTACAAAAATTTCTCATGAATATTTGAACATTTTCCAATATCATGTACATCTTGACACTCAAAAGGATCATGATGATGAAATTCAAGTATCTCTTAATCAAAACTAATCCATTTCTTCTTCATATTTTTTTTTCATCCCAAATAGACATAGAACCTGTTTAAGACAACAACCTTTTATCACCACCCTAGAGCTTGAACTTGCCTCAAGTCTCCTTTTCATTCCTTGATATATTTGTAGACACTATAGAAAAGGGGCCATCATCTAGCACCATTGAGCTTTATTCTATTCTTTCACTATTGGATCATATGCCTAACATCTCTATTCTTGTTGTAGAAACATAACCACAACAAGTTTTATACACTTGTAATAATGTAACCTTCCATGTCCATTATTCCTCAAATGATCAATCTTGTAAGCATCTCATCAAAGATGATTCTTACGTCTCTGACACCCATTTATGTGCATTCTATGAGGTACATATACCTAGGAATATCCTTACACAACCTTTTCAAGATTTAATTGCAAATATTTTGTCAAATCAACTAATCCACAACCTTGAAGGAGCAACATTGAATATTTTCTCTCTACTTACAATAAGGAGTCTTGGGTGTACATCTAGAAATAAATCCTTCATTCCTCGCATCCTTTCACTCACAAGTGAATATGAATTTCAACATATTCCCCACATTGAAAATATTCTTCTAACATCACATGGGTCTTTTGATCTCATCAAAGATCTATCCAATCACACATTCTTTGACTTAGACCTTGTCCACCCAAGTCTTGCACTTTAAGGCTTATTGAATATTCATATTCTTTCCTTTTACTTGAACCATTTCCACACAAGTCTCGTAAATCAAGACTACTTCCATCTATCATTCATTGAAAATATTTATATCCTCTCTTTAACTTGGATCTCATTTGTTATAGTCTTGTTTTCCCACTAAATTTCCTAAGCACACTGAAATTCATCCAAATAGATCTAAATTCCCACACAAAGCATGTGAATCCTACCAGGTCCCTCTTTTGTATTGTCTTTTCAAGATGTTAGCATGCATAATCATATTAACCATTAATAGATCAAATAACTAAGTGTATAGCATAACATGAATCAGGTCACAATCATAGAACATAGAGAATCAAACCAAAACTAAGATCATATTAATGATACAACCACCAAGATCAGATACATAAATTACCGTACTTCATCCACAATACTCCATTAATGACCGAGAAAGATTACATCACAAAATTTGTATACATAAGCATAATAATCGAGAGTCATGTGTGTTAGATCATCGAGGAAGGATAACTATGCAATACATACACTATAAAAAAATATGAAAACTAAATAATATATAGGGGTGGGGACTTTCCCTTCACCTCCTATGCATCTCAAAATATACTACATGCTCAAAATAGAAATGCATACATACAAAATCAGCTAGAACATGTGCATGCTAGCTTGATAATAAATTAAACCTAAAGATAAACTTTGTTCTAATCCTATTATTATCTTGAACTCACCATGACCCTTGATTTTCTCCTCATATGTGATTTATTCCAAAATAGATAGTCCTTCATCTCCAAGTCTTCATGATTTCCTTAAAAGCTGGAACATAGCTTGGCCGCCATTGTATCTCGTCATTTTCTATTTTTATCTTGTGGCTCCAAAATAGAACAAGTCCCAATTTATCTTGCATGAGAGCTGAGCCTTCACACATTTTTATTTTCTCTTGCACCTTCCTTTGCACTTACCTCATGCACCTTAAACCCTCATATACGGTATATGCTTAGTGTAATTTTACCATGCCACATTACCACACATTAATTGGATTTCCATCCTTGACAATAATTAAATAAACTTGTTTCCAAAAAGGATGCATAGATAGTAGGGAGTCTTGAGAATTCATTTTTCTATTCACATCCATCCACCTCTCTAAGGTTCCCAACTTATAACTCACCGGTCTAGTTATAGCCCTAGTTGCAACATCTATGAGATTATCAATCAAAATCACCTTTCCTTCCTTCTCATAGTTTAAAGTTGCATCCAATTAATCCATCTTCACATTGGTGTAAAGATCCAACCCCATGTCCTCTCATGTGATTCTTAACCACCGTAACATGCTCAATCAATTGAGTTGTGATCCATATCCTATGGCCTACAAAGTAGAAGAAGTCTTCATGTACCACTAGACATAAGCAATGGTACAAATGTGTGGGTTTGGAAAATAAGGGGAGTTAAAATAGTTGTAAGACTCTCGCTTTATCCTAACTTCTTCACATAGAGTCATCCACTAACACATTCCCTTCTTTATTTTCCCCAGGTAATATTTTATCCAAATCTTCCTTCAAACTCTTCTCATGCTCGGGCTTTATGATTATACTCATTAATTTTACACTTAGGGATTTTATATTTCCATATTCCAACCCTCGGCACTCCTAGTGAGTATTACATCTCTGAATATATTTATTACAAGGGTTCTTCCACTTGACCTCAACCTTATTTGTCTAGTTCTTACTTTTTTTGGGGTGTCATTCTAAAAAATTTTTCTCTAGGTATTCTATCACAACACACCTCCTTCATTACTTGAGTGTCGTGAACCCTAGCTATTCTAATTCACCCATAAACCATCCTCTTCATGCCCTAACTTGTTGAATCAAACTCATCCTCAACACAAGGAACTGTCCTTACACACACTCCACATACTTCTCTGGTTTTCTCTTCCTTTCTTGATTTTCACACAAGAATGCCCAAGTAGCTCAATCACTCAAAGTTTACATGGAATGCAATGTAGTAAATATCTTCAACTTAGTCCTCTTTTTATACTTTTTCCACTCGACACATGCTTACGTCACTTTCTTAATAAAGTGATTTTTCTATTTTTTTCTTCCTTTCACGACTTCCTTTCATGTGTTGCATTCATATCCTTCGGCGCATCTACTATATCTTGTCCACAAACCTCCTTACACGTGCCTCCATGCACCTTTGAATTACATTACCTTTGCACCACATACTATGTAGTTTCCCATGTTGTTTCCTACCTCAAGATACATTGTGCAATCATTCTTCTCACATGTTCTTCAACTTGAGAAATTTTCTTAAGAGCACCTTCACTCATAGCATTTGTAACATCTTTTTCTTTCACGCCAATCTTAAAAGAGTATCCTCAACCAAGCCTACTTTGTAAAAAAAATTTATCTTGAAATATATTTCAAATCAATCCATTTTCTTGTATATGATCCACCCCACACTTAAATTGTGTGTATTCCTCTACACATGGACCCAATGGATAATATTCCCTTATAGAATGGCGTGCAAACACTTATTACAAAAAACAATCTTGAACTAAATTGACAAAAATAACAATGATGAAAGAAAGAAAAATATTAAAGGAAAATTTGCATTAAAGGAAATGCTATAAATGGAAATATTTCCTTATTACAAACACCAAGAAGCCTTATTTATAGTAGGGCTTCAAATTCTACTCCCATTTAAGTACATCTGGAAATAAATTTCCATCCATTTCTTGGATAAATAGACAAGTTCTAAATCCAATATATTTGTTCTGACAAAAGTCCCAAACCAATGAACTTTCAACTTCCCAAAAGACCGGTGGTGGCAAAATTTGAATCATACACATGAGTTAAGAACCATATTTCCCAGCTCAAATTTTGTATTCCCGATATTCCTATCATGACAAAAATACTTCTGTCATTATTTTTCTATCTTCTCACTCCATCAGGAAATAGCACACCTCTCATCTAACTATGCAGTAGTTTTTCTATGTGCTCCTCAATAGCTTGTTCTTCATATAATCCTCCTGTGCACTAATAAATAGGGATGGTAATATGAATTCCACAGGAAATACAAACCTTAGCCTTTAACACCAACTGAAATGGTGGCGATTTATTCAATATTTTATATGTTTTCCTATATGCCCAAAGTATAGCAAAGAATTTATCATCCCAGTATTTTCTTCCGGACGTAATAGATTTTTGTTAGTGTTTGTACAAAAATCTTGTTGAAAGCTTCAGCAGTACCATTGGCCTGTGGGTGATGAGGTGTTATCTTATGGTGTGCATCCATAAACTCTACCAATAAAATCTTGATGGTCTCGTTTAAGAAATGAGTGGCCCTATCACTTGTTAAACTCAATGGACAACCATACCTATTGATAATGTTCTTCCATAAAAATCTTGTTGCTATAATTTTTGTACAATCCTTTGTAGGTGTTTCTTATTCCCACCTTATCAGATAGTCTATAAAATTTATAATATAACATGTGTGGGTGGGTAAATAGAACCTACCAAGTCAATATCCCATTTCTCAAAAGGTTCAAAGCACTTGCATGATAAGCCTCAAAATCATCTCGTGTCTAGTTCCAGGGCTTCCCGAGGTGCTAACAGTGGTCACATGGCTTAACATATTCTTTAGTATTCTTGTACATATTGTCTCGCCAAATTCCATCCATCATAATATTACATGAGTAGGCATCCCTAGCATAATTAACTCTTGTAGTTCCACCATGAGCTTCCTCTATAATCTCCTCACCCTCATGCTCAAAACACACCTACACAAAACCTCATCATCGCCTAGCTTATATAAATATCCACCTATCGATTGGTAAGGTGTCACAGTATTACAACTTACTTTTTTCTAATGTCTTCATTCCCACAAGCACATGTTCATGCATGAGAACATTGTAATATCCTCTAAATCTATGGGTGCGTGGTTTAATTTGAAAATTTATGCATTAGTCATTATGTCTTCAATGTTCCATGTGTCCTCGCCAGAATTAATCCTTGACAAATGGTCGAGTCTGAGTTTCTTTTCCCTAGATTCATAACAACTATAAACTCAAACTCTTGAAATAGTAGAACCCACATGTAGGCCTTGTGCTTTTCTTGCAAATAGGCTTGTTGACCAAATATTTTAGTTCCATGATGATCTTGTGAATAATATAAATGGTGTTGACAATAAGTATTATCTAAAATTGTGCAACACGTAGATCATATACAAATCCTTGCACTTTTCGGTAGTTTATAATTTTGATCCACCAAAGTCAACTTCCTCCTTCGGTGAGTAAAAAATGGGGTAGTCTACTATTCCTTCTCTTGGATGTGCCAATCTTTGCACCAATCACCATTCTAGAAGCATCAACATGAACATGAAAGGGTTTGTCCCATGAAGGAAAGTGAAAAATAGGTGTAGTAGTAAGCCTCTCCTTGATGTTTCAAACACCTATTGATGTGTGTAATCCCAATAAAATATCCCATTTTCTTTCATTATTTAAATCCATTTCAAGGGCACAGTAATATTTACATAAACCTTAATGAATTTCTTGTAATACCTTATATGTCCCAAAATCCATGCACTTCACTTTGATTATTAGGTTCTTCCAAACCGAAGATCACAGTTATCTTGGTTGGACCTACCAATAAGTCTTATTTCCAAATAATACTCCCAAGTAAAGTGCCAAAAGGTGTTACAAATATGCACTTCCTCAATGTTAAGAGAGATGCTCAACTACTGCACCTCTCAACATGAGCCTTGAATTGTCACAATGATCCTTGACCATTCCATGGAAACATAATCTATCAATCATCTAGATATACCTGTAAGAACTTATGAATGAAATCCTTAAAATCTGCACAAACAATGTGTCGAAACACAGTGGCGTATTATTCAATCCAAACATCATTATGTATGCAAAAATTCCCCACTTAGTTGTGAAAGTTGTATTTTCTTTGATCTTCCATCACTATGTGCACTTGATGATATCCTAATAACCCATCTATAAAAGAGTAGATCTCGCACCTTGTAACTCCCTCAAGGATCTCCTCTGTAAATGGGGTGGGAAAAAGATTAATGACACATGAATCATTTGATTCTCTATAATCCACACAGATATTTATCCTCCCATAATTTTTAATACTGATGACCATGGGACTAACCCATTCTGATTCCTTAATGGGATCAATTATACCAAACTTGAGCATTTTATCAATTTCTTCCTTTACCTTAATGCATGCAGATTAGGATTCATCTTGTATGACCTCTTCCTAATCGGGCATGCACACCTTCTTTAAGTTTGATTCTCATCTCACCTAAAGAAGGGTGTACTCATTTTAACTTGTGATAGCCCCACAAAAATAAGTCCTCAAATTCATCATGCAAGAGTTCAAAATCTTTGACACTTCCTACCCGACCGATAATCACAAATAATGGCCTCCTTAGGATCTGAATCTATTCTAATGTTAATCTTCTTTGTTTTCATAGGCTCATGATACATGCGCACCTTGTCATTTAATGTTTCCATCACCTCACATGTACCTTCAATATGGTTAACATCTAGGTTATTGTCCTTAACATCATCATCATTTATCATGCATACCAGTTTACCCTTTTCCTTTTCTTTCAGTGCGGACCATTTCTTCTTTCGGTTTCTTGCTTAGAATCACCCCTCAAGGCATGCCTCTAAATCCAACTCTCCAAACATCTAGCAGAATTTCCTTGGCCTTTGTACTATCTCCCAAAGTAAGGCACTTCATAATCTATAGTGCTTCATTGATCGAAGGCTTAGTAGAAAAATAGTCAAAAGTATGAATCATACTAGGTCATATCCTGCTACATTAGCATTTCTCTTTTTCAACTCTACATGAACATACCATGCGTGCACGTAGCCACTTAAAATGGAATAGAACTTATGTACCTAGAGTGATGGTGGTAAGGCCTCCTGCCCCTCCATCTAGAGTCTCTCACAATCCCAAACTTGATGTGAGGTAGGGTACTTCCCATGAAATTCAAATATTTGATAAGGAACATTTCCCCTTAAGAACCTAGTAGAAAAGGTGATTCTCACTTCTCACCATTCCAATAGGTTGTCTTTATGTATATAAAACTCCACCAACACATTGTTTTCCCACATAGAGCATATACTAGCATATTTCTTATCTCTTTCATTCTTCCACTAGGATTCCATGGTGTGTAGAAATACATCAAGGTTCCCTTCACCAGTGTATCGAGGTACCTGGTTATAACTTAAGCACCTAACCATGTGTGGCCTTTGATCATCACTAGTAATTATGTTCTTAATATCACACCAAACTAGTTCATATGTTTCATGTGCCCGATAATCACAATCAATACGTGTGGTATAACTAAGTGATCGAGAATCATCCAACTATATCACTCCTTCCTTAGATGGCTCATTTACATCGACCATCTATGATCGTGTGTGCATATATTTTATTCAAGTCCTCTTCATTTAGAGGCTCAACATATGGAGCAGCCTTTACATTTTCGAGGTATAATAACATGCTCTTCCTTGTTCTCAAAGCTAATGTACCCTTTTTTTAAGCGTAAATCTGCATTATTTGTATAACATCATGGTTTCCCAAGTAGTTTTGGTAATCTATCTACTTAATCTAGTTCCAATAATTCAAAATCCCTAGTAAAATTGGCCCCCTAAATTGTAATAGTTGCATCATTTAGTACTCCAATAGGATTATCCCTAGTTCTATTCACCATATACAACACATTCAAAGAAGGATGTAATGGTGGTCTTCCCATCTAATTCCAAGCATCCAACATGAGTACATTAACTTCTACACCTATATCTATCAGAAATGTTTCTTAGAAGCCATCCATCTATGACTACATTTAGTGTAATCTCCTTATCATACTCATGATTATGTGGGGAATATTTGCATGAAGTATTTACCTCTCGTGCTCATTACTTGTGTGTGGTATCTTTTCTGAACTCAAACCACCCTCCTATCGGAGGATTATATTCTCTTGTCACAACATTATAAATAGTTTTCTATGTGCATACCTCCTTCAAGTCATATATATCCTTCCTCAGGGAGTTCAAACTTATTTTTCATTCCATCATGCACGCCTACTCCTTCAAGCTCTAAATATCTCCTTAGATACTTTATAACATCCATAGTCTCCTAGTAAACCTCATATTATGTGCATTATCATGATACTTTGCATTTATCACCTCTTTATTTGTTATAGTTGGCTTATACTTTAAAGGTTCACATGTGCACATTGCCTTATCTTTTGGTGTGTCCATAAACTAAAACATATAACTCAAGAGTAGGTGCTACCTTTGGCATCTATTGATCTTTAAAATGTGTTGTACCTTAATCATTCCCACTCCTTTGTATTGCTTATGCCACTTTCTCATGTGCTCATATAAGTTAGGACATTATTCAAACTTGTGTTTTTCCACACCATGATGAAACCACATTCAGGGGAACTCGTGGTGATAATGATAAGGAGATCCACAAGTATAACAATTTCCTCTAGGAAATCCTCATCTGTCACTGCTACAACCTCGGCCTCTATATCCTCCATGAAATCCTCTATTTCTTCTATCCCCATCATTTCTCCCTTCATTATGTTATCCTTCATGTTCCTTAGATCCACTTGCTACACCATTTTTGCACATACTAGTCTCAATGGCCTCATGAATATGATCAATCAATCTACAATCAACGGTGTTATGAGTGTGAGTTTTGAAAATCTTACAATACATAGACACATTCTTCTAGGATCATGTGTTGTAAGAGGGGACATCTACTTATATCATGGTCCAAATGACAAATTTCACAATCCAACAACATGGCACACACCAACTTGCGAGGGAAGCTATCCTTAGTGTGTCCTTTAACCTCACAATTTGTACACCATATTCCACTGTGTGTCTCATGAGCTGAATTACTAGAAATATTTTCCAAATATTTTTTCATAGATCTGATTTGCATCTCTAAGAATGGACTTACTCCAGTATCCACATTCCCAACTGCCTCAAACATGATGCGAGAGATGCCTCTAATGCATTGTGTGGATCTATAAAATTCTTATAATATTGTGCCATTCGTAAAAAAAGTCAACAACAAATTCGTGCTCACAAAAAAGTTTTAAAATATCCATCATACTCCATCATGCTCTCAAATAATCCCTACTTAATGTCCTTAAGCATGTTGATACTTTTCTACTCGAATTCTAGAATATGGAACTCAACTCAAAACATAGAATGCAAAGCGTTGTAATCCACCACAGTCTGGTGTGGGTCATACTTCATGTACCAACTATGCATGCACCCTTAAAGAGTAGTAGAAAACTATAATGCTTTTCTATTTGAGGTTATAATTCCCTTAGTGTGCCATAGATCTCACATTTTGCACATGCTCTTATTTCTGAATCTTCGATACCCCTATATTCTAGCAAGTGAAGAGACATCTCATAGTAAACTTGTTGTGGTTGATGATAGTTGAGACCTTGCCCACAAGATCTATATCCCCCAAAATTTATTTCCTCCACCGTCATAACCACCTAACATCTAGATCCACTTTATCCCGATCCTCTTGATCCTCCTCCTGTAGCAGGAAATGGGCCAGTGGATGTACTTCCTTGTGTCCCAACTATAGTGCTAAAAATAACTCCCAAAGTCTCGAAAGTTGTACTACTTCTAGAAGTATTTCTAGTGTTATGTGCACCCACACTCTTTCCATATGACGTGCTAGAAAATATTCCTCCAATCGGACCCCCAAACAAAGATGATGTATAGGCTTCCATAGGTGTATGTGTTATTTGATGCACTTTTTTATTAAAAATAAAATGATATCTACCTATACCTACTGGATTACCTACACTTGCATGTTGATCAATGATTACCTCTATAATTGGAACACCAAGCGCAAGGGCTAGGTTGCTTCCTGGGATCGGATGCATGCTTGCATCCTTAATCTTTCCTCCTCTTCCTAACATGCTCTCATTAAAGTTCAATGGGATTTTCTACTACACTTTCCTAAGTGGGGAAATCTGATGATCAACTCCACTTCTTCCTCGTGAGCTTCAAATCCTTCACAAGACATCATCCTTAACAACTCCACGGTCTCCTTAATATCATGCTTCTTCATCAATTCCCTCTCCCTCACTTATTTATAATTGAGTCATATTTCCTCTCTTTTCCTTTTTTCGTTAGTTTACATCATCCTTCACCACACCATTGCTCCTACCCTGCGTGCGATTGTGGGTTTAGCTAGCCATAGGTAATGTATCTAAACTAAACACCACAATCAATATCTTAATTGCAAAAGGATTATCACATATGTAATATCCTCTACGTTTGCACAAAAATTCAAACTCAACAATCTCTCGGACAAGAATACATAGAAACAACACACTCTAAGGTATAAATTCACATAACACCAGCCTTTAAGTGGAATGATATATAACACATGTCCAAGGTTCATCTACATCAAATAAGAGTCTCTAATCTTCCTTCATCCAAACCCTCGATCTGTAACTCCATCTTTTATTTGATGTGTATGCACACAACCACTTGTACAACTCTAATAGAAAGTAGCTGGAAAACATATCATAGAGTTCATGATACGGATTATCCTCAACCCACTTGTGCGCATTGAAATTGGGTCTAGAACCATATCTTCTTGCAATTTGATCTTCTTCGTTTCCTACCCAAATTTTAATGGCTGTTCATATTCATTGATATGTCATCATTTTGTAACATCATGGCGGACAGGTTTAAAAGAGTCCGAAAATGGAACAAAATGTAGTCTTGTTGTTGGCATTTAGGCCTAATAGGTCTTGTCATTGATGTAAAACCGCATTAATGAAAAATTGAATATTGTAGGATGATTTTATAATGTTTTTGCTCTTCCTGTATCATACTAATGTATAGATGTATATATTTATATATTATAGATGCCTAGGAGATGTTTGATAGTATGAGCTTCTTAGTTACTTGGGAAGAATTTTTACATGTTGGTTAGCAATTTTTAGGGTGATTAAGCACTCATAGTAGTGGTATAGTTTAGGAGTGCAATTGGTTCACTTGGTTACATGCTCATTGGGAGAAGGTATACTTCCTTCGAGGTGTGACATGTAATCTGAAGCTATATGATCTCATGGAAGCTTGAATCGGCCATGTATCATGGAATATGAGGTATTTTTGGGTCATTTTAAGATGTTTCTTGTTATTTATTGCATTATTTTAGTTGACCTATCAACCTACCTGATGACGATCTAACTTGTCAAACATTGGTAAGTCCTAGTGAGTAGAGATTTTGACCTATAGAATTGACATTATTATGATTGAATATGTTGGAGGGATGATTCCCATTCTCTCAAAAAAACTCAGGTCCTAATGTGCGTTATCCCAAAATTGTAGGGTATGCACCACTTTAACAACGTTACACGTGCCCTTAATGATGATATAGGTCTCCTCGCATGGGTGTTCAAAACATATAACTCAAAAGCTCTCCAAGCATCGTTAACATCCCGTACACCGCTTAGCCCCTTCCATGCTTTGTTTTCTTATGCTTCTCCCCTCCTTTTCTTTGTGTTTTTGTCTTGATGATGAATTCTTCAAACTTGTGTTGTTTTCGCCACAAACTTGCACAGGCGTGGTCTAATGATCGGAGCCCGAGTAGGGTGGCTTCAGATCCTTCATATGTTTTCTATAATGCTCTTTTTAACGTATCCTAGTATAAATTTTCAACATTTACCATATTTTTCACCACCTTTGCTTGTCTTTATGATTCGGTTCCCATTTTTGAATAGTGTTTTGGCATTGTTTATGGTTTAAGAGATCAATTTGGTTTTCACCTTTGGGTAAATGGGATTCTTCTAAATAGTGTTTGTGCTCAAGCAAATGGCCACTCAAATTTGCCTTCAATTTCTCATTTCAATAGCTTAGCCTTTCAATTTTGCTTTTATTCACAGTTTTGTTTGTTGTATGCATGGTTAGTGTTGTTTAGCTTTATAAAGCCACATATTCTCCTTGTCTAAGTGGATTATTATTTCATCCAATCAATTAGAGTAGGATAGTTTGATTTTTAGTAGGAAGCCATTAAATTTGTAGCCATTTGGAAAGAGCTCAATGAATAAGATAGTTTGTTCTATACATTTTATGTTGCATGACTGTAATAAATCTCGCTGGAATCATAATATAAGCCAAAAAAAAAAAAAATTCTCGTCCATCATATCCCTCTCTCTACTCACATTATATTCCTTAAGATCTTGCATCCTAAGCTGCCATTGTCCCAGATATCTACTTAAAACATGATGCAAAGCGTTGCAATACATGCTTTTCGGATCACGTGAGCACGAAAGAAAGCGTAGGAGATCTACATTGCTTTTACGAGGAGGTTAAGACCACACACCATCGGATTTGCCACACTTTTACACAATCTCTACAAAGTTTGAAGCTTTCAAATTTCTAGTTAAAGCATATCAAATAGAGTAGCCAATCATTTCATTTGGTTAATTTTACCTATGATATTGCCCACAAGGAAGCTATGGGGAAGTTGATAGTTTCCGCCCATTTACAAACCCGATGATTCACTCCTCACTTCGAGGGCTAGGATCGAGAGTCTTTCAAATAGAGTAGATCTTCCAGATTATCCACAAAGTTTATTTAGAGTAGATCTACAAACCTGCACAAACAAGTAGCTATACTCGGACCCTTTGTCTCTGTTTTAATTATGTTATTAGTTTAGTTGTCAATTGCGGATATATTAGATAATTGCTCTTTTAAATTTTGTTCACCTACATTAGCTTATCAATAAAATCAGATTTAGAATATACATGTGGAACGTCTTACGTAGTTAATTTATTCATATCATTAGTTAGATTTATATCATTTCCTTCTTGCATGACAATCTCACCTAGAGAGCCCGAGAATACACTTTCCGAAGCCACATCGTGCCTCAACTCCAATTCTTATTATGGCAAAATCCTATAGATCATCATCTTCAGAATCCACAAACTTCCTTAATATCAACAAATTTACAACAAATCAGCTCACGCTTCAGAGGATTAACATTTCGTCTCTTTTACTTTTTCATTAATCCTTCACCACACTGCATATACGTTTGGGTTTAGGCCATAGGTAATGTCTCTAAACTCAACACCACCATCAAGATCTTAATTGACTACATGTTAAACTAGTAAATATCCACATAAGCTGTGGAAGGGCTTGAAAGATAGCAAACATTTGGTTGTGATCCTTTCACATCACTAGCCCAAATGATCTAAGACACTCTCATGGACATCAAATACTAGTTTAAGAATCTTCCTTCATCCAAACCCTCGATCTTGTAAGATACTCTTTTATTTGATGATTGCACAACCACTTTAATTCTAACATAGAGGCCTTTGGAAGGAATACATCTCTATTAGAGTTCTGATCTGGATTAGGGGTGATTCCGTACATGAAATCAAGTCCACAACATCCATGAATCTACTTATGATTCACAAATCCCACTTTTAAGTCTATAATATTCAATCCGATATGTCATCATTTTGTAACTTCATGCACATTAGTTTGAAAAGATCCACTCCACTTCTGTACCTATCATCATCACATAGTTATCCTTGTTATTGATGTAACCACATTAATGAAAAAATCTAAATATTTACTAGGCTAGACTTTAGAGAATCGTGCTATCCAGTAGAATCCACTATACCCATCATCCATTTTCATGACCCGATTCTGAGACATACACGAAACAATCCCGGTCATTTTCCATGTATCCCACAACCATGGATCAAATCACGCCGAGCTTGATATTGATTGGAGCCTTGAGCATTCATCCTCGCCGATCGATCTATCACACCATTTTAGGTTAGGAGGGCCTTCTTTGCCTTGAGATTCATGATTTCACTATGATCTCATCGAAGCATAAGATTCAGCCTAACTAGTTTTTGCATTTTAACGATGTATTCCATCCCCATTGCATTATTTTAGTTGACCTATGACCTAGCATCGGAGGTCAAGTGTGAAGAAGAGTTACTTATATATTGACATTATTATGCTTGCTAGAGGGATGATTCATTTTCCATCGTTAGGTCCCCATGTTGAGTATTTTTCTAGATATGACTGATTTTGTGAGATAGGGTGAAAAATAAGGCAAATTCTAACTCAAAGTGCAACTTCAGATGCTCGTTGTGAATAGTGTGATTCTCATGGGACCTTGTGGCTTTTATGGAATATTATATGGTGATTTTATAAGGTTTCACAATAATAATGAGGTCAGTTGATCATTAGGTTTTATAAACAAATGTTAAGAAGGTAAAGTGGTATAAAACCCTAGTTAAACCCTAGCTAGGAGTAGTTTGCAGAAAATGAAGTATAATGACCCAATGTTTTGATTTCTTAATAAAAAGTGATGATTATATGTTGTAGAGGAATCCTCAATATTTCTATAAATGTATGATTGATATCATGGTGATATGTGAGCCCCACCTAAAAATAGTATTTTCTGAAGAAGAATTTTTAGGACAAGTTGGTCCAAAGGAGAGTATGGAAAATTAATGATGCATGATGTTTGGGATATTTTATTGATTTCAATGGAGGTTTCATGACATTTTCATGCATGTTCATGGTGTTTTTATGTCCAAATAGGTTGATTGATCAAAGGGCAATTTTGGGATCTCAAATAGAAATGCTTAGTAAAATGAGCATAACTTGAGCTACATGTGGAGCTTTGAAGTTATTATAGTTGTTTTGGAAATATTATTCGGAGATATTTATAGTTATATTTATTTTTCCTCATGATGATATCATTTTTATATTTTCTAGGGTATTCTTTGGACATAAATATTTTTGGCGATTCAAGATATGATGTGTTAGATGGAATTTTCATGTTATTTGAAGCATGAGATGCATTGGGTGATACTTCCTATTACCAATGTTAATAGAGATGAATTTGGAATTATATGAATCAATTTTGAATTTTTAATTATATTTATAAATGATTTTTGACCTAACCTTTGGAAATAATTTAATTGGCGAGTTCATCTCGTGAAGGGAAATGTTGTTTTGGTTTGAAGAGATAGTTGTTTCATGACTTCTAAATTTCTTAGAAGTGTTCTACAAGGTTACTACATTTCCATCGAGTTGTCACATGGCATGGTTTTTTTATTTTAAGTTATTTTGTGGCATTATGAAATTTCCAAGGTGTTGAAGGGTGCGAAAACAATAGTTTTGAGAAATACAAAGAGCATTGGGCCCATTAAACAAAATAATTTGATTGGTTGATATTAATTGAGATGTGTATTATGTTTAAATGTTAATTTAAACATGTTTGTAATTATGGGTCATGAATAAGGATGGTTTTGAAGTAAGGTCATTTTTATCTTTGTGCCCATGGGGTTTTGAGCCATTTTTGGCACATGAAATGATGGTTTAGACTAGGCCGGCCTAATTTGGTCACTTGTGGTTGTTATGGTTTGAATTTATAATTTTTCTATGATGCATGGGTCGAAGCCAAAGGATGGAAAAAAAATTATTTTGAATTTGAGTCTTGGAGAGGCTATAAAAGTGAAGTTATGGGCATATTTTTCTAGATTTTTGAAACCCCTTTTATATTCTTTTGAAGAACCATTTTTATTAAAACAAAACCCCTTTGAGCCTAGCCCAAAACACCTAGTATATCAATCTAGGACAACTAATGGTTGATTTTTCATGAGGATAATTTGAGCAAGTGCAAAGTTGGTATTATTTCTTTAAGAGCGAGTTGGAGGAGGGAAGATTTGGATTCTTGAGTTTGGATGTTATCTTCATATCATGTTGATATTATTTTCATGTTTCTAAGGTTCCTTTATATATTATATTTATTTGAATACATTCTTATAGTTCCATATATTCATATGTATTCATGAGACATAGTTGATTGTCTCAAAAGCTTTTGGTTGGTCATTGTTGAAGACACTACATATTGTAATATGATTTTAATATCAAATTAAAGTGTGTTGATATAATTTTGAGCATAAATATAATTTTATTTGAGTCTATATTATGATCCTTACATTGAGTTAATTTCTTTGTGAAAAATATCGATTTTGATGTGTTGTACATGAGCATGTGTGGTTAGGGTTTGAAGCACAAGTGTGAAAGGTTTTATTGGGGACTAATTAACTCCCCTCTCATTCCTTGTCACCTCCAACACTTTTTTTCCCACTCAATTTCTTAGGCACACTGAAATTCATCCGGATAGATCTAAATGCTCACCCGAAGCACGCAAAGCCTACTAGGTCCCTCTTTTTTATTGTCTTGTCAAGATGTTAGCATGCATAATCATATTAACCATTAACAGATCAAGTAACTAAGTGAAAATCATAACATGAATCAAGTCACAATCATAGATCATAATGAATCAAACAATAACTAAGATCAGATTAACCATATAACCACCAAGATTAGATACATTAATTACCATAATTCATCCATGATACTCCATTAATAACCAGAAAGATTACATAACTGAAGTTGTATACATAATAATAGTAACCAGAGAGTCATGTGCACTAGAGCATCGGGAAGCATAACTCTGTAATACATACAATGTACAAAACTATGTAAAATAACTAATGTATATAGGGTGGGAATTTCCTTCACCACCTAGGCATCTCAATATAGATTGCATGCTCAAAATAGCTATGTGTACATATAAAAGCAGCTAGGATGCATGCATCCTAGCCTAATAATAGATTAAACCTAAACATAACCTCTATTATAATATTATTATTATCTCAAACTTAGCATGACCCTTTATCTTCTCTTCATATGTGTTTTATTCCAAAATAGGCGTTGCTTTGTCTCCAAGTACTCATGCTTTCCTTCAAAACTAGAACGTTGTTTGGTCATCACTCTATCTCTTCATTGTCTATTTTTAGCTAGTGGATCCAAAATTAACCAAGTACTAAATGTGTCCTATAAGGGCATGAGCCTTTACGCACTATCTATTATGCCTCATGTGCCTTCCTTTGCATCTACATTTCACATGCCTTAAACCCTTGCGCACATTATATGTTTAGTGTAATTTTACCATGCAACATCTGCCCAAGTCTCCTAATTTAGGACCATTCAAATTTAATAAGCATGGACCTCTTTCTTGATTCATCTATTCCCAATCCTCACCACAAATCTCAAAAAAATAAAAAGCATACAAAGAGAATAAAACTTTATATCAAACCTTTGCAAAATCACTTTTTACAAATCAAAAGTGGAAAAGTAAATGCAAATAACATTAAGTGTTCTATCTATTGAAATATATCTTAATCATACCATTATCATATTCTCTCATTCTTCACCTATCAAACAAATGTTAAAATTGTTCCTCTTTGGCATTGTGTGTCTCATCCATGTTATGGTTTCTACCATTTCAAATATTTTTACCTACAATTTTGTATCAAATTTTATTGATGGCAACTCCTTTTATAAAATCTCTCTCTTTAACACAAAGCACTAAACTTCTTTACCTAGACCTTTTGATTGTCCATCTCAGTCTATGGTGTTAAACCCTTGTGTCCTACTAGTCACATGTGGATGAGACTTGGGGGAATTTTCCTTCCCAATAAGCACATTATCAAAAACAAGGCCAAATCAATCTAAAAATACAAAAAGATAACCAATTATTACACATTTCATCCTTCAAAGTCTTCGGTGATAATCCCATACTTCTCATTAGTAATATGAGACTAGGAACGGAGGAAGATGCCATTACTCACCTAAATTTTGTCTTCATTTTTAGCCATTTTCTCTTATTAATGACATGGGTCAACATGTAGGGGTCCTTCAAAATTCAAAAACATCCCCAAAAGTAATTTAGCTGCTCATGTTAAAGAGAGATGACAATTCTTTCAACTTGATTTTGCCAATCGATAAGCCATCTACGGATCTAAGTCCAGTCAAAACCTATAAAGTGGAATCATTTTGGAATCGGTTAGATAATCCTTCACTAGAGATGAGTTAAATATTTCTCACATGGATCATTGTTACACCTTTGTCTTATCATCCATTATCTTCACCTTCATATTAGTATTCACCTAGTTTTCACATCCTTTTGGCTCTCAGTGATGATTGCTCACATCTTTATGGTTGCATGGAGTCACGATAAGAGTGAGACACCATATCATTACATAATCTACATTTCTTCCAATGGAATGGAATGCTTCTAATTGTTTGAACTTGCGTTAATACTTATGAAACCCCTCTTTTGAGTCAAAAATACAAAAAAACATGTAAAAATGTTCAAAAACTCAAAAACATTCAAATATGTTTCTCAAAAATAAAAACATTCAAATATGTTTCAAAAAATAAAAAAACATTCAAATATGTTTCTCAAAATTACAAAAAATTTACAAAATTGTTTCAAAAATCCAAAAACAATATAAAATTGTCCACAAAATCCAAAAACAATATAAAACTATCCAAAATCCAAAAATAATATAAAAATGGCAAAATCAAAACATTCAAATAATATTTGACCAAATTTCAGCAATTGGATAACATAGTTCAACAATTTCATCATTTGATGGTACTCCTCATGATTGTTCTAGATCATCTTTCACTAATCACTTTTCTTTCCCATGGTGTATATCTATGCTCAAGGCAATCAATTACCCTTTTGAAATATAACTTTTCTTGAGGCACACTTGGATTAAATCCAATACATATAAAATTTCAATGGGATCCGAAAAGAGTATCTTTTGGAGTATCTAAGAATCACTCCTCTCTTCGGCCCGATCCAATCCTCTCGGAATCTAAGTTATCACTTGGGGGCATTCATATTTGTCTAGTTATTCAATGTAGAACACATTTGAGTGTCTTCAAATGTCATTTTTACAAATTGCATTTTAATTTTGTGGTTTGTCAACATTTTGATGATGCTTTTTCTTCTTTCAATTTTCATTTTATTTCACTTTGTTTAATTTCAATGTAGACCAATTGCAGGAAATTATCTACATCCTAGTTCACATATAACTTTGTTTGGTTCCTTCTTGTTCATATTAGGTTTGTTTGACGTGATTTTTTCATGCTTTCATCAACACTTTTTTCCATAATAAATCAGGTGTAACTAAACACCGCTCATTTTATTTGCATCATTTTTTCTAAAAGCTTTGTAAAACCATAAAAAAACATATATTCAAAAATTCACAAAAAAAAATCACATATTCAAACATTCAAAAAAATCATAAAACTTTTTCTAACTAGCATTCACTTATCACATAAATCCTACAATTGGAAAACCCTTGAATTGAATCATTCGACATTTCAACACAATCTCTATAAATTCATACCTTTATCTACTACCCTAGTGATCGTTCGATCTTACGACTATAGTTTTCTTCCTATGCAAAATTACTTACTTTGCTTGGGGCAAGTCACAAAATTCTTTTCCTTCACACTATAACTTCACCAGGGGAAATTTCTTTTGATAATTTTCATAATGGATCCAACAAAAGTGTCTCAAGGATTTTCTAAGTATACTCCGCTCTTCCAGTATGATCTATTCCCACCTTGGGATAATTTACATCTACATAATCATCATTGTGGCATGCATTAGGGGCATAATTGATTGTCTTTTTTTCAAATTTGTGTTGTATTGTTGATGTTTACTTCTTGACTAATTGAAATTAATATGATAACATATTGGTTCATGTATAACTCACGATGCATGCACCTATTGTTCATATTGGGCTTGTTTTTCTTTTTCTCTTTTCTTTTTGTGTGTGTGTGCTCGTTTACGCGCATATGGGTTAACCATCTTGATTCCTTAATAATCATGGTGAAAAATCTATTGTGTAACTGTGAAATAAAGGTTGCTCTTATATTCACATTCTCCAAACGTGCTCATACTACAAGCATAATTCCCCCATCTACGAGAAAAAATCCAATTATTTATATTTGTTTTATTTATTTCTTCTTACCATCCTATCATATTGGGCATCCAAATGCTTCAATTTTTTCCGCTCACTAATTTGCATGTTCCTACTATCTTTAAAATAATAGTACTTCATAATAGCACTTTAAAGAGGGATAAATGTAGACACCCTAAAAATACATACATATTTCTAGTCCTCTTTTATCCAATTAGAATTAATTAAATTAATTATATCCTACCATAATACACCCCTTTATAATTAATTAAATTAATTCCATCATTCAAATACTCCCTTTTAGAATTAATTAAAATTAATTATATTACCTAAGTTATATTCCTACCCTTTAGAATTAAATAATTTAATTCTAACATGCCTTTGGAATTAATTAAATTAATTCCTACACCCTCCTAGCTAATATAATTAAACATTTAATTAAATAAATGGTTAATTATTCCCTCACAATTAAATACTAATTAAATTAGTTATTTAATCAATTCCTCTCCTTAGTCAACTCAACTTGAACTCCACTTCTAGATTCCTAGAAATGAGGGGGCTATAGAGTTATACATGTAATTCAATTTCTAGATGTAACTTCTGTTATTCCAAATGTCCATTGCCCCTGTAAATATGTAACTATTATTTCCAAGTCTACTTGCTAACCTAGGTGATTCAACCATTAACCTAGAGCTTAGTCAATCTTTCATCCACCTTTCATGGCTCTACCCTTAGCTATAAAATCAAGTCATTTCCTTTATAAATCTATCCCTAGAGCTTTGAGAAAATTGCATCCAACTTCTACCAATTTGACATCTACATCCTTGTGAAATCTGCTCATAGCATTTACAAATCCTTTGGAGAGTCATATCAAAGAGCATCCACAATCTAATCTTCAACAAGATCAAATAAGCTTAAAGCTTCTACGATCTTACTTGAGGTTTGCAAGATATCTACAATGAAGGTATAATTTGTGTTTTATTTATTTATCTTCTATTGTTTGTGATTTTCATTGTTTACATTTTGGCACACCCATGGGACTCTCCCACATTATTTTTCTCATTTTAGTTTATCATTTCATGATTTAACTTTTTATGTGTATTTCTTGTCTTCATTTAACCTTGCTATAAAAAATTTAGGTTCTCAAGTGAATTACATAAGCTAAAAAACCAAAAACTAGATGTCGGGTCATTTTTCTCACATTTAAATGTTTCACTAAGAGCTAGTGTAACCATCTTCCGAAGCCATAAATTTTATCCCAAACTCTAAATAAATCCAGTTTTTGAAAATGTCTCGAAACATATATGCAATGGAAAAATAATTTTCTGATTTGAACTTATAGAAAATTTATGGTTTCATTTCTCATAACACTTGTCATTTTTATATAAAATTTTAGTATTTTATAAAAAAAATAAAAAATTGTTTAAACATAACATCCTCACATGTATTCTCTTTCCTCGCACATTTAAAGTGATCTTGGAAATCAAAAACATGATCATTTCTATTTTTTTTTGAATTAACCTTTTTCACTTAATCAAATCCATCCCACGCGTATGTTCTTTCCTCACGCTTTACGAGTGATCTTGGAAATCGAAAATGTGATCTCACTTCTATTTTCTTTTCCTTTACCTCGAGAAAATGTCTAACCTTGTGTGTAGAACCACATTACAAAGACCACATCAAAACTACTAATTATTGGTTTCTTTTAACGTTGATTTTAAAAAATCTTACTAACTATAGGTTGCCTTTGTCAAATATTGCTACTAACTATAGGTTGCCTTTTTCAAAGATTGGTGGTTCAAAAATATCATCTTTTAATCCAGATAAAATGAACCATTCACATTGTATTTTAGTTGCATTTGACAAGGCTATTACCTAACTCGATATAACTATAGGGAATTACTTTGTCTTAAGCCATAAAAATCATTTGAGGAGTACCACAGAACACCAAAGTAATCAGCAAAATTGAGGGAACTCGCTGACAAAATGGGTACCTTTATCCTACCTAAGAGTAGTAAAACCTATGATATTATAATTACGGATATCCTTAGTGGAAACCCCATGCGATTCATTATGATAAAGATCTTAATTCAAGGTTTCAAATGGGGTAAATTAATTTGATAACTAGCAATAGACCCCGCTCACTTGAGTATATTGTTGAACCCTAGTTGAGAGAGCCACCCATGAATCCACACATTGCCTAATCCAATCTAAGGTAGAGGCCAAAACATCTATAAATAAAACTTTTGTTTTCATGTTATCTTCTCTCTATTTTCATTTTCCCGAGTTTTTCCACACTTGTCTCTCACGTTCTCACTTTCATCTCATTTGCTATTTCTCCCAAATACTCATTATTTGAGTGCATTCACATATCTTTCACATTTCCAAATACTCCTTATTTGGATCCACTTTTATCTCATTTTCACCTCTTTGTAAACGAGTCTAAGTCTTGAGTTATGGACATCTGTATCCACACTTGAGCACTATCATCCTTCATCTAAGTCTTGATATCGTGATACTCACTTTATCATAGTCACGCACCATCATAACCACCTTGATCCTTAATCTTTATAATTCTTAAGTTAGACATCACGTTGTTGAGTTTTAAGTATTCAACCATCTCATGTCGTCAAGTTGCACATTCACTCTATTCACTTGTCTCTTTTAAAGCATATACTTTTCTCTAATATGAGACCCTTCACCAATCACATTCCCTTCATCTCTTATATCCACTTTTGTGGGATTCATACCTTTCCATCATCATCTTTTCACCTCTCTATTTAAAAATTCACTTTGTCATTATTTGAGTATCATCCTTTCATTATTTAGTCTCCTCTCTTATCACTCATCGTGCTAAGAGTCGAGCACTTTCATCATCTTTCTAGGTCTCCTCTCTTAGCATGTTTCTTAATAAGATTTGAACACTCTCGCCATTTTTTATTCTCCTCTCTTAACACCCATTATGTTAAGATTCAAGCACACTAACCTTGTCAAAGTCTCATCCCCTTTGTACATTCACTTTTTCAAAGGTTCGAGCACATCACTTAACTCATACAATCATCCTCCCATCTTAGCATTTCTTTTGTTAAGAGTTCCATAATTAGACTTTCACTTACTAAGATTATTCTCTTCATCCACCTTCACATTCACATTGTTAAGGGTTGTGTCGGAGGAATGACGAAGATCTAGAGGGAATTGTGAGCACCAAAACATTGCACTCAACCGCAAAACAATGTAGCTTCAAGATCAAAGCAAGAAATCATTCATGGAAGCAATGTGCATGCATTGAGGGAAAAAGCTGAAAACCAAACTCTATTCCATTCCCCATGTGTTGCTCAAGATGAAAGGGTGTACAAATAGTAGTGGGGTGTGTAACTCCCCCACAAATGTAGCCGTCGAGAAGTGGGAGTTACATTCCCAGAATATCCGGTCAAATGTAACTCCAATGACGCTCTATGACGTGTGTAAGAGCCATAATGACACCCTAGGACACCTAAGCATGGTGAATCACCTATGTGGAGGTATTCCATGTATTTAAAATAAATACATGGAAAATAACCTACACCAACACCCCCCCTGAAGCATAGCTTAGGTGGAGACATAGATGAAAACAAGGAGAGAAGTGGGTCCCAAAAAGAAGCCTAATGAGGTACCCACGTACAAGAAGCTCTCGAAAAGTGGAGTAAAAGGAGAAAACCCAGTGGGAAAAAACTCCCCCAAAAGAGAGACAAGTCCACTCTCTAATCTAAGAAAGATGCCAAGGATGGGTCCCACCACTAGATGAGCCTGTAAAGGTACCCATGTACAAAGATGCAATCTCTCAGAAAGAAGAAGAAGAGAGAAGAAGAGGGAGACGAGAGGAATGCAAAGATGCCATGGATGGATCTGAACTCTATAGCTCTAGGAGGTCTCCCAGAAGAATTTCGATCACGAGATCCTCTACCTCTGGAATGAAGAAGATCCACTGGACCGAATGTGTTCCTACCCTTAGGAAGGATAGAAATGACATGTTGGAAGTCCGCCCACTCCCACAAAGGAAACAAGGCAGCAGCGGTATGAAGAACTCGAGTCTCAAAGGTCCACTAAAGTGTGACATAGGTCTAGCAAGTGAGTGTGAAGGAACCAAGAAGGTAATGTCACGGAGTTGAACTACTCGTCAAAGAATGAAGAGTGAACACCGCGAGAAAGGATGTCCAACCACGATGTGAAGGCAATAAAACATCCCCACAACAAAAGGGATCCACAAAAAGCGAGGGTGGATCAATGAAGGTCTCTGGAAATGTTGAAGTGACATGATTCCCAAAAGGGGCACTCCCAACAACATAGATGATGAACTCCTCTCGAAACACCTGTAGATGGATGAGGGACCAGCGTAGTGCATCACAAGTGTACTCTGTGAAAAGATGACTAAGGTCAGGTAGATACTCGTCTCAATGAGGGGGCTCAACAAACAAAAGAGCGATGTCAAACAGGTATAAGTCATCCAATGAAGGTAGAGGAGTGAAAGGGGCCTCGCACATTGGAAGTGGAAAGGAGGCGGGTGTGATGACTGAGACTAAGTAGGAGCTGCTTGATATCCGATGAGATGTGGGAAGTGACAACACTCTCGTGAGAGAGAAAGAGGAGAAGAGTCCTTCGTAGTACTCTCAACATCGAACTCGGTGTAAATCCTCATCATCGAAGTAGAACCAAGCAAGTCTATGTCGCAGAGAACTGCCATCACACATCAATCAATCGCAGTAGTAACAACAATGGTAGCGAGATGTGAAGGGTCTCCATAGAGGAACTCCAAGAATGCCCAGACACGGTGAGGTGGATTGATTCGCCACGTGAAACCATAGAGAATCGAGAGACATGCATCATCATGTGACCAAAGACATGGTCACAAGTGTCAAGAAAGTCCTCCAAATGACGATGATCGGTGGGTGCAGCGGAGAACTGCCCAAGTAAGAAGGGTAAAAGACCCTCGTGGGTGAAGTAACGTTCATGGAAGCACACCAAGCTGAATAGTTCCCTCTCCCAGGTGATAAGTGGTGGAGGTTGTAAGGTGAACCTACAACACTCAAGTCTAGAAAGAGCATTCTCCATGATGCAAAATGCAAGATGCACAAAAGCAAGACGTCGAACTCGGCTAATAATGCGTCTACATGTGAAATCCCAAGAGTACATTAACCCCCAAAATGCAGCAATTTATAAAGTAGTGTGTTTAAAAAACTCGATAATTCCATCACGTAAAGTGTGAGAAATCATGTAACTTTGACCAAACGAAATTCTCAAGAATGAGCTACGAGTCAAAAGTTATGGCATTAAAATGATTCCCGCAACTGATGGAAAATGCCACTAAACACTGCAAATGCATTAAAAAAGTACATGAGATGGGTGCAAAGGGTATCGTGTGACTACTCATTGGAAATGGCATCAAATTTTAGGCATAGTTTGTTTTGGTTTTCTCCCGCCAACCCTGACCTCACCCTCCGTCTTGACACTCGAAGGAAGGACATTCAACCAAGCAAAATACACCTAAAATTAATACAATGCCATGTAAATGTTTTTTTCCTTAAAACATTAAAAAGGTGTTTGTTTTAACCTACAAACAATTTTAAAAGGAAGTGATGGGGCCCACGTTGACTGCTATGTTGGAAGTGCACGTTGGAGAGCATGGAAAACGCCAAAAAGACCAGGTTTGAATGCAAATAAGGTAAAAACATCCAAACTCGAGTGAGAAACCCATTTGGAGAAACCACGTGTCACTGGCTGTGTTCACGAGCCACGTGCCAAGGCCAATGCTACGAGAATTCAAAAATTTTTTTTTAATGCAGAATTCAAAAATTTTTTTTTAATGTGCACAGCAAATTTCAAACATAGGCTACGGGAAAAAGCGTGTCGATGATGTCATCCAAGGTTGAGTAACCGTCAAGCTATTGTGCACACGATCACAGGAGCCGTTTCCAAGGCAGGTGGGAGCAGGTTGAAGCTAAGGCATTTTCCAATGCAAGGAGAAACCAATGTTGTTGGTCTGAAGGTGCGTGGATGTAGGCTTTTTCAAAAATGTTTGAGCTCGAAGATGCGTGAATGCATGGATCGGGGGTGAACCAGCGAGAAGAAAAAAATGTTTGAGCTCAGAAGATGCGTGGATGCGTGGATGTAGATTGAATCCAAGTAGAAGCAAAAAAATGGTTGAGCTCAGAAGATACGTGGATGCAGGCCTGAAACCGTCGAGGCAGTGCTGGAGGTTATGACCAAGCTGTTGTGTGCACGAGCAGAGGAGAAACTAGAGGACCAAGCTGTTGTGAACTAGTAGAAAGTTCACCGAGGACCAAGCCTGTCATAGACCAATCGTGAGGAAGGGCTCACAAAGATCAAATGACCACGAAGGAGCACCTTGAACCTATAATTTTCTCTCAACACAGAAAACACTAGCATAAAACCAAACACAAGAACCTCCTTTTTTATATAAATAAAATGCAAGTAGAGCACAAAACAAGAATAAGAACTTGCATAAGAAACTACGAGGTGGAGAGTAAGTAAGCTTGACCGAGGTGAGCAACACGATTCCCATCCCCAGCTCTAATACCATTTCATAGGAATGACGAAGATCTCGGAGAGAATCATGAGCACCAAAATGTTGCACTCAACTACAAAACAATGTAGCTTCAAGATCAAAGCAATAAATCATTCATGGAAGCAATGTGCATGCATTCAGGAAAAAAAAGTTGAAAAATCAAACTCTATTCCATTCCCATGTGTTGCTTTCAAGATGAAAGGGTGTACAAATAGTAGTGGGGTGTGTAACTCCCCACAAATATAGTTTGTCAAGAAGTGAGTTATATTCCGGAATAAACACCAAATGTAACTCCAATGACTTTATGACATGTGTAAGAGCCATAATGACACCCTCTTCACCTAAGCATGGTGAATCACCTATGTGGATGTATTCCATGTATTTTGGAAAATAACCTACACCAAAAGGTTGAATCTAATAAAACCTTTCCTCTTCATCCATCTTAGCATCCACGTTGGTAAGGGACTAACCAACCAAATCTTTTCACTCTCACTTCCATATTAGAATTCATGTTTCTAAGGTTTTCCTTGTTCAATCATTTCTTCCCCTCTTCCATTCTAGAATTCACTTTATTAGAGGTGAATTTCATCAATATTTCCCCTCTTCCATCTTATCATTCAATTTTCTAAGGGTTGAGTTCTTCATCGCACCATTCTTCACTCTCCCCCATTTTTCATTACAATGGTTAATTCACATAACCCATCATTTTCTCAAGAATGGAAAATGATGAAGGACGCTATTTTGGGTATGTAAAAACCATGCAAACAATTCAACTTTGATGAATTGTTTCCTTACCCTTTCGACATGGACATCTTATGCACACCCTTTCCAAAATATTTCAAAACGCCCCAATTTGTTAAATACAAGGGAAAACTTATCCTAGAAATCATATCAAATAATTTTCCATCCCATTCCAAAGTGTAAGAGGCATATAATGATATCTTTCTCTTATGCCTTTTCCCTTAAATTCTAGGAGGAAAAGCTTTATACTAGTTGTTACACCTTCCAAATGGATCTATCACCACCTTTACGGACCTCTCGAGAGAATTTTGTCAAACAATTATCGATCAACCTTGACTTTGATGTCACCTTTACTCAAATATAAAATCCTCATTATTAAAGACTTGATCAAGCCTCAATCTCATGAAAATGGGCACAATGACAATCCTAACAATCATAACCACACCGGTACTCATCACAATAAATCTTGGTATGTCAACCACAACCACAATTTTGTCAATGATGGTGTTATGGATAATCGAAAAGTGTACAATATAAATGAACAATCAATAAAAATCTATTAATACAACCTAGCAAAGACACCACTCCACAAAGTTAAATGACAATTCACACCCCTAAGAGAAAGTCTCTAATGTTTTTCAATAGCTAAAAGAGGCTTAGGATGATAATATATCTAATCACAATTCCTTTCCTAGAGGGGACCAAATCCATATTGGTACAAAGCTAACATAATGTGACTTTCATCACATTGATGGTCATCCCATATATAAATGCATGCGATTTAAGAATTACATCCAAGACTTACTTGACAATGGAGAAATATTTGTAGAGACTAAAAATCCATTATAAATGATGACATGTCAACTACCATAATTTCTCATGAATAATTGAACATTGTCCAACATCTTGTACATATTGACACTCAATGAGATCATTACAATATGAAATTCAAGTATCTCTTAATCAAAACCAATCCATTACTTCTTCATATTTTCTTTCGTCATCCCAAACAAACATAGAACTTGTTTGAAAAACAACCTTGTACTATCACACAATATTTTTAACTTTATTCAATTCTCCTTTTAACCATTTATATCTTTGTAGATTACTAGAGAAAAGGGCCCATTATCTAACACCATTAAGCTTGATTCTATTCTTTCACTGCTGGATCCTATGTCTAACATCTCTAGTATTATTGTAGAAACACAACCACAACAAGTTTTGACACTTGTGAAAATGTAACCTTTATGTGTCCATTATGCCTCAAATGATCAATCTTTCAAGCATCTCATCAGCAATGATTCTTACATCTCCAACACCCATTTGTGTGCATTCTACGAGTACGTATACCCAAGAATATCCTTACAAAACATTTTAAAGATTTAATTGTAAATATTTTTTCAAATTAACTAATCCATAACCTCGAAGGAACAACATTAAATATTTTCTCTACGGCTAATAAGGAGTCTCGGGTGTACATCTAGAAATCAATCCTTTATTCCTCGCATCATTTCACTCACATGTGAATATGAATTTCAACATATACCCCACATCAAAATATTCTTCTAACATCACATGGGTATTTTGAGCTCATCAAATATCTATCCAATCACACATCCTTTGACTTGGACCTTATCCACCTAAGTCTTGTACTTCAGGACTTATCAAATCCTCAAATTATTTCTTTTGACTTAGACCTCAACTAAAAGTCTCATAACTCGGGAATATACTTCCATCTATCATTCATTGGAAATATTTCAATCCTCTATGTTGACTTTGATCTCATCTACCCAAGTCTCGTAAGTCATGACCATTCAAATTCAATAAACCTGGACCTCTTTCTTGATGATTCCATTCCCAATCCTCATCTGTCAAAGCTCAAAGAAACAAAAAAGCATAAAAGAGAATAAAACTCTATATCAAACCTTTTCTTAAAACACTTTTTACAAATCAAAAGTTGAAAATCAAATGCAAATAACATTAAGCATTCCATCTATTGGAAGATATCTTAATCATACCATTATAATATCTTCTCATTCTTCACCTATCAGACACAAGTTAAACTTGTCCCTCTTGTAAATTATGTGTCTCATCCCTGTTATGGTTTCTACCATTTCATATCTTTTTACATATAGTTTTATCTCAAAACTTACTAATGGAAACTCCTCCTTTTAAACAAGATATCTCTTTAACAGAAAGCACTAAACTTATTTACTTTGACCTTTTAACTAAAGTGGAAAAGCAAATGTAAATAACATTAATCATTCCATCTATTGGTAGATATCTTAATCTTTACCATTATAATATATTCACATTCTTCACCTATCATGACACGGGTTAACCTTTTTCTTATTGAGAATAATGTGTATCATCCCTATTATGGTTTCTACCATTTCATAGCTTTTAACCTAATATTTTGTCTTAAAGCTTACTAATGGAAAATCCTCCTTTCAAACAAGCTCTCTCTTTAACAAAAATCTCAAACTTCTTTACCTGTACCTTTTGATCATCCATCTCATTCTATGGTGTTAAACTCTTATGTCCTACTAGTCACATGTGGCTAATACTTTGGGGTAGAATGTTCCTTCCCAACAAGCACATTATCAAAAACAAGGCCAAATAAATCTAAAAATATAAAAATATATAAATCAATCATTACACCTTTTTTCCTTCATAGTCTTTGGTGATAAGCCCATACTTCTCACTAGTAGTATGAGATTGGGAGGAATATGCCCTTACTTTCTACATTTTTTCTTCATTTTTGATCCCTTATCTCTTACTAGTGACATGGGGAAACATGTAGGGGGTCCTTCAAAATTCATTCAAAAATCAATCCTTTATTTAAATGGTTAATTATATCCTCACAATTAAATACTAATTAAATTTAGTTATTTAATTCCACCTATTCAAGTCAACTACACTTTAACTACACTTACCTATCCCACTTGGACTCCATTTCTAGATTCCTATAAGTGTGGGGCAGTTGAATTGTACATGCTTCAAATGTTGGATGTAACTTATTTTATTCCAAATGTTTATTGCCCCTTTAAATCTGCAACTACTAATTGTCTTGTCTAATTTGTAACCCGGATGATTCAACCATTAACCTAGAGCTTAGTCAATGTCAAATCCACCTTTCATGGCTCTACCCTTATAAAAGCAATCCATTTCCTTTGTAAATTCATCCCTAGAGATTTGAGTAAATTGCATCTAAATTCTACCAATTTGACATCCGCATCCTTGTGAAATCTTCCTGTAGCATCTATAAATACCTTTGGAGAAGTAATATCAAATAACGCCCATAATACAATATTTAACAAGATCAAACAAGTTTAAAGATTCTACGGTCTTATCGTAAGGTTTGCAAAAATTCTACATTTAAGGGAATATATGTGTTTTATTTATTTGTCTTCATTTTTTGTTAATTTCCCTTGCATACACTTTTTGATAACACTAGTGCAATAAATATATCAAAAAATCTAGTTATGCACTCTAGAACAAAGAATATTCCCATCAAGTATCATTATTTGAGAGAACAAGAAGTTAAACCATAGGTTATATTGGAATACATTACCATAAAAGAACAAGTTGTTGGCATTTTCGCAAAGCCTCTTCCAAAAGTAAATTTGAATATCTCAAACAAAATTTGGGTGTGATATCTTTTTCTCGACCACTCATTAAAGAGAAGCATAAATTTAGGGGGAGCTAATCATTTCATTTTCATTTTTAATTTCATTAGAAGATAAGAGGTTAGCTAATACATACTCCAAAGGGAGTGTTTTGAAAATTATTCCTTTGCCATTGATGCCAAAAGGGGAGAGTTATAGCAAAGGGGAGCAGACAAAAATAAATTAAGTTATAGTAAGGGGAAGTTGTATATCAAGAAATTACAAAAAGGAGAACATATTGCAGAGGGGAACAAGCTAATTTTTATATATTATTTCCATATAAGGTGGTAAGGTTGCCATCAATGACAAAGGGGGATATTTGGAAATATTTTCATTGGTGTCAAAATAATGTTGATAAATAAATTAGTTCACATGCTTCATATGTTTTAAATATTTTCATTCATGTTTTAGGAATGTGCAATGAATGATAAAGTTGACTTTATTCGAATTATACATGCCGCACAATAAAGGAAAATATTTTTTAGTGTTCCATGGGGTTTTACAGTATTATGATGATTTGAAATGGTATGTAGTGTGCCACGGGTTTGGTGTAGTGTTTCGTAGGTTTGAAATCATTTGACAAAGGCTTCGCGTATTTGAATGATCATCTTAAAGTGTTTTTTGGATTTTGTATTCAAGCCAATACCACATAAAAAATGATGCATGCTTCAGTATCAAAGTAAATTATTTCCCATGTGTGGTAGAAATAAAATAGCCACATAGGAAAGGAATTTATTATTTTAGTGTCTCATCTTTTGAGAGGAGTGAATGTCACGATACAAAGGAAAATGCAAAGGAATATCATGGAGGTTAGAAAAATTCCACGTAAGTCAAGGATTTTGTATCGCCAAAGAATGTCCACGAAGGTCATGAAAATCCATGGAACAAAGAGAAAACATGGGAATTCTATAAAATCCTAGAAGAATCTTCAAAATTCAAATTACTTTCTACAAATGTTGACTCATGTCTAAAATTCAAAAGAACATTATTTTGGTTGACTCTCAGATGATATGACACATTGTTTTGAGATAAGAATATGATATATAAATGGATTTAACTATAAAATTAAAGTAGCACTCAAGGTAATGTGATGATGAATTTCTAAGGAAGAGAAAGATTAAATAGAGGAGAAGAGAGGAGCGAATAATGAAGACATGTCAAGAAGATTTATAAAGAGGAAGGAAGAGCAAACTCAAACAGATTGAAATGCCAAATTGTTGAAGAAGGAAGAGTGAGAAGTGCATGGAAAAAATGCGTTATGAGTAGTGTGGGTGTATGAAACTCAAAGTAAAGAATAAATGGGTATGAGATGAGTCAATTAATGAGAGAAGGATAATTGAGAGAGAGATCCTGAATAATGGTAAAGAGGAAGAAGGAAGAACAGATGTGCCACTCATCACATTGAAGAAGCAACAACACAAGGTGGAAGCTTACATTATTGGGGATTGGTGTCTCCAGTGAGTTAGTGCTCAAAATTAGCTGAGTTGGTGTTGAACATTGGGGATTGGTGTCTCCAGTGAGTTGGTTCTCACAAATTGGTTGAGTTGGTTCTCAACACTAAGGATTGGTGTCTCTATTAGGTTGGAGCCTATAAACATTTGTAATGTAATTAATTTTGTGATTGTATTTGGACAGTAGTTCCAAGTAGTATTTTCTCTATGTTTTTCTCTGCTAAAAGGGTTTCCACATAAATTTTGTGTTTCTTATATGTTGGATCTTGTATGATTTCTATTATTGTGGATGTTAAAGTTTTAAATAGATAAAAATTATAAGTATACTGATTCACCCCCTTTCAAGATATACATGTATGTTCTTCAAGAAGTCCATTTATTTAGTAGTATTGATTTGGATATTTTTATATTGACTAATGCATCTTACAAGTGATCTAAATCTAAGCATACATTTTGGAAAACATGGTGGAACAATTTTGGTTGAGTAAATTGCTTTATTTTCTTAATCTAATAGTGTTTTCTTTAGGGTTTTATAGTCCTTTCAATCTATTTTTCTCGATGTTTTGGTTGTAGATCTAACACTTGGTTTTGTAAATATGCTAAAAATATGGTCACAAGCCATTCATAGACATCTACAAAAAAACTAACAATTTGGTAGTGCAAGGTAGTTTTGTTTCAATATAGATATATATATATATATATATATAATTTTGTTTCTAATATATATATAATATATATATATATTTTTTTTTTTTAAGGGAAAGAAATTTATTTTGTTAAGATAATTTGTTATGTATGATCTTCCCTCATGCCTTTGGATGATCTTGGGGATAAAAAAATAGCTTCTATATTTTTACTTTTTTATTGGGCACAACACTAAGACTAGTACTCATAAAAGGTGTTTTGTATTTATGGTGCCTCCGGTCACACTTATGGGTGAAGCCATCGTGATGTACCTATTAAATTTTTCACCTAATACAATTATAACAACAATGTCTACGGCGTCAACCTTATAAATATTCGTAGAGTTATAAGGATAGATCATACACATATGTTCCCCCATTTCCCAAAGTCATTGGTCGTTAGACATAAACACCGAATGTTTGGGACACCATTGGCTTACGTATTTAGGTACCACATTAGAATGGGATTTTATTGAGATCATGAGTCTCTTTCATATACCATTTATGGTATATCAAAATATGCCTATTTATTAGAGTGATAAGAGCCAATTTCATTTATATCACAACATATTACATTTGCATTTAAAAATTAAAAAAATTCCAAAAATAATTCATCTTCCAAAATATACTTTTCAGCCACATTCACTCACTTCTCAGTGCATCCGTGATTGTTCCTGACATCCAACACTATTTCCCAAATTTCTACATCTTCTATATATTTTTACCATTTTCATATTTCTCCCCACCCAATTACAAACACGACTTCCTACACTTTTCTATCAATCACATTTTTGTAGTCTATCATTATTTAGATCATGTATGCATCACATTTACTACATTATGTCATTTTTAAAAATTTCCTAGATCCATTCATAGGGGCAACCACCCCGTGATTTTTAATCGAGATCATTTTTCCATTTTCTTCCATTCTAATTATTTTTCTCATTCTATTCATTCATATTTCACACACCCTAATCACAGTGCAAATTCCCCGCATCTTTACTACACATTGCATGTTTCAATCTCTTACACCCTCCACTCAACCCCTCGTGCATGCTCTGTTCTACCCATTGCATGCTCTTATCTTCCCTTGCATGCTCCAAATGTCTACCCTTTGCACACTCTAGTCTACCCTTTACATGTTTTGGTTCATTGTTCACTCTAGTCTTCCCCTTGTACGCTCTAGTCTACCCCACACACTTTAGTCTACCCATTGCATTCCCCGGTCCTCGCATGCTTCACCCTACCCCTTTCCTTCATCTCCTCATTTTTTTCTAGTTTCAGTGTGTGACCATCCTAAAACCATCCAACAACCACCCTATAACCTCTCAACAACCTTCCTATAACTGGTGTGTAACCTCCCTTTTCTTTTCCACCACAATGCTCTACTCTCTAACTTTCGTCTCACCCTACATTTCTTCTTTCCCAACCACACCCATGACTATTTTGTTCCCCTTTCACCTTTATCCAAATACACACCCAATGATTGATTATTCTCCTTTTCATACCCAATATAAATTTTAAAAGGTCCAAAACTTTTCAAGGTGTTACCACGAACCCTGCACCCACACCCCCTGTGGGTCTCCTAATGACCTTCGACTAACTTGCATAGGCCTATGGCTTTTTTCCATACCTATTCATCCGACATCCTCCACCACCTAGTTATGAACTTCGGTCCACCATGCTTCACCCCCTTGAGCACTCTACTTACACCGTACATGCTCTCTAATCAACCCTTCTACCTAGTCAATCCACATGACATCTATTCACCTCCATGATCTTCACAACCCACCTTGCTTCACAACACCTCATCGATTTCAATGCCAAGCTTGAGTCCCATTACTTAGGGGACTTCCACCGATGCCAACCTACCACATAATTTTTAGTGATCGTATCCACCCCATGGTACCACCTCGCCACTATCCACCATGTTTTAAATTGTTTATATTTGATAAATTTGATGGTACCAAGGACACCCAACACCACTTTCTTATATTCCTCTATGCATACCACCTCATTCAACATGATGACACACTCCTAAATAATTTCCAACTTTCACTCATTAGTAGAACACTTGATTAGTATTCCCACCTCCCACAACATAACGTTTACATATTCACACAACTTGTTGACGCATTTTTATCCCACTTCTCTATCCATATTACACCCAAAGTAAAACTTAAAAATTATCGCATGCTTTGACAATCCCATAACTATTTTATTATTGACTTTATCATGCGTTCGCATACACTCATTCATCACCTCTCATTTCCACTCCCACAATATGAGCTCATTGACCTCTTTTTAAAAATTTGGTCCCTCACATCTCCCACCACTTACAAATTCATCCACTATACACATTTGATGAGGTTGTGCACATGGAATAGCACCTCAAGGAGTCATACTACCTTACCACACATTTCGGTGTGTCCTCCACATATTTTACCATTACACTTCCATGTTCACAATGTCATCCAACCAAATACTCCTCAAATTTCATCACCTTCTACACCCCCATATTTTCATTTTTCATGTTCTAGTAGGGCTCATCATTTCATCCAACCCACTCACAAATATACCCCTTTGACTTAATCACTTTCTTCTATTCTCCACAAGTTATTTGATTCATATCTCATCACTCTAGCTCTCGTACCATCCCCTCCATTATGGTGTGCCTCCCATGAAACATGTTCCTATCATCATATTGATGGTCATTCCACTGACTCATGTCCCCAACTTTGCAACATCATTCAAGACCTTCTCAACAAAAAGGGACATTACTTTTTAGCCTCCATCTCCTCTAAATTCACCCATTAATACTAATCCAATCACTTCACACACTACTACTATTCCCATTTCTTCTTCATGTGTCATGTCTCCATCATCTAACTCATCATTTCTCACTACCTCCCATCACCATGTGCACCTAGTGTCTCCTCATCTATGTCATCTACTTCACAATCCACATCATCACATGTTTCCACCTTGGACACCACACCATCATGCTCCCCTAGTGTCTCATCATCTACATCAACCCCTTCTCAATATCCACTATCATGTGCTTCCACTATGGAAGTAGTCTCATCCTCATCCTTTCCAAAGTCCTCCACATTATTACCACATCTATCTAGATTTCAACCATCTATATCATCATGTGATTCTATCTTAACCACCACATCCTCTAATTCATCACTTTATTTTATTGTATACACCCCACATAGTCAAAACCAATCACCACACCTTCATTGCATTATTTATCACATCTTGATTCACTCGTCACTTAACCACTTTTGAATCATTCTTCCACATGTACCTTCTTGCCTCCATCACTACTCATTCAAGCACCCTTCTTATTACTAACTCCTCCTTCTTCATTCACATCATCTATCTTAAACACATAACCATTCACTCTTACACATTTACCTCCAAATCTTCCTCCACATCCAATTACACTTTCACATCATTTTGATTTTCTCCCACATTCTCATTTAGTTGATATTCACTCTTACATACCATTTCTATTCCATGTAATCACCCTCCACACCCACTCATCACAAGACCCTACCCTTGTCTCTCATGGTCCCTTCAGTCATCAATATGTTCTCCACTCCTCATCCACTTGAAAATATCACAAGCACCATGTTTCATATCACTTTATCTTTTACTATTTCTCTATTTTCATGTCCTCATCCACCCAACATTATCACACATTTACCACACTTGACATATTTCTTGTTTTATTCATCCCCACACTCACGTCCTCCACACACCACCATTATATGGCTTCTATTTTCCATCATTTCTTCACTCTTCATCCACATCATACACTCCAATTCAATTATCTACCTCATATATTGTTTGCTTCTCTACATCATGTCTCTCATTCATCTAGTCCCTACATGGAATGGGGGACTTTCATTTGTCTTCACTACCACATTTTGTGTGCTTCATACATTTCTCTTCTCTTAATCCATCTTGAAAACACATATTGATTCTTCACACATCCTATACAATCATGATCGATTACACGAAAAAAAACACACAATCTAAAAAACAACTAAATATTTTTTTAAAAACTATACATCCCAAAAATTGTAATAAATGATTGCTCATGGATGTTATTCCACATTTTTTCCATACATTCATTTTCATTCCAATTATTAGTAAAATACTACATACTTCATTTATAGTTCATTCACATTATACATCTTGGTTTGTTTCACAACTTTTGGTAAATTCTTAATGATCTTGTTGTCACATTTTGTGAATCAATAGTCTCTACTACAACTACTTAAACTTGGTCTCTCCTTACTTGGTGAATTAAGAATGGTTATCCTCTTAGATATCCACACACTCTTACACACTTAACAACTTGTCTTGAAGGCTCTATGGAATTATTTGTTGATGCTTACCAATTTCATCTCCATAATCACTTCCACTCCCTCCATCAAGCCACTAGTGGTTCTAAACCCCTTAGCAAAATGAGAGAGTTAAATATCATGTCAAAAATAAATTTTAAAAATCAAAAGAAAAATTCCAAATTCAAAAAAAAATAAAAAGAATGATATCAAACACTCTCCAAGGGTCTTTCTCGTTTATCTATCGGGGCTATGGATGTTTTTTACAGAGAGAAATGTTGTGACTAGAATCAAATGTATCTCCATTAGGGATATAGACACCTAGATGGAAGTGGAGTAATGCACAACTTATAATTGTCTTTCATTCCATCTATCACCAATCACATGTTTTAATCACACCTACACATTGGCTCGTGTTTTCACTCATTGTCTTATAGGTATTCACTTCAAGTAGTAATTAAATTTCACACACACACACATGATCTCAATGAGAAACATGGCTAATATGTCTCATTATGATGTTTATACCTTGTTCAAACTCTCATTTTAGCTCACTCATTGTCTCATGGTTTGTGCCTTCCAGGTTCATCATATATTCACCAATAATCTTGTCTCAACCCTATTAGGAATATCCTAACTATTAGTGCTTCTTTATCATATGTGTGTAATTATTATTGATTATGAGTCCTCATGAACAATAATATAATATTAGCATTATATTTTTACATAGTTAGTTTCCTATATTATTAACTACAACCTATATATTAGGCTATTGTATTATGTGAAAGATATGATGAATAGAATATCTATTTTGTTGTGTTTATACTTATGCAAATCTAAACCAAATTTATTTTGGTATCAATTCATGGAAAATTAGTTTCCTATATTCCAGGGAAACTACAACCTATATATTAGGCTATTGTATTATGTGAAAGATATGATGAATAGAATATCTATTTTGTTGTGTTTATACTATGCAAATCTAAACCAAATTTACATTTGGTACCAGAGCGAGAGGGATTCCTGATGGAAAATTGTGTGTATTTTTTAATTGTTTGTGGGGCATTTGATTTTTTCTTGGTTCGAGATGCTAACAGAATTGCCTACCCCTCAGTTTTCATCACTAAAAATAAGAAGAGCAGTGGCTTCATCAAAGTGTTTTCATTTGGAGATTGACGGCCTGGTCATGCTCTATCAATGTGCACTCTATTCCAAGTGTTGAATCAAACCACATTATACACGGGTCATTTTTCCTTGAGGTAAATGTGACCAAGCATTATCTTACGCTTTCAGGACTGTATTGTTTGTCAATAAAGGATTGAAAGAGCATTGTTTGCATTCAACCCAGAAATAAAATGAAATTGCTATATATCTGATACAATAAGGTGTGAACATATATTAATATTTTGTGGATTTATCTTATGTGTCACTATTGGTGGAGAGAATAAAATCATTTGAGCTGGCTATTTAGATGGATACATTTTTAGCATGCACGGTAGATATACAACATCTTTTGAAGCTTCATCCATTGCATTGAATCTCTCACAACCAATTACAAATACATATCACCAGATCCAAATTACATGTGCCAAGTAGTCTTAACGTCAAGGTCATTATCTTCCAGCTTATAAAATGAGTATGTACTTAGCATTTGGAAGTCTGTGTGTTAGAAAAAGACTTGATGAAGTATTTATTTCTCCTCTTGTTAAATTCATTCCACTTGTCCTCAAACCAATCAGCGGTGACATACAACATGTTTTGAAACAAACACATCTTGTCATTTTGTTATCAAGGATAGGTATTTAGGTTTAGTTTATATTTTGTTATTTTCATATAACCATTACATTTTTTTTAGATTCTATTGCAATAATTTACTATTTATTAGTCTCGTGTCATGTAGGTTAGTCTCGTGTTAAGTATTATTGTCATTGAGTAAACAAATTTTTCATTTGTTTAATCATAGTCACTAATGTTTTAGTCTTCAAAGAGTTTGTATTGTTTATATTCATGTCATGTAATTAAACTATTAATTTTGTCTATATTTTTATTTTCTTAGTATAAAAATTGTGTATCATCAGTGTAAAGTATTTTCCTTGTCAAATATCATTATCTAGGTCAAAATATTCATTTGTGTATACCATCATAATAGGGTCATAGTGTCAATTGAGTCATTATAAAAGTCTAAAAAATAAAATAACAAATTGCCTTACGAATGCATTTTCGGTTGAATCCGACATTCAATTTAGGCATGTAATTGAGCCTCAATTCAAATTCAGTTGAGCTAGCAGCATGAAACTAGAGGCAAGAGGAAATGGAGGTTGTAGATCAATCAAACGACCTCTCATCGATTAAGCAATAACAGGGGCCACATAGATAGTTTGGTGACATGTGTGTGTAGATTTCTTCTAGTTTGTGCGGTTTGTTTTCCACTATGTTTTTCGAGTGCCAATTTCAATGTTCCTATTTTCAATAAGTGGAAATTTCACATTGAGGGGGAACATGATCCAATGTTCCATTTCCATTATGTCATCTTTTTCTATGTATGTATGAGTAGTAGATTTCAACATAATTTCCTATGTTATTCCCTGTAGTGAGATGTGATGAGGGATGATAATAGTACTTGGCATATCATGATGTGGTTGTAGGTAAATCACTTGAAAAGCTTCATTTGTGGTAAACCAATTACAAAACCAGCATTCTTGGTTCTTTGTAATCCATTCACAAAACCATCACTTTATGGTTTGTGATAAACCAATTACAAAACCACCATTCTCGGTTTTTGGTCGAATGTTTGCAAAACCATCCTTGAGGTTTGTGATTATCCTATGAAAATCACTAGATCATGAGCAGTACAAGTACAAAATTAGGTTTTCCCCATGTTTGTACTAAGAGGGGAATGTTAGGAATATCCTAGCTATTAGTGCTTCTTTATCACATGTGTGTACTTATTATTGTTATTGAGTTGTTGCAACTCATTAACAATAATATAATATTAGCATTATATTGTTTACAACATAGTTTCCTATATTCTATGGAAACTATATCCTATATATTAGGCTATTGTATTGTGTGAAATATATGTCGAATAGAATATCTATTTTGTTGTGTTTATACCATGAAACTCTAAACCAAATTTACATTGTCAATACAGATATAAGACCCATATGTATACACCTATATAGTGTTTGTATTCCATCATTACAACCATGTCACTTTTATACTCACATTCCACCTTATTTAGAATGAACATTTGTGGGAATTCACTAACTTTTGTACATTTTCATAACCACCACTTTTCATTTCATTTTCCATGCAATCATTTCTCATCACTTTAGGTGGGGAAACATTGATCTCATGCTCTCTAACTTGTATCCATTCTTGTACACATATATCATCACTTTTTCAACTACACATGGCTAGGGAAATATTGTCCTCCCATTTACTCATCACGCCTTTGTCTAGGTTCATTTTATATCATTATTAATTTCCAATTTTCATCTCGTGTTATGTTGGGGAAATTTGCGGATCCAAAACTATCACTTAAGGGGGATATCATACACAATACTTCTCATCAATCTTATGACATCTAATCATCAATTATCTTAGCCAACTGACTCAATAGTATTTTCCTTATGAAATCAACTTATCAATCCCTTCGTAGACTCTCGATCAAGTGATCCATCGATCACATTTCCATGTTATTGTCTATCTATTCAATCATCTAATCCCGTAACTATGGTAACCGTTTTTATAGGGTTAGACAACCCCCATCTCATCTTCATTTTTTTGCATTACATCATGAGTTTTGCAACACACAACCTAAAAAGGGGAAAATGTTAAAACTATAAACCGATTAAGCTAAAATCTAAATAAGATCCTAATCTAAATGTTATAGTAGTAGTAAATGAATACAAATTAATTACATCAATGATACGCAAGAAAACTAAGAAATAAATTATTAAACCCTAACTACGAAAAGAAAGGGTAATAAGTCTTAGCTAATTCAAAGAATTTTTATAGAATGAATAGAGTTGGAAAACTGGAAAAGATAAAGCACTCGACCATCGCACTAAAGCACCTTAAAAATGTAGATCTGGAGGAGCGAGGCTAGACAGGGCGCCGGAGAGGGGCAGGGGGCATCATGTGGGCTCCCTAGACCTATTTTTGGGCACCCGTGTCTACGGAAATACTTATAAAACATACTTTGGGGTGTCGCGATGTGTTTTCCTTTGGTCTCCTTTTGTCATTTTTAAGTCACACTAAGATCACCGAGGTCACTATAAACCTGTAATGAAATATGCACGTACAAAACCCTCAAATAGACATCAAATCCCAAAAAGTAAAGATTCAAAATGAGGTGTCGAATTTCTTTGCTATCACAATGATGATCTTACAATTGAGTGATGCGGTACATCTCAGACCCAATGTAGTTTTGTGTGTGTGTGGAATTGTTCCCTAAGTTGCCCATATGCATGTCGCAATTGGATAGAGAGCAATTAGCTAGATTTAGAATGTAATAAATGTGTGCATGGAATATAATGAACTTCTCTCCTATGAAGTGTGATGTAGAAAACCATCCCTTATGTCCCTTTGATGGTGCTAGATGGGTGTAATGGAGTTCTTATATGCCTTTATGGATGTAACCTTAGGTGGTGATAAATAATGCTTAGTGTTTGGTCCCTTATTATGATCACATAAATTATATTTATATGATTCCCTTGCTTGAATTTCATAATAAACCTTGAAAAGAATGACTACCAAAAAGATAAGGTGCTCAAACGGCTAGAAAGGACACAAAAATTGTGAATAAAGTACAAAGGGGACATGAGTGCCTAGAGGGGACGAGGGCACGTGGCACTAGTGTCCGGGATGAAAATGTTGAATAGTAAAAATGTAGACCGAGAAAGTAATGATGTAATACTGAAAGTAAAGTGGAAACAAAAAGAAAAGAAAGGTGGCTAAAGACATGGGTTAATTAGTACTTTTCTTACTTAGGAATCAAATGAATAGTTATATGTAATCGGGACTAGATAATTACCCAAAGTAAATGATTTTGTCTCTACATTTAACCCCACTTTATGTTGGTGAGTGGAAAACTCAGTAACATAAAGTAGAGATAGAGATGCATACACGATAACCATGTAGATCAATGATGAAAGTGTGTTGAGGGATAGAAAAAATGTGGATGATAAGGAGGAGAAAGTGAAAAAAATGTTGAAAATGAACCTAGGGTGGAAACACATGTATAAACATCGTAATGTGCATGTTATTAATGTCGATGTTGATACTGATGTATGTGATGTTGTGGTTGATGATGTTAACTATTTCTTCCCATATGGATGAACTTGCAAAATGGAAGACAAACAAGTAGTCAAATACCATGTATATGATCAAAATATGTAAAAAGTGTGTAAGGAAAGTATGTAAAAAATTTGAAAGTGTGAAAAAGGAACATGTGCACCTGATCTATGATGAGAAAAGAGTATAGATAAGGATCTTGTAGATGATTTTAACACACAATGTTTTCGAGTGATCTCACACCAATGAAATGGAAGAAGTGTAGGGAGAATAGTCTGGTGTCATCCTCCAACCTTTAACTATTTCCCATAATGTAGAACACCACTACATATGGTGTGTATAAACACATGTGCTAAGGAATGTATGCCTGTAAAATCCATTGTGTGTATTTTTGTATACTATGTTGAACTACCAATCACTGTGTAATTTCCCCTAGTTTCAGGCATCCAGGAAAGGTTGTTGTGTTAAGGACCCAAGTTTAATTCTCAACCCCGTCTGCGAACCGACAATTGTGTTGTATCGATATTGTGCTTATATATAAAAATGTATGGGGTGAATGATTCACCTAAATGATTCCCCCTTCATTTAGGGTGCATGCGACATCACTAAAGGAGTATGCAGCCCAAAGGAGGACCAACCATTGTGCTAAAAATTGTGCCCTATAGGGGGAATGGAATGTGCTTGGTAGAAACCAAGGCACACACAAACAAAGTGGCTAGAAGACAAGTGTTAGTACAAGTAAAGACAAACACACATGTATAAGACAAAATGTAAGCTAAGAAAATAATGTATAAGCTAAGATGCAAGTAAACATGCAAGAAGACAATGTAGACCGTGAAAAGAGGGTTACAAACATGGGACATCACTCACAATGTTGCAAGAAAATCAAGGCCGTAGTGGCCATAAGAAAATAAGTATGCACACAAGAAGAGGATAAAATCCCACAAGAATTAGTATACAAATAACAAGCAATGACAAATAATGTAACAGATAACCATGGAAGCAAGTAGCCTTGTATAACAAATGTTTCACATGAAGCTCTCACTAGACGTTAGAAAGATAAAAATCATGTCAAAGCATGTATAATCCGATAATTTTAATGTGTTGTGAAACAAAATTAAACAATAGCACTTGTAGTGTAGGAAATTGGATGCCCTTAGGAGTCTTTATGGACTCGGTACTAGGTATCGCACTAAGCATCCATGTTTCATGTATAGATCTGTAAAATCTACTATCACAACTAGAAAGGAAAGTGAACATGCATGTGTGTATGATAAAGATAATGACATACAATATATCTATCTAGCATGTAATAAAGTGAACATCTACAAGTAAAAGTAAGCAATACTAATTGCAACCAAGATGTGTAACATGTCATGGATTTTAGATGGAATGGAATGCAAAGTGTGTGTGATAAAATCATTGTGCCCCTTGAGTGGATGTGTATGTATACAATGAGGTTCATTTATTTATGCCCCCTCAATAGTCAAAAATGAACCATAAACAAGAGTGTGTCATCAAGAAATGGTCTAAACAATGCTTCATCATGTGTAGAAGATTGAATATGATGCCAAGAAAAGTGTTGATTGCTGGATTGTAAGATGATATTGAATGCGACATAGGGATGATGTGATAGAATGTGTGATGATTTATCCTAAATCATATATCACTAGATGGGTGAGTAGGATGCCATAAAGCATGATGATTTAGCATAAATCATATATCACAAAATGTGTGAATAATGTGATGGCTAAGCATGTGTGATGATTTATCATAAAGCATTTATCACAAAATGTATGGAGAAAATTTTAGCATTGATCAATTGTGAAGTTTGGAGAATATCATCACATGAGGTGATAGAAGGATTGACTTATTGATTTTTGAAGATCAAAGTATAAAATGATGTAAATGCGATGAGGTGAGGTTCAATTTTTATTTGGACCCTCGGAATTCGAGTATGAACCATGGGACTAGAGTATGTCATAGGGTAGTATGTTGTATTGATTGTGTGATAGATAAGTTGATTGTGTAAGTTGTGTTCTATTGACGGACATCCTTGGCAGACACTTCCATCGAGTCATGGGAATCCTTAGGTTGGTGGGACGTGCGTCCTAAGGAGACCTCCAAATTTTAAAGAAGTTGGCTCTTCTCTACGGGGAGATAGGTGTATGCAATGGAAAGTTGCAAAAGCTATGGAATGAGGCTAAAGAACCTCAAAGCTTTGATAACTCATCCATGCACCATGAGATAAGAGATAAACAAGATTTAATCCTATATATGAATCATAACTTTGACAAAAACATAAAAAAACCTAGCATATATACTACTCTCTACTCTTTAGATTACTTAATTAAAAATTGAACCTAAAAAGATCAACTTAGCAATCAAAGGTGTGATGTTTGATATGAAACTCAAGCTTTCAAGAATGGAGTCTCACCATTAATGGCTTCAAGGCCAATGGTTCTCTCCATATTACTCAAAACTTGATTATGGAGTGGATGGATGCAAGATGGGGGAGCTCTCAACAATGGAGTATGGCCAAGATCTAAATGTTCTATAGCTTAAAGCTATCACAAATGATTTCTAATGCCTTTCCAAAGTGCTTGAGAGAGAAGGACTTATGAGTAAAGTTGTAAGTTTGAAAGGGAGGGGTGACCCTTCTATTTATAGTTTTCCAAATAGAAGAGTTTGAACTTTGGGTGCATGTGGGACTAAAGCTTTTAGATTAGATTAGGATAAACATGCTTTAGGCTTAGTTAAGCTTGGTTTAGGCTAGTTAAACTTGATTAACAAGTGATTAGAGACTCATTGAGAGTTGGGAGGGGTCTGGATAACAAATTGTGACTGATAGATAGCCTACAAAGCCAATAGAAGTGGTCTAGAGAGAACTAGGGAGGTTACAATGGTTGAGAAGAGGAATGTTTAGCTAATAAGAGATATATTAGCAAAATAAGATGATTATAGGAGGAATACAATTGAGAAGGTTTCGTGAATGGGCATCGAGAATGGAGTGAAGAATGGGGAATTAGCAAAGTGTCGTTAATTAGTTGAATGGGATGTAATGCTAAGTGTAAGAATACTTCAGTGTGTCTACAATAGGGGTCAAAAAAATGGAAAGAAAAAACAAAAACAAACAAAGGAAATGCTCCAAAAATAATACACCAGAAACCAACCGAATACACAATCGTCTCAAACTACTTAAGCACAACACCAAATATTGCAACACCCAAAGATGCATAGTTTCTAAATGAAAATAAAGGTGATCAGAGATAATAAAGATATGTGAATGATGAACTAGAAACACCATGAAACATATATATTACTCCAATGGTTGTGCACATTATTACATATAGAAGAGAGGAAAGATTGTTGTTACAAATCCCAAGTAGAAGGCTAGAGTTTCAAGATCTCCTTTTCCTAACAAAAGAGAAGCTTGGTGACAGAGAGGAAAATATTAAGACTCCTAGTACCTAACTAAAATTATCTAAATTCTATCATATATTTTTTTATTAAACCTCCATTACAATTTATAGGGTGAGGAGGTAAGAGAGAACTTTCAAACTCCTTCCCATCTGCCCCTTGATTATGATAAATGATATGAAGTGACAGAAATAGATTTCCTCAAATCTTTCTCATGATTTGACCCCTTCAAAAAAGTGAGAGCCATGCCCATTTAATGCATCTTAATTATCCTACAACCGACTCCCTTGAGATGGACTCACCTTTTGAGAAGAAACTCTTTCGCTATTTATTACATAACCAGATATTTTGACCCTTTATGCATTGGTTCTTGGCCCCTTGATTCAAACGGCATGTATTTTGTAATGAAATGACCCTTCGCCTCTGATCTTTTGAAAAATTCCTCAAGCATTAAATCTTACAGATAAGACCCTAAATCACTTATACGTGGTAAATGGCTTGTCATCTTTATGGCATGCTTTGAAGATGGAGTCCATTTGTTGAAAGATCCACGTGGAAGGCCCACGCATCCTTAAGACTTTGTTTTTCTTTATGGATATGGGGGATGCGTCAGGTGGACACTTGGCACCATCCACGGCTCGTTGCCCCATTCCTTCATTGGCTCTATGTGTCAATCCCGCGGAGTTTGAGACTTTTCCCCTCTTTTGACTTCTAAATTATGCCCGCTTACCACTTGCAGTAGGATCCACAGTTGTTCGATTCTTTTATAATTTGGTTAAGTCCCCTCTCTCATCAAATATTTGGCCTTAAATGGGTCTCTCTTAGCCGTGAAAATTTAAATAACAGTTTGATGACTCACTGGGACCATTTAGCCTACTAAATGAAAAGAACCCATGATCTCCCACTATCAAATGGTCTGGTACTGTGTTTCGAAGCTACTCCAAATCGAGCATGTGGTCTTTTAAGATTTCTGTGGAGTATTCATAATTTCCACTTGACTCTAGCTCCTTCCCACTCTCATATTGAAACTCAGTAAGCTTTTATTTTTTCTGAGAGTAGAAAATTGAAAAGGGTGGCCAATGGCAACCTTTGGCTGATTTTAGTTGCTCGCATTTGGTTTTAAGTGAAAACTGCAACTATCTTTAGTGACAATGAATTCTTAATCGATTCGAAGTCTTCATTAGATCTGGTGCCTTCCTAATAGAGTAATATAAGTGTGGGACTATAAAAAAGACAAAACATACATGTCTCAAATGAGATATGAAGTGTGTGCCTAAGCACTTATTCTGCTTGAAAGTAAATATACTCCTACTCCTAGTCTAACTGGCTTAATGCATGCTACACAAAACTTGAAACAGAAAGGAAAAATAACTTCCTTCCTTATAAAACTTGGCCATGCAATCAATTTGGCTATTGATATGGCTCTTAGTAAGAGTGAAATTCAACCTTCACTCTGATACCCATGGTATCGATGACCTACTTTCTGCTTACATCCGTCATTCTAGCTTATACCTTTTGGATCGAGGCTCCTTTGTGGATTTCTTTGAAGGGTTTCATCTTGTTCATCTTCTTTCTGCTCTCCCTTTTTAGAAACTTCACCTATGAATCCAGGCTCTTCGATTGAAAGAAAAAATATTTCAATGATAACCTTCTCTAGAGCCTCTAAATTAGGTCCAGTGAAAAGGTCATGAGAAATAGGTGGCCTCTGTTGTGAGACTGATGAAGTGAGAGAATATGTGATTTCAACAGAGCTCCTCTTCATTGAGACATTCCCCAGATCTGATAAGCACTCGAGCTTATCTCCTTCCTCCTCTGTCAAAGCTTTATGATTTGATGTGATGGTTTTTGAATCTATAAATTCTCCATCATATGTGGCTTCATTTTGCAGAATGAATCCCATTGATAAGGATCTTTTAGGGGAGTTGCTTTGTGGGGAGGACAAATAGAGGCAACCTCTGTAGCCTTTTTTTTCTACTCACCGGTGACACGAACCTTGTGAGCGCATATCACTTCCTACCATATGCTCCTCTTCTATTGGATTTGGAGCCATTACTTCTTTGGTGTGTGAGGTATAGCTACTCAAAGATGGTGGTAGTATAGAAATTATGGTTTGGAGATGAACAAGGGAGGATCCCTTGGTGGTAATGGAGTCATGGTAGCATGACCTCATAGGATGAAGAGAAACAGAAGGCGTGGAAAGAAAGATGAATGAAAATGGATGAGAGGGAGCTCTGCAAGCTTTTCTAATGATTTTTTTCTGACCTTGTGCGATTACTAGATGTACTCGTAACTATATTCATTAAGGTTTGAACTTTTTTGAGAGTCGACCAAGTTGATGCCATAATAAAGTATCACTCTGAGTCATCCCACTAGGCGTGCCAAGAAAACTGTTGATGGACATCCTTAGCGGACACTTCCATCAGAGTCGTGGGAATCCTTAGGTTGGTGGGACGTGCATCCTAAGGAGACCTCCATATTTTAAAGAAGTTGGCTCTTCTCTGTGGGGGGAGATAGGGGTTAGAAAAACTAGAAAGAAAAAACATAAAACAAAATAAGGTGATGCGCCAAAAAGAATACACCAGGAAGCCAACCGAATACACAATTGTCTCAAACTACTTAAGCATAGCACCAAATATTGCAACAACACCCAAAGATGTATAGTTTCTAAATGAAAATATAGGTGATCATAGAGATAATAAAGATACGTGAATGATGAACTAGAAACACCACGAAACATATATATTACTCCAATGGTTATGCACAGTATTACATATAGAAGAGAGGAAAGATTTTGTTACAAATCCCGGGTAGAAGGTTGGAGTTTCAAGATATCCTTTTCCTAACAAAAGAGAAGCTTGGTGATAGAGAGGAAAAGATTAAGACTCCTGGTACCTAACTAAAATTATCCTCAATTCTATCATCTATATTTTTTTTATCAAACCTCCATTACAATTTATAGGGTGAGGAGGAGGTAAGAGAGAACTTTCAAACTCCTTCCCATCTTCCCCTTGATTATGATAAATGATATGAAGTGGTGGAAAATATTTCCTCAAATCTTTATCACGATTTGACCCTTCACAAAAGTGAGAGCCATGTCTATTTAATGCATCTTAATTATCCTACAACCAACTCCTTTGAGATGGACTTGCCTTTTGAGAAGAGAATCTCTTTCACTATTTATTACATAATCCAAATATTTTGACCCTTTATGCATCAATTCCTAGCCCCTTGATTCAAACGGCACATATTTTGTAATGAAATGACCCTTCGCCTCCGATATTTTGAAAAATTCCTCAGTATTAAATCTTACAGATAAGACCCTAAATCACTCATACATGGTGGATGGCTTGTCATCTTTATGGCCTGATTTGAAGATGGGGTCCATTTGTTGAAAGATCCACGTGGAAGGCTCACACATCCTCAAGACTCTACTTTTCTTTATAGCTTTGGGGAATGCACCTGGGTGGACACTTGCACTATCCACGGGCTCATTGTCCCACTCTTTCATTGGCTCTATGTTTTAGTCTTGTGGGATTACGAGACTTTACCCTCTTTTGACTTCTAAAGTTGTGCCTACTTGACACTTGACAGCTGGCGTCTATGGGCTATTCGGTTCTTTTTATAATTTTGTTAAGTCCCTCACTCGGAAAATATTTGGCTTCAAATGGGTTTCTCTTAGCCATGAAAATTTAAATAACATGTTCTTTAATGATTGTGAAAGAGATTGTATGTGAACATGTTGAGTGTGTGTTATGTATTGTCAAATGTGTGATGTGTTATGTTGAGTGTGTAGGAGAGATATGTGTCATGTAAGCATCAAATGTGTAACATGTTGTGTATATGTAGGTTGTATAAGATGTTTATGTTGATTGTGTGTGAGGAATATATGTCATGTGATGTAAGATAAAATAGTATATCACCAACGTGTTTAGTGTGTTTTTTTAATTATAGATACGTGAGGAGATTGATTATGTATAGCATGTGTAGTGTGTAAGGCTCATGTTTATAGGATGCTCTCAATAGTCAAGTGTAAACAAAACACAAGAGTGTGTCATCGGAAATGATGATAGTATTATGTGTCAAAGTATGAGTGTTGCAAGTGAATGTCTAATTGTGATGTGATGAAGATGTAATACGCATGGTGGTGCTAGAGGGGGAGTAATTTTGATTCCCCTGGTGTAGAAGGATGAGAATGATCAAGTAATGTCATCAAAAATATTATCATTTTCATAGTCAAAACCAACAAGAGTTAGATCAAAACTTGATAAGAAATAGTATCAGGTTGGTCACATAAAGCACCATCTAAGCATAATTTGTACATGCCCATAACATACTCCTCATTAATGAATGGAGGTAGTGGACAACCATGTGCATACTAACGAGTGAGGTTTTGTGAATAACCAAGGAATGAGTCATTACAAATGAAGACACAACCAAATGGCATGGGAAATGATATATCAGTGTGATCAGGATCTAACATGCCCCCAATGTAATCAATCCAAGACTGTCCCAATGTGAGTGGAGAATTACAGGGAGCACATGCAAGAAATATTGTGAGATAAAATACTCAAAGTCCATAAGCAAAGGTGATAAAACAAACCCATGGTAGAGATGATGATCATAAGGTGGAGGAAAGATGTCAATCTAGAAGCCTAGTCGAGTCAACCCATCATGTGTGCATATAGATTTAGATAAAGTAGGATCGAATGGAATATGTTCCCAATAAGATTCATTCATGAAAAGTGTACATGTAAATGGTGGGCATGCTAATGGATATTACCCATGCAAAGGTGCGGGGGATGGATTGACGTCCATAGAATAAACAGCCCCCGATAAAGAATCATAGTAATAGTAGTAGCAAGTGGAGGAAATGACGTAGATGATAAAGTATCTATCATGCAAATAGCACCTTTAAGTTGTAAAAATAAGGCGAGCATCCATATGTTGGGGTTCATTAGTAGTATCAGTTCTTGGAGTAAGAAGTGTAGTATTTGGATCATGGTCATAATATTTGCATGGATAACGGTCACAAAAAAATATTATACATGATACCTCATGTAAGATTTTAACACAATGATGTATGGTAGAGGGAACCATGGCATGACATGAAGTCATGGCCTACCAAGTAAATAGTTGTATGAAATGAGGAAGTCAATGACAAAGAAAATTGTGTTAAGAGTTTTTGGTCCAATTGTAATAGGTAGAGTAATGTGACCTAAGCATGGATGAACAGAGCCATCATATACATGAAGAGAAAGACATGATGGACTAACATTAGCAGCTGAAAGACCAATATTTTCAAGGAATGACATAGGAAAAATATTGATTTCAGATCCATTATCGATTAAAGTACATTTGACACCCACATTGTAAATGTGAATCATGATGTGCAATGTTGGGTCATTGTCAAAAATAGTAAGATCAGCATGAGGATTAGACAGAAAGAAATATGTTGAGAGAAGGCATCTACAAATGTTTGATATACTAAATATGGATGCATATTAGCAAGAATATGAGTGGTAGCTAGGAGATTTTTAACTCTTTCTCTTAATTTTTAGGGATACTAGCAAGAAATCGTTAATAGAGATATTCATGATGGCAATACCCTAAAATGATTAGCAATAAAGGAATGAGGATCGTAGGAGCGTGAAGATCGAGCTTTGAGTTCACCAAAATTATTAAGATAAAATGTAAATAAGATCCTAATATGAATGTTATAGTAGCGGTAAGTGGATGAAAATTAAGTACAACAATGATACATAAGCAAAATAAGTAATAAATTATGAAACCCTTAGTGTAAAGAGAGGGTAAAAAGCCTTAGATGATTCATAGAGTTATAGATAATGCATAGAGTTGGAAAACTATAGAATATGAAGCACTTTGAATGTCACATTGGAGCCTAGAAAATGTATATCTAGAGGATCAAGTTAGATTGGGGGATATGGAGAGGGACAGGGCGCCCATGGGCATCCTGGACATGTTTCGAGCACTTGGGTTTGCAGAAATGCTCAGAAAACCTCCTCTAAGATGGCATGATATGTTCACCTTTAGTCACCTTTTTTCACTCTAAGGTCACACCAAGATCACCGAGGTCGTTATAAACCTACAATGAAATATGCACTTGCAAAAAACCTTAAATAGACATCAAATCCCAAAAAAGAAAGATGAAAATGAGGGGTTAGACTGTCCTTTGTTGTCACCATGGTGAACTTACAATTGAGCGTTACTACATGTCAAACCCAATGTATTTTTATGTGTGTGTGTGGAATTTTTCCTAAGTTACTCTTGATTGTGTCACACTTGGATAGCGAGTAAGTAACTAGATGTAGAATGTAATAAATGTGTGCATGAAATAGAATGAACTTCCCTCCTATGAAGTGTGATGTAGAAAACCAACCCTTGTGTCCCTTTTGATTGTGCTAGATGGATGTAATGGAGCTCTTAGATGCCTTGATGGATGCAACCTTGGGTGGTGATAGCTAATGCTTAGTGTTTTGTCCCTTATTATGATCACATAACTTTATATGCATATGATTCCTTGCTTGAATTTCATAATTAACCCTGAAAAGGCCGACTACCAAAAATATAAGATGCTCAAATGCATATAAAAGACCCAAAAAGTTTAAACAAAGTACAAAAGGGATAGGGGCACTCGGAGGGGACGAGAGCGCCTGCACTAGCATACTAGGCCGGGCATTAGTGTCCAAGATGACAAATACTAAAGAGTAAAAATACGGACTAAGAAAGTAAGGGTGTAATTCTGAAATTAGGAATCTAAAGCAAAGAAAGGTGGCCAAAGACATGGGTTAATTAGTATTTTTCTTACTTAGGAATCACATGAATAGTAGTATGTAATCAGGACTAGATAATTACCCAAAGTGCATTGTGCATAAGGTATCCTATTCAAAAATACCAAAAACATTATAAAACACAATAATCCCAAAAAAATAAAATAATTCCATAAAAGAAACAAAAAAATATAAAACCCCTCAAAAGGTGATAAAAGACACGTCATCCCTCATTTACTAACCCTCACCCACTCACATTTATTTGTGTCCATTCTACTACCCATTTGCATGCCCAATGCACTTTGGATCATTATCATCTCACCCACCTATGCACATTGCACCCATATTTTTCATAATCTTTTATGCACTCAAAAACTATGAAACATCACTCCCCCTCATCATTCTAACCTCTTGAATCCTTGTGCACATGAGCCCATACTTGAGTTTTTGCTTCTTTTCTCGCATATTTCCATATTACGTGTTTTAGAGAGGTGAAGATGGATAAAAAGGACATGTGCAACTCGTGACATCACTATTTTAGTGATATTTCAGCGTATATGTTATTTTCACCCATAAATGGCTTATAACCTCCATGTTATTTTTAACGAATCACATTCGTGACTAAGTCAATAATATAATTCATTTTTATGCATTTTGTTTTTCATTTTTCCACAATAAAATGTCTTTTATCTCTTTAAATGGTTAGGGATATGACCGAGGTAAGTCCCCTAACCACAAAAAATAACTAACATTTTTCTAAGTGTGTTTATGTGTAGGTTATAGATTCAAATCAGGAAGTTTACCCACTTTATTCATTAAAATAACTCATTATCATCCTTCTCTTTTCAATGGAAACATAAGCCCATTTATTTAGTAGCATTGATTTGGATATTTTTATATTGACTAACACATCTTGTAGGTGATCCAAATCTAGGCATACACCTTCCTATTTTGTAAAATACTAGTGTTATTCTACACAATTTGAAGGGCTCTACTATAAAAATTTTGTTATTGAAATTTGTTTATTTGTGGGATTTTCAATAAATTAATATTGTGAACATTTCATTTTATATGATTGTGTGAATTTGTTATTACTATGATAAAATATTATCCTTAATACCCATTGGTTACATTAACTTACTTTATTACCCATCTCACATCCAATGCTACATGAGCTTTCCTACTTACTCAAACCCAATCTCCACCATTGATTTCATCCAAATTTCAAAGACATAAGAAATAATTGATCATAGATTTTAGATATACATGAATATTATAATTAATACATATATGCCATAAATTTATATTGTAAATTATAACACCACAATATTCAAGTTTGATGGCATTTGATAAATACAAAATCCAACATACTTACAAAAATGATTTTAGGATGGATGCATAGTTACATATTGCTTTATTACAAACAAAATATCAATTTTTCTTTTTAATGAGTTTCAAATTAGCATAAATATAAAACCGATCCATTACACTACAAATGAATTACAATAAATAACCAAACCATTAAGAGGAAATGACACCAATTTTTTTAATTCATTTTTTCTAATTCATTTCTCTTATGGTAGTAAGTCTTACCATCTCTAACATAAATTTGTACATGCCTAAGTGATGTCATAAAAGAGTTATTATTTTTGTGTAATAGCATTATAATATGGGAGACTAATTACGACTACGCATATGAATATTAGGTCTTTATTATTATTGAAGAATAAATGTCATTTAAACTAACAATAACTATAATGAAATTACTTAGATATATCTAAATATATGAAGTAATAAAACACAAAAATATAGAGAAATGATCACAATATGCAAGTAGAATAACTTAGCCACTTCGAGGGGAAAGATCCAAACCATAAAATATGACTCAATTGTTCAATATGATTATCAACTATTATTTAATACCCTTATATATACCATATTATGTTATATAAGCCACAGGTTGACCGACTACTAAGCATATGAAAGCATCAATAAATGAGATATGACATAATAAGATATTATGTTAGCCACAAGTTGGCCATACATATCTTAATATATGACCTAGGATTATGGGCAAAAAAAATTCATCCCCTTGAAAGAAACATCATCCCCAATGTTGGTAATCTTGGTTATTACCACCAAAATGCTTCATTTTTCCATGTTGCATCTGAAAGCTTTGAAAGAGATTTACACAATAACTTTCTTCACACTATATTTCATCATCCGTGATATTACAAATATATAGGCAATGTTGTTCTATAAACAAGGAGGTGGCTACAACCACTCTTCCATAAATAACAAAAACACACGTACACAACAACTCTAATATACATTATTGTTACATAACAATAATGTCACCAAACTATATTATAATGTGAAGCACTAATAATAATTCCTAACATTCCCCCTTAGTGCGAAATGGTAGAAAAACATCCACACACTCCTCTGCAGTATGCTCACCCCTGTGGCATGTCCAACTCTGTGACTCATGACCTTGATCCAAAAGAAAGGCTCTCTCCTTCCATGGTTTTAAACAGGCTTACCACAAACCTTGAAGTGACAGAACCTCATCAACTCAAGCGACCTCGTGTGGTTTTCTGGATCCTCCCACAAACCCTTTCAAGATCCATGAACTGACTTACTCTGGTGCTACTGTTCACCACTATGCTTATACATCAGGGAATAATGTAGGAAACACAACATGCATATCACAAAACTGCACAATAGAAGATATACTAAAAATTTCACATTACTTCCTATAAGAATCGTAATGTTCTTAATTGTAGTCTCTGTCTTTGATCGTTGCCACTCGATCTCGAACAACATAGAAAACTGCCACTGCCACTGGAAGCTTTCCTTGACTAAGTCGTTTTGGGTGCAGAATGGGAATGGAACATTGGTATGTATTCCCCCCCACAATGTGAAATTCCACTCATATAGATACTGAGAAGCAAACTGCATCGAAGAACATACTCCTGAATGGATCTTGCTAGTTAGGTCTTGCTGCACATGGTCACTAATGCTAGTGAACGTATTCTTCTAGCTGACCATCTTCCAACGAAGTACGGCAGTCAGAGGACCAAGTCAGTCAGAGGATCACTGACAGTCATCTGCGCTCCAACACAACTCTCTTTCCAACATCCATCAAATACCACACAAAACAGGAACACTGCAAATAGAAGCACTCTGAGAAAATGGAAACCACACTGAAAATCATATACTCACACTGCACACCAGTGCCACCAAATCATTCTGTGCGGCCCCGTCGTTGGTGACTGACGAGAGGTCGTTGTCTGACCTCCAGCCTCCGATGCCTCCATCCTCCATTAGATCTGCTGCTAACTCAGCCGAATGTGATCATGGGGCTCAAATTTATATACTACAATTAGACGTCGGATTCCACCGAAAATGCGTCTGTGAGGCAAAAAAAAATTATTTTTGGACTTTTACAATGACACGACTTTTGACTTTTTGACAATGACGCTACTACTCAACGCAACAAATAACGACTTATGTTTATTGACTACGAATTAAAAAATATTTTAATTACACAACACTTGACTTTAACACATTTGACTATAGACGACAATAACAAAATGACTCAAAATGACTCTTATAACTTTGACATAAAATAATGACTAAAATAATACTAATGACACCTATACTCGGCTCTCTCGTTGACATAGAGTAATCCTAACCACTATTGAAAACATTTACATGCCTTTTTAATAAATTTTCAAAAAAACTTGCTCCACGTGGGCAGAATGAATTAGATCACAAAACTATGCAAACAAAAACTAAATAAGACTCACAATTAACAAAACCGACCTATTTTCTCCATTCGTGGTTGTGTGAAATCTACACGATTCTGTGTATGTGGATTGAGCCTGGCATTCGAATATCTTGGATCTGACAGGAGAAGAGATTTGTGTCACACCGAGATCATATAGTAGCGTCCTTTCAGTGCATCAACCGAATAGATAATAATTAGCTCTTACATGTAAACGATGTAAACCTTGTTGCAGTAGCTATTTTCTCTCTGAGCAGGTTGTGTAGCCCGAACGTGAATAAGAAGCGAGGATTTGATTGAATGCATAGGAAGCTTCGAACGTGGATGGTAGAGGCTGCAGACCACGTTTTTTTTTTTTTTTCTTTGCACAGGAATCGAACTCGAGTCAGATTGTGAGATCCACTTCGTATGGATCGGCCTTTGAATGATCTGTCACGCCTTTGATGGATCAGTTAGAATGCGCAGAGACCAATGATACACGTTGAATGCAAATTCCACGTGGATGCTAGCCCAACGGAAGAAATGGAGAAGACTGTAATGTGTGCGCAGGATTCAATGCAACTCTGTCAAATGTGCACAGGCCGCATGGAAGAATTTGATATTGCTCATATACGGGACAACAAAGAACATCTAATGTCCCTCAAAATAATTTTTATTCCATCACAGGATGAATAGAATCAGACTGCTCTGATGCCAATTGAAAGCTTTGAAAGAGATTTACACAATAATTTTCTTCACACTATGTTTCATCATCCGTGATATTACAAATATATAGGCAATGTTGTTCCTATAAACAAGGAGGTGGCTACAACCACTCTTCCATAAATAACAGTAAACACACGTACACAACAAACTCCTAATATACATTATTGTTACATAACAATAATGTCACCAAACTATATTATAATGTGAAGCACTAATAATAATTCCTAACGGCATCTTGATGGGTGCTTGATCGAGATACTTAGTAATAGTCCTTGTCCACAACTCTTAATGTTTTTGTAGGATTATTTAAAGTTCCAAAATGATTTTTTCCTCCTCTTCAAGCTTGGGTAACATTGATTAGGAAGACACCTTCTATCTAATGACCTTCTTCAACCAAGAAACAAGGAAAACCTAATGTATTTTAGCTGATTGAGGAAGCTCCAATTTATATGCTAAACTACCAATTATAGTCTCTTTAGTTTCTTTCAAGTGTTATACATGTTGACACCTCATTCGGATGGATTGAATGCTCACCGAAGTACGTGCGGCTCTCGTGTCCTTCCTTTGTGTTTTCTTGTAAATAATTTAGCATGCATATCCATAAAGATAATTAATCAAGTAATCAATCAAGTATAAAATCACCACATACGAATCATCTTGAAAAAAACATATGAGTCATAACAGATTAAACAATAACCAAGATCGGACATATCAACTATCAAGATCTATCCATAATTACCCATCATAAATAGATTTTTTTTACAACACAAGAAAGTTGAATATGTGATCAAGTATTACATCATTCGTTGATCCATGCACAAAATCATACGATATAATAGCAATTATATCCTTCATCCACACATACACATTGTATTCCCACAGGTAGATTCATGACATATAAATAAGGGTGGGGACTTTCCCTTCACCACCCATGCACTTTCCTAATAATAATTGTGCTCTCAAAATAAACAACATGCATTACATCCAAAATAGCCATAAAGAGTGCGGTTTTACAAGTAATCCTAATAATAGATTAATCTAAATATAACTTATGCTTTAATCTTATTATTATACTTGACCATGCATGTTAATAATGTAATCTATGTATGTGCTTTTTCTAGCTTTATTCCTTTACGTGCATCCCAAGCCATCCTAATGTTTTCTAAATATATATCTTGCTTAGACGCCACTCTTCCTCTGTTATTCTATTTTTATCCTTGGGTTGACAAAATTGACTAAGTCCCAAATTCTCTGCTCAAGCACAGAAATTCACACATTATCCCATCCTACTTATGTTTCCCTTCATGCATGCATCACGTGTTCCCTAGACCTTCGTGTTTGGATCATACTTGGTCAATTTATCCATCCAACACCAATTTTTTATAACACTTGATAAGGGTTATAGTATTTAGGTGAAAACTTATTAGCCTTATTCTATTGTTTCAAATATAGTTGTTTATATGGTTATAATCACACAATAAATTCTACAACTTCAAATATTTACTTGTTATGGTGTTGATTAACTTATTTCTTCATGTGGTTTTCTCAATCATTACAAAATTCTCTTTAAGGCTAGAGAGTACCTCCTATTAGTCCTAGATGTTCTCTTCAACTATTCCCACTTTAGGCAAGACCCTCAACTTTGAGGTGAGGGATGGTGGATGGTAACCATATAATGCCAAAAATGGAGACATTTTTGATGAGGTATGAAATGAAGTGTTATAGCAAACTCTACAAATGGTATCCACTAAACCCATCTTCAAAGTGAGGAGGAAGAGGGGGTCATCGATGAAGTCTTCAAGAAACCGCATCCCTTGATGGCAGATTGGGGAATGCCAAAAGCCGCAATGACTGCATTTTATCTGCCCTCAAAAGCATTTATAACTTCATTGAACAACATGTCCACAGTGTTTGCAGTTTAAGTGGAATCAATGAAGACATATGGGGCCCTAAAGAGAATAGGGACATTGCAATCTCCCAAGCAGACATGAAGGACCCCTCTCAAGCCACTGCCATTGCCTTTTTCATGTCACTGCAGGCCATCAAGACCAAGATTGACAGGCCATCAAGTAACGGGCTGTTGTGCTGCTGTTTTTTGGCTGCGATCTGGCTGTCCTCGGGCGGTTCTGGAGCTGTTTTTTGGTGGAGCTCGTTATTATGTTTCTCTTTTGGTTTCTTTTTTATCTTGTCTTCTTTGATCCGGATCTCATCGACGTTTTGATCCACTTTTCACCTATATTGTAATATCCGGGCCGTTGAGCCTTCTTGGTTGTCTGTTTGCCCCTCTCGGCTACTTCTCTCTTTTTTCTATCTCGGCTTTTGAGCCCTTTTGTATCCAGGGTATAGTCCCTTCAAAACTATTTGCCCTTAATAAAAAAAAAAAAACATTTGTTTACTACCTCATTATATCCATCAAATCGGGATGATATGATGAACTATGAGCAAGTTAAGTATCTAAATGTGAGAATAAATCAGTCCATAAACTACTAGTAAATATAGGATCATAATCACTTACTATAATTTTGGGTTTACTACCATGGAACTTATGAATTGTATCCATAAAAGATATGGTGATTGTACTCACCGTAAAAGGTATGTGACAAGGCACACAAATGAGCATGTTTTGTGAGTCTATCCATAATAACCATGATTACACTTTTCACCTCATATTTTGGTAATCATGTGATAAAATCCACATAAACCTTTATTTTATACTCATTGGGGATAGATAATGGTTGCATAAATGTCCGACATCTTAATAGTTCATCCCTTGTTTCTTTGACACACTAAACATTCTCGCCACAATTTTCTAAGAATCCCTTTCACCTTTCCTTGAAGAAATCCTACTTAATTATGTGATAATTTTACAGAACCAATAATGGCCGCCCACTAGAGAAGTGTAATGCCCCATAATAAAATACCAAAAATGACCTAAGTTAATAGTGAAAATTGAGGAATTTTTCGAAGGAATTATTAAGAACATATTTTAAGTTTACGTTATTGAACTTGTTTCACCATACCCATCTTTGGTGTGTGTTATTATAGGCATGTGCTCTTACGACTCCTTATATTGTGTGGTTGTATGGTATTATGGTCGATTAAATTAGCCAAGGCAATGAACTTGCTGGTTTTAAAAATTTTATCAAGTTACTTCACCATTTTCTTTAAGGATTTGACAAAATAGATAAGGGTGTTGGCCAAGGAGGAATACCTATAGTAAATTCGGTCGGTTTTTAAGGTCATTGTGCGCATTCTAACTTCTTGATCCAATGCTAACTATGAGATATTCCTTTTGGCTAAGAGAAATTACCTAAAATACACAACAAGACCACAAAAAGAGGATTAAATAATATGTCAGTGGGATGCCTAGCGTGTGCTAGATCCAGGAAGTGTGATACTTCCTCGGTGGCATTCAACCCATTTTTTAATACAATTTAATGTAAGAAATAATGTAAGTAAATAGAATCCTATTATAGTTGATATGATTTAGGTATCTCATCCAAATACAATAAGAAAATCTAACATAATAAGATAGGCTATGATCAGATATGGAAATAAGGTAAACAACTAAGGTGTTGGAATAGGTTAGGGTCAGATTCTAGGTCACTTGAATCACTTAAAAAGGGTTATTGGGATCTGGTATTAGTAGGACTTCCAAATACAAAGACCGACGTTAGTCTGGTATGACCAACGATGGTTTAGTAAGAACCGATGACGATTCTTGGGTGGTAATAACTCAATAGTTCATGGTTTTGGGGATTTTTTTGAGACTAGATCAGTGATGGTGAGGAGTTGGTTTAGGTCTGGAGAGATATGTTGGGAATATTCAGAGGTACTCAGGAGTAGACAGAGGTGATTAAAATGGTTATGAGTGATGGGAATGGTCGGGTTCACAGGAAGGAAATAGTGGTGGGGTGAAAATATAACTGATGATTGATAAACAAAGGTAAAGAAATTTATAAACTGAATGAAAATGAAATGGTGTAAGTTAGGGACACACTTACTATTGTGTAGGTTCAATGGATGGGTGGTGGTGATGGTTGATCAGTGAAATGATGATCAGTGTCATGGCAAAGGTGCTTCCTGAGTGCTCACCGTGAATGTAAAAACCTTCGATCAATGGTTATGATAGTTATGATGCCCTCTAGATGTGTGAAAGAGCTCTAGTTCTTGCTTGCATGCAGATCTCCTTTTCTCCAAAAACTTGAGAATGTGTCTAACCTCCTCAAACAAGGTTACAAAATGGTTATATGGTAACCAATGATGGTTTAGGGTTACCAAAGCATCGGTTTTGGGTTTGACTGACTCAGTTTGCTTAAGGTGGGATATCCTAGGTTACCTAAAATAGCAGATCTTGGCTATATCCTCTCCTAGGTTTTGCTTGTTTTATCTTGGGTCTAAATGGAATGTTGTGCTTAGATACGTGGGAATAGTGGTTAGAGGGAGAATAGGCATGTGCTTTTAGGGTTATACTAAGTCTTAGTTCATTAAGGTAAGTAGGGCTAAGTCTTAGTTAGTTATGGAAACATGCTATGAATAGGTCTATGGTGAGGTGTCTAGGTGAGGTGGTGGGGTGAGGTGGAAATTGGTTTTAATTGAGGTAATTAAATAATGAATGAAGTGAGGATGAGTATTAATTTAATTGTAAATAATTAAATTAATATTAATGTGGGGTATAAGGGTCATGGTTAGGTGAATGTGTTTAAGTTGGTTATTCGAAAAATGGGACCAAGGGGAGTGTGACCCAATTTTGGTGTCTACATTTTTCCTCGTTTTGTTGCATAGCTTGTATTGATAATCGGCGCTTGAAAAAAGAAGTGATTGCCCCATGTGTGGGTGAAGGTGATCCCCCTCAAACTGGGCACTGATGAGGTGTAAGATAGAATCGGTGAGTGGTTTGATAAAGGTGTAGGTAGGGAAGATAGGTGGGGAAAGGTTTGAGTAGTTCTCAGGAAGGGTGATGGTCAACTCGGGTAATGGGTAGTAGGTTGTGGTCAAAATCGGGTCATGGGTAATGACAATCAAACCCACGCACAATATGTTAGGCTAAAACAACATAGGTAATAAAGATCACATAGGTTTATAGTGATTCAAGTATCATATAGGTCATATGGTCACACAACGTAGGTCAAGTATCAAGTTTAGGAAAATGGTCATGGCACACCAAAGGTTTGGCCATCAGGTATAGGTAAAATAAAAACAACATAGTAACAAGACATCAAAGGTATTCAAACATAAGGTACATCACACAGGTTGGGTTTTTAAACATGTTTGACAATGGGTGGCCAAGTAGTAATGATAAAAATGTAATGAGCACAGGTGTTAGTGACATGTGAAAAAGGAAGCAGGTAAGGGCACTAGTTTGAAGTGTGACCGACATCGGTTACATGTTGAGCGATAATAATCGACTTTAGGAACCAATATGAATGTACGTCAGTCAAAGCGGATTGGGATTAAAAAGGAAAATTCCACTTTTTATAGAATCATTTTTCATTTTCCAATAGTAGAAAATGACAAAGGAGTGGTGGAAAAGTGGAAAGTGACGGAGCAAGATGGAGAGTTGAGTTAGCTGAGCCTCGAGCGGTGATCGGTCATTTGATTAGGTGGATCCACAAGATCATCATGTGAGTGATTCGATTAGTTGGAGATGAAGAGGGAATTTGGTGATAGCAGAGGTAGGGAGAGGTCAAGGACCACCGTGTAGTGTCTCGACATGCCCCCATGGAGACGGCATCATAACGAGGTAGGATTCAATCTCATTCTAAGTTAGTTAGGTAAATTTATTTGTAGAAATTGGGTTTGGGTAAAAATGGGTTTGGGGGAATCAAATTTGAATTTGGAAGGTATAGGGATGAAATATAGGAATGGAAGAAGGCTTATGTAGGGTAAAGAGGGGTGAGGATGGATTGAGGTGAGATTTGGGTAGGGAAGGATAGGTAGGTAGGGTAGAATGTTTAATTTTTAGAGAAAAAGGGTGGGGTTTCACATATTTTGTCACGCGACAATGAGACCAACGCGTCGGTCAAAGGTTGGTCAATGTCAATGGGAGTTATCTAGCATTGGTTATGAGATGAGGTGAATGATGTCGGTTTTTATTGACCATTTCTAGTCAATAAGAACCGATGTCGATTGGACATTTAGAGGAAAATGGGCCATCAAATGAGAGAGGGTGGGTTGGGGAGATAGGTCATGAGATGGGAAGATATTTAAAAGAAAGAGCTAGGGTAATAAGTGTAAATAGGGATGATGATCAAGGGATGGGGTGAGGGGGAGGTCATGAGTAGGAAGGATCTTGGGAATAGGTGGGGTGTCGAGGGTGAAGTGGGGCATGGTGGAGGTTTAATGATGTTATGGTTTGATGGATGTAGGTGAGAGACCGATTGCAATGCATGATAGGGTACCACCCCTATTAGTATCGGTATGAGGGAGTGTAATAATCAAAGAGTGGTGCCATGTTGTAAATATCGGCCTTATTGGGGTGAAAATGCTACCGGCATCACGTAGTCGGGATTGCTTGATGGTCATCCTCATTGAAAAATATGGGATTGGTAACCAACACATTTCACTTGCCGACATGTGAGATCACATTCACCTTGGAGGATGTGTATAGGATCTTATGGCTACTTATAGTAGGGGACGAGTGTATTCCATTAGCTCATAGGCATCTAAGGAGTTGATGTTGATAGTGTTTGGTTAGGGGCTAGCATAGGTTTAGAGTAGGTTGTGGTAAATATCGGGTCATGGGATAATGACAATCAAACCCATCGACACGTTAGGCTAAAACAACATAGGTAACAACATCACAAGGTATAGTGAGTACATAAGGTCAATGGTCACACCAAGTAGGTCAAGTTTAGGAAAATAGGTCATGGCACATGTAAGGCCAAGGTATAGGTAAAATAACAACTCCTAAGACACAGAAAAGGAAATGTAGGGTAGGTTGGGTTTTAGGTATGTTTCAATGGGTGGCCGAATGATAAAAATGTGGTGAGCACAAGTGGTGATAGGTGAAAAGGGAGTGGGGTAAGGGCAACTAGTTTGAAGTGTGACCGACATCGGTTACATGTTGACCGAGCGATGATAATCGACTAGGGCACCAATATGAATGACGTCGGTCATAGGATTGAATTGGGATTAAAAAGGAAAATTCCACTTTTTGCAGAATCATTTGTCATTTTCCAATAGTATAAAATGACAAAGGAGTGGTGGAAAAGTGGAAAGTGATGGAGTGAGATAGGAGAGTTGAGTTGGCTAGCCTCGGAGAGCGGGTGATCGGTCATTCAATAGGTGGGTCCACGAGATCGGTGTGAGTGATTCGGTTGGTTAGAGGTGAAGAGGGAATTTGGTGATGGTAGAGGTAGGAGAGGGGTTGGGTGGACCACCAATGTAGTGGTCGATGTGCCCCCATGGAGACAACATCGCGACGAGGTAGGATTCGATCCCATTCTACGTTGTTAGGTAAATTTATTTGTAGAAATTGGGTTTGGGTAAAAATGGGTTTGGGGGGAATTAAATTTGAATTTGGAAGGTATAGGGATGAAATAGGAATGGAGGAAGGCTTATGTAGGGTAAAGAGGGGTGAGGATGGATTGAGGTGAGATTTGGGTAGGGAAGGGTAGGTAGGTAGGGTAGAATGTTGAATTTTTAGAGAAAAAGGGTGGGGTTTCATGGATTTTGTCACCATGACGAAAGTGATCCGATGTCCATTGGGTTAGGTCGACATCGGTGGGAGTTAGCCAACATTGGTCATGGATGAGGTGATCATGTTGGTTTTTATTGACCATTTCGGTCAATAAGAACCGATGTCGATTGGAATTTAGAGGAAAATGGGCCAGCAAATGAGAGGGGGTGGGGTTGAGATAGGTCATGAGATAGGAAGATATTGTCAAAGGAAAAAGGATAGGTAATATGGTATAAATAGGGATGACTCAAGGGATGGGGTGAGGGAGAGAGGTCATGAGATAGGAAGAATCTTGGGAATAGGTGGGGTGCTAAGGGTGAAGTTGGGTATGGTCGAGGTTTAATGATGTTATGGTTTGTTATGCGGGTGAGAGACCAAGCATAGATGATGCAAGATAGGTACCACCCCTGTTAGTATTAGTATGAGGAGTGTGAACAACAAGAGTGGTGCACCATGTTGTAAGATATCGGCCTTATGATTGGGGTTAGGGATTATGCTACCAACATGTAGTTTGGGAGCCGAGCCTTTGATGGTCACCCTCATCAACAGATGATGGGATTCGGTGACCAACACATTTCACCTACCGATAGGTGAGATCACATCACCTTAGAGGATGTGTATAGGATCCTGTGGCTACTGATAGTAGGGGGACGTAGTGTATTCCATTACCTCAGAGGCATCTGAGGAGTTGATGTTGATAGTGTTTGGTGAGGGGTCTGGTGGAGTTACGGTTCCATAGCACTAGCTTGAGTTATGGAGACATGTACAGGGCCCATCCCGAGGAGATGAGGTTAGTGGTTCTGATTATGGAGGTAGTTTTTTTTTTTTTGCATTGCTAGATGTGGAGGGTGGGAGATTCCCATGGAATTGATGGGGGTTCTTCATGACATGATGGAGGATAGGACTTGTTTGCATGGGCACCAATTCTTGGTGTAGCTATATAAAGAGTTATGGGCCTATGGGAGGCTATGAGGTTCAACCTATGTTGCATGTTTCTACTACACTATTGGGCATATGAGCACATCATGTGTGTGTGCATCTAGTTGGTATGCCCCATCCAGATGCATTTGAGGTGGGCTTGGTCCAGAGTAGGCTACAGGTGATGGGTACTTATTATTGGAGAGCAGAGCATGGTAGCTACAGGCTACACATGATGTAGCATATTATAGGTGGGCATTGGAGGGATTATCTAGGGTTGACATTATTTGGAGGCCGTATGTGGGCTTCCCATCATATAGGAAGATGGCTGTGGAGCTGGATGAGCTATAACTACTTAGATGGATAGAGGGACATCATGTGTCGGGAGCACGAGATGATACCTGTAGATAGGGTCAGATGATAGTTTGGGTTTCCACAGATGTGCCTGTGCCTCCACCCTTCCCATAGTATAGGAGGGATGACGTGGAGAGGCCTATGCCTCTACCACAACCATGGTACTGATAGGGTAGGAGGAGAAGGTAGTAGACCGATGGATTGATGATGCCAGAGTGATAGATAGATATAGATAGTGGTGGGCAAGCACAACTATGGGCAGTACCACCAGGCCAGGTGGCAGCCCGACTTAGCCACTATCACAGTTTAGAGGGATGCCCTACAGGGGCAGGTGACTACCCTGTGACACAATTGGGGATAGTGCAGGGGCAGTTGATAGGGTCAGAGGCATAGGTTGCTACTCTACAGCACAGGTAGTAGCCCTTCAGGCCCAGTTACATAGGGACAGCACCCACATAGGGTGGAGATGGAGATGGGGTATAGGTGGCCACCCTACAGGCATAGGTTATAGGTTTGCAGGGGCTAGTTGGCCACTACACATGCACATATTGTGGCCCTTCTTGTGCCCATATAAGGCATAGCCCACACAAGCTTAGGGATAGGGTCCCATTTTATAGGCAGGGGTGGGACAGGGTCCCATGGTACAGGTATAGGGTCAGAGACCGATGGCACCACCACAACAATACTTATGGCTAGGTTCAGGATGCCCTAGGTGAGGTGAGATACTATCAGATCACCTGATGGCCACAGGATAGATGTCCCTAGCTATGCAGAGTATAGAGCACAACAGCCTCGAGTGAGAGGACCAGGTCTCACACTCACAGTGTGGAGAGTACAGGGGGGGTGAGCCTCGAGATAGGGTCAGGGTGAGGCCACTAGTTCATGAGAGGCCAGCTCCTAGGTGAGGTACCCACAGAGGTCAGACCAAGGCCCATGGAGGGTGGTGAGATGCTAGTGGGATGACAGATAGGTAGAGAGGAGGAGACATGTGAGACTTGGCCCAGGATATCAGGTGGGGTGATGATTAGTCATTAGAGATGATTATTGTATTGATTTTTTTGATATATATACCGGCCTACGTGTCGAAGATAGTGAGGATGTATATGTGAGTTTTGTGATTTTGATTTTTATACTTTGGCCCTACGTGTCAGAAGATAGTGAGGTTGTATATGAGAGTGATTTGAGATATTTGTATTTATTTGTATCTGTGTACATATGTATGGATACACAAACTTTCTCATTTATATAGATGATGATACTTATGGTATGGATGGTGTACTTGTTTTAATTTCCATTATTATTTGTGTACATGATGGAAACTAGGTGAATTAGGCATGATTGAGTCGAGGTCTTATAGGCATGGTTGAGTTAGGTCAATTAGGCATGTTGGAGTCAATTTAGGTTGATTTGAGTCATTAGTTATAGATGATGGAGTCAATTATAGGCATGATGGAGTCAGTCATAGGCATGATGGAGTTAGGTCATGATGGAGTCGAGGTAGCATGAGTCAGTCATGGTGGAGTTATAGGCATGATGGAGTCAGGTCATAGGCATGATGGAGTTAGGTTATAGGCATGATGGAGTCAGGTTATAGGCATGATGGAGTCAGGTTATAGGCATGATGGAGTTAGGTTATAGGTTATGGGAAATAAATGATGATGTATATGCATGTTATGGTTTAAGTTTCCAAATATTTTCTATAGTGGAAATGTGAAAATGATAAATGAATGATGTGATGATGTGGTAAAAATGTTTATTAATTGTTGCTTGTTTGGTTTAATTTCCAATTGTTGATATAAAATGGAAATGAACTAAGGTAGGATGTGAATAGGAAAATGAAGGGGAAAATAGGTTAGGGTGAAGAGTGGCCAAGCTAACCTTCAAGGGCCCCATGCCCTCAAGTGTTTCCTACATAGCCCTCAAGTGAAAAGGGGCCTCAGTCGATGTAGTTCTCCCATAAGCTAGGGAAGAATATGATGAATTAGGGGATGGGTTGGTAATTTTAGGCATGATTGAATTTAGGTCATAGGCATGGTTGAGTTAGGTCATAGGCATGGTTGAGTTAGGTCATAGGCATGGTTGAATTTAGGTCATAGGCATGGTTGAGTTTAGGTCATAGGCATGGTTGAGTTTAGGTCATAGGCATGGTTGAGTCATTTAAAATTTAGGTGTTTTAATGATCTAGTCATATATAGGATAATCAATAAGTAATGAGGAAGGTGAATGGTAAGAGGTGGTAAAAGAGCCACTTAATTGATAAGAACCCTAATGAGTCTACCATACCCAAGATGGGCTTATGAACATAAGACCCTAAAGGCATTGCATAATGGACTATTCTAAAGGTGAAGAAAGTCACATGATCATGAAATGTCACATTTGTGGCAAGTCCCTTGAGTAGAGAGAAAAATAGGGTGAAAAAGGAAATGAGGTGAAAGTGGATGGTTTAGTGTAACTTAGTGTACGACAACATGTTTACTTAGCAAGAAACCCAAGGATCAAAAATAGGCAAGTCCATGATGAAAAAATTTCATCATTTTCTTCATTTTTTTTTGTTTTTTTAATAGACTGATCGATGTGGGAAGTCTATATGGGATGAGTATATTATCTCCTTGAGGTCTTCATGAAGTTGATCGATGTGGGAAGCTTCTGATATTTTTATTGTATTTTTGCAATGACTTTATATAGTTGTCCTTCAAGGAGCAAGTCTATTTATAGCGGTGAGATAGAGAGAAGAGATGTCCCTTTTTGAGGGAGTCATCTTTTGCTTTGGAAGTTTGACTCAAGGAGTTGAATCCCATTTTTTTTTTTGGATGTTTAAGTCATGGACAAGACTATAGAGGAAGATTAGGTTCTTGTTTAGAAGACAAAACCATAGTACACATGAGGGTTAACTATGAAAGAGGTGGTTTTAAGTGATGAATGACCATGGGATTCCATCTTTTTAAAAGATGAAAAGTATCCATGAGAATCATGTTATGAGTAGAGCCATGGTACTCATATTGAAGATAAGGTTGAAAGGTGATGGGTAATCACATGATTCTTGTTTAGTCATGGATCCTCAAAAATGGGTAATATGGAAGGTGAACAATGCTCAAGGGATGAGCGATCAATTGATAGAAAGTGATATAGGACTTGATGTCAACAATAAAATGGTCAAAGATGCAAGGCATTGAGAGGCTCAGGTTCGGGTTTACCTTTGAGTGAAGACAAATGATAAGCACACTGATCCATAGGCATGGGTAATGATATAGGGTCCAAGCCAATTAGGAGAAAATTTTCCCGTTTACTTTTCTCTTCTTTGGTTACATGTTGATTTTCCTTCAGACAAGGTCACCGACCTGAAAGGTTCATTCATGGACACATTTTTCATAGGCACATTTGATACATTTTTGGTAGATTTGGAGATGGTCAAGAGCATTGAGATGACATTTCATCTAATAACTCAAGTTGTGCCAAACAATCCTGGAAAAAGTCATCATCGTTGAGCATGTCTTGTAGTGAGATGCAGAGAGATGGAATCTAGACTTCAGAGGCAAGACAACCTCGTACCGTAGACCAGAGAAAAAGGTGTGGCAGCAGTCAAGTGTGAATACTAGTGCGATAAGCCCACAAGGTGAAAGGAATGTGTGAATGCCAATCCTTTCTAGTATCATCAACTACTTTCATAAGAATTTTGTTCAAGGTTTTATTGGTCGATTCTGCTTGGCCATTGGTTTACAGGGGTAATAAGGTGATGAGAAACTAGTTGGATGCCAAAAATGTCATCATCACAAACTTACATAGGGTTTTGTTTTTGAATTGCTTTCCATTATCAGTGATGAGATGATGAGGAACACCAAAGTGAAAATGATGTGATGGTTGATGAATTCACATATTTTCTCGGCTTTTGTAGAAATGAGGGGATGGATTCTACCCATTTAGTGTAATATTCAGTAGTGGTTATAATCCATTGATGGCATTGTGAAGAATGGGGATTGATCTCACCAACAAGATCTAAGCCCCATTGAGAAAAGGCCAAAGGTCTCGTGTGACCTATAAGGCATGACTAGGTGTGTGATGAAGATTAGCATGTTGCTGGAATTTTACACAATGTTTGACATAGTCACAATAGTCATGGCGGTTTAGGGTTGGCCAATAATAGCCAAGGTGAAGAATGTGTTTTATGATAGCTAAACCACTAAAGTGACCTCCACAAATTCCATCATGAACTTCCTTGATAGTGTAGGGAATTTCAGAACTTGTAAGGCATCATAAGAGAATACCATCAAAGCCACACTTATAAAGGAGACCACCCATGATGACATAATGAGAGACACTTTTAAGAAAGGCACGTTGTCCATTACGAGTGAGATCAATGGGTAGAATGGAAAGGGAAAGATAGTCTACAAACTACTTATACCAAAGGTCACGTGGGTCAGTGCAATGGTTCCAATGGAGTAGACCTCACGAGGTAAGTAAGAGGGTGATTGTAACCTTTGTATTGTGACAAAATATTTTAGAGTCGGTAGGTGAAGTGGGTATCGAGAAGCCAAGTAGGCCATGGTATCCACAAATTTATTGGTAGAATGTGGGGTGGTTTGAAGTTCATAATGGTCAAAGGTGGTCAAAAGTATGTCTACATGATGTTTATACTTTTGAAGTATCTCATTACGACACTTGGTATATACCATTGACTTGGTTTACGACCAGCTAGGAATCACCAAAGATATTGATTGACTTAACATCTAAGGCATAAGCAGCTTAGAGACCCAATACGAGTGCTTTGTATTCGGTGATATTGTTTGTATAATCAAAATCTAGTTTGAAAGATAAAGGCATAGGTTCACCATCAAGAGGAATGAGGATAACACCAGCCCCACCTCCACACTTGACACTTGGAGCCATCGAAGAAGAGTGTCATTTGGTAAGTGGTATCATCTAAGGAGAGGGTAGCTATGGATTCATCTTGGGAAATCAAAGTTAGAGGGTTGATTCCCGAAAGAGGTGTGTCTGTTCTAGTTGGTCAGCGATGGTTTGGCCCTTGATGGATTTTTGATGAATGAATTCAAGGTCAGGTCGGAAAGAAGCATAAGCCAACGTGCACACACGTTGATGTTGATAGGGTTTGGCATACATATAGTGTAGGGGGTCAGTATTGGTAACAATGAAGGTTTTTGGTTGAGTAGGTAATGGCGGAGTTTGGTGGTGATGAAAACTAAGGCTAAGAAGAGTTTTTCGGCATGGGTGTATCTAGTTTCATAGTCCAAAAGGGTATGACTTATGTAATAAACCACTTTCTCTCTTGTGTTTCTCATCATGATGAGTGAGCATGACACCTAAAGAATGGTCAGTGGTGGAAATATATAGGTAAAAGGGTTGGTCATCCTTAGGAGGAATGAGCACTTGGTGGTTGAAGAAGGTATTGTTTTAAGGCATCAAAGGCTTTATGGCATTCATCATCCCATTTGAATGAAACATCCTTCTTGAGAAGATGATGAAATGGTTGACAATGTCGTCGAAAGTTGTGAGATAAAATGATGAATGGATTGCAACTTACCTTGTAGGCTTCAAAGTTGATGGAGATTAGTAGGTGGAGGCATTTCTAGAATAGCCTTTACTTTAGCAGATCAACTTCTATGCCACACAAAGAAATGATGAAACCAAGGAGTTTTCTGAAAGTACCACAAAGATGCACTTCTTTGGTTGAAGATGAACACAATACTTGATGAGGTGGTCAAAGATGACCTTAAGGATGGTCAGGTGTTTGGCTTGATGTTTGGATTTGGAAAGAAGATCATCTACGTAATCTTCCAATATGTGATGCATGATGTCATGGAAGATGTAAGTCATGGCTCATTGATATGTAGCACTAATGTTTTTAAGGCCAAAAGGCATGACTCGATAGCAAAAGGTCCCCAAGGAGTGATGAAGGTAGTTTTGTGTTGATCTTCTGGAGCAAGTAATATTTGATTATAACCCGAGAAACCATCCATGAGTGATAGCATTTCATGGCCGGTGGTGAGATCAACTAGTTGGTCAATACCTAGTAGAGGAAAATCATCTTTGGGACAAGCTAGGTTGAGGTCATGGAAGTCCATGCAAATGTGGAGTCCCCTTGTTGCCTTTGTGATAGGAATGTTAGAAATCCATTGGGGATAATCAATGGGTAGGATGAAGAAACTGAGAGAAGGTGTTGAAGTTCTTCTTTGACTAGAAGAGAAATGCGAGGATGCATTTTCCATGCATTTTGTTTGATGGGTTTGGCATTAGGAATGGTTACGATATTGTGGACCATGATTTTTGGGTCAATACGGGCATATCGGCATAGGACCAGGAAAAAGCATTTGCTATGGTCCCGAAGGAAAGAGGTAAAAGCTTCTGTTTAACAACATCTAAAGATTGACCTATCTTTAGGATGTGTGGGTCATCCTGAGTATTAATGTTGATTTTGATAGTCGATTCATTCAACATGGTTTGTGTCTCAGAGGGTAATGACCGGTGAATATAAGAGTCTTCCACACAAGGTAGGTGAGGATGGACTCATCATCTTGACATTGAATGACATTAATAGAAGGTGTATCATCATCGATCATGTCAGGATATAGGAAGGGAGAGAGAGAGGGAGCCTCACCATCATGTTGATAGGTCAGAGGTCCCAGGGAAATTGTGTTTATGAAAAAAAAAATTAGGAGGAATAGATTCGGGATCTATGGACTCCATGGGTGAAGATGGTGACATGGGAAAATGAGGTGGAGAAGGTTTGTCTTCCTCAATGAGGTCAACACGGCCTTCTTGGGAGGTGGTGTGGAAAATCCAATGCCACTATGGTCATTGTGTTTATGGGTGGTACAGAAATGACAAATGATGGTATGGCCTTGTTCATAAAAACCAAAGCCAAAACCTTTCCATGCACAATGGTGGAGGAAAGTGTGGGTGAAGTGGTGATTAGTAAGGGATTGTAGGTCAGATGAAAATGGTCATGTTTGGGATGGAGGTTCGGGTGAATAAGTGGCAATATCAAGTCCCCATATGTTAGATTAGTGTGAAGGTGGGGAGGACCATAAGGAAAAACCTCACCTACATGTAGTAGTCATAACTAGGGTGTTGGCACAGGTTCCCATACTCTTGAGGAGTGAGGAATGTGTCGATATTGTATAAGTGGTACTCCCCTAGAGTGAGGCATTGAAAAACACCTTCTAAGGGATCAGTAGTCGATATGTGGGTAGCGGGGATAGATGACTCACTAGATGATTGGAAGAGATGAGTCAGTTGTAGAGGCTTGCGGTGGTAGGAATAATAGGGTTAGATGTGGGAGAGGTGGTGGTAGCATTGGTGGATGGGCTTGTGGGTGAAGGTGAAGTGGGGGTAGTGGAAGATGCCTTGACTAGGTACAAGCACATCATTGGGCTGGTACAACATGTTACAGGTCTTGAATGGTGATGGGTTGGTGGGGATGGTGTAGTTATGTCCCTCATGCTCAATTTTACACAATGGTGTAAAGTTGAAGGGACACAACCCATGACATGAATCCAGGGTCTTCCGAGAAATAGGTTATACTAGAATTCCCCTCTAAGATGTAGAATAGTTCTAGGACAATGCGAGGGCCTACGTGAACATGAAGGATAATAGTGCCAAGGGTGGAGGTGATGGCATCATTAAAGGAGCACAACATAACTAGGTTATTATGCATATAGTTAGAAGGAATACACATTTGATTGTATGTGTGGGAGGAGATGATGTTAATGCTAGCACCACCATCAATCATGACATGTCATATATGCGTATGTTATCGATATAAACATAAATGAATAGGGTGGGATCAGGGTCATCTGACTGGAGAGGTACAATCTCCTCATCAGAGAAGCTGAGGGTGGTGACTGAGGAGTGGTCATGGGGGTAGAAGGAGGAGCTGATTTGGTTAGTGAGGCCACATGGTGAGGGGTGATAATCGAGGCCACTAGGTGTGGGGTCATTGGGTAGAACTTCAATGGATTGTAAAACCTCGATAAGGGCTTGTCTATGGGATTCAGAAGTCTGGATGAGATCATACAAAGACATCTTTAGAGGAGACTGATGTAATTGTTTTATCATTGCGTGATGGGTGACCCCATCAGAGATAGGGTATGTAGGTCCACGGATGGTGATTTTGGGAGTGGGTGCAGATGGTATATTGGGTACGGGTTGGTTGATGGGCTAGTTGATTTTTCTTTTCCTTTGTCTTTTTGAGCACGGGTAGCAACGTGAACCATGTTAATCTGAGGGGAGGTGGATGGAGAGGGTGTGTCATGAAAGGTATAATGACATGAGGGGAAAAATCCTAGGGGTGGATAAGAGCCTTGTGAAATGAGTAGGGTGCACATGACATTTGGGTGGTGGTTTGGCCAACTCTCTAATACGGACCATGTTGATCTCAAATTTTGGAGGTGGGAAAAAAAAAAGGTTGTGGGGGTGGAGATATTGATCATTAAAATGGTTAAAGGATGATGATGTGTGGTGATAGGTGAAGGTGGAGCATGGTCCTCATCAAGAAGGTCATCATCATCAAAATTTTTTTCAGGAGGAAAAAGTTGAAGAAGAACGGTCTTGAGCCTTACAATTTTCAACATCATGTCCTACACACGATGATAGGCACAAATCTTGGTTTCATCAAACCCTTTTGGTTTGGGTTTGAGAGGATCATAAGGTCAAGTGGTGGTAATGTGATGATGGAAGTCTCTAAGAGATTGGTTAAAATGTTGGCATAGGACCCCACTAATGGATCACAATGGGAAGTGAGTGTGGGTTTGGGTATAGTGTGGATGATTGTGAGGGAAGAGGCTTTATAGGAGGGGGAATGGGTTGGTCTACTAGTTTGGTATGTGGAGTGGTCTTAGGTCTTGTTGGCATCTTTTGGGTAAAGGTGGGGTAGAAGAGCTGGTGATGGAAGGTTTGGTTGGTTTGACTACCTTATTGGAGGGTAGTGGATTCTTAGCTTTGGTTGCACCTTCTTGGGTAAAGGTGACATGGGAGTACAAGATGTAGAAGGAAAAAGATGGTGGAAGAGGATGGGTTACCCATGGGGGCAAACCAAGTTGTGGTGGAGGTGGTTGGTAGAGGTTGGGTAGGTGGCATTGGTTGAAGTTGTATAGGCAAGGTTGGGGTTATAGTAACTCGGTGGAGGTATAGGTGGCAAGAAGTGCATGGGTGAGGGTGAGGGGAGTTTGGTTTTTGGTGAATGAGGTGTAACAAAGGCTCATGATGTAGTAGTAGGTTGTTTAGCTTTTGACTAGCCTTGGGTATGAGATTTTTTTGGTCAAGGTTGATGGATGAGGCCCTAGGATGGATGGAAGGGGGAAGGTGACAAGGGTGTAGTAGGTGAGACCGGTGTACGCGTGGCCTAGAGGGTTGGGTTTTCTTTTAGGTGGGAGGATAATGTTGTTGCAGACTTTGGAAGACATGGCTAAGTCTAATCTGACAGGTGGGTGAGTAAGGCTTGATGTCGGCATAACACCCAAAGTAGTGATGGGTCTAGATATGGGTGGGGGATAAGTGTGGGTAGGTTTTTAGGTTTGGGAATAGTTGTAGTGATGGGTAGAAGTTTGGATGGAGGTAGGGATGATGAAGAGGAATTCATTTCAATCGGCATGGTCAGTGTAGTTTTGGTTTCCAAAAATACCTTTGGGTAGATCGTGGAAGTATCTTCAGAAACATTTGCATTTGGGTCAAAACAGGGGAGCCAAGACATCCCCAGAGCATGGAATGATCAACGTAATCCAAACGATCAACCAACCATGAAAATGGGACTACTGAAGAAGAGGATGGAATGGGTTGGGTGGCAATCCCTATAAAATATGTCTGTGAGATAGGGAATTGGCTGGCCTCAGATTCTGTAGGTAAGAGAGCCAAGATCATGTCAATAGGGTCTTGGGATGCTAGGGGAGAACTATCCCCAACAGGTAGTGACATGTCTAAAGAATCTCCCATGGGTAGGAGAGATAATAGGTCGGGTGAGGTAGACTTCTCTCTTGGTGGAGGAGAAGGTGATGATGATTCTCTTGTGGATGGGAGAATAACAAGTGTTGATGGTTCAAAAGGTTGGGAAGTAGATGATGACACAACATCGGTAGAAAGTGTGGGTTCCTCCATGAGAGAAGGGGAGATGAGGGGGACTCCTCTGGGTGGAGGAGTAGAAGAGGTATGCTCCTCTGTGGGTGGAGGAGCTCGTGCCAAGATTTCCTCAATAGATGAAGTAGGTAGGTTTTGAGGAACAATTGGCATGATATCAAAAACTATGTGAACCTCATGGACATTTGTTGTTGTCTTGGATGAAGGTTTGCTATTTTGATTAGATGATGGTTTATGATTAGGGAATGGATTTTTGAAGATGTGAAAATTTGATTTGTTGGCATGCATTTGGGTTGTCTATGACAAGGTCTCCATTGTCTATCATCTCTTGAACAATGTTTTTAAAAGTTATGCAATTACCATCACTATGTCCTTTAACGTGATGATAATTACAGTAGTCATGTTCTTTATACCATGTGGGCATAGGATGAGTGGGATCAAAACATGTATGAGGTTTTATGGGAGGAAGTGTAATGGCTCCAACTTTAAGAAGTTTTTCCAAGACCAAGAATAGGGCTCTCCGATCAAAGTGTACTTTCACTGCTCTCACTGAAGCTGAAAGGCCTAGACAGAGAAATATTGGAAGAAGGTTGGCCTGATTAGAAGGATGAGGTGGACCCACCTTGAGGACTACCACATTGGTAGATCCTTTGGGATTTGAATAGTTATTTTGGGGTTTTGAAGATGAAGAAGAATCATTTGATTTGAATGGGGTGTTCTTGTTCCATAATTGGATTTTCTTTTCTTCAATGGCATGAATTTCTAGTTTTTAGGCCATGGTGAATGCTTCATCAAAGGTTCGGAAGGTTTGGACTTGCAGAGTTGGTGAGATGTGTCTGGCACAAGCTCTAGTGAACAACTCAATAAGTTTAGTCTGAGGTAGTTGGAACGTCAATTGGTTAATAAGACTCCACCAATGGGTAAAACAAATCTATGATAGATTCATCTTCATACTTTATCGGGTTGAATAGAGATCGGTCATGGTGACTTTCTTGGTAACATTGATTGAAAAATGATCTAGGAAAGCTTGGGCTACTTGATTAAAGGAATAAATAGAATGTCGAGGTAGTCCACTATACCAATCCAATGTTGGTCCTGTCAGGGACATTGGGAAAGTTTGTAGGAAAAGTGTCATCGTGGGTGATTAGGTAACACCCATGTTTGAATGACCACAAGTGTTGTACGGGTCTTCTTTACTATTGAAGTGATTGAATTTAGGCATTTCCCAATGCACTGGGTAAGGAAGAAATGGGAATAGATGGATGGATAGGCTCATTACAAATTTCATCATATGTTAAAGAATTACGGGATCCAAAAACAGATGCTTCTAAGGTCTGCATCTTCTCCATCATCATTTTAATGAGGTCATTAGTAGGTTGGGATGAATGGGTGCCCCCTGTAGAAAAAGGGGGTTGATGTTGAATGTATGAAGTGGGTGGTATGGTGTATGGTGGTGCTTGAGTATGAGAACTACACAGGAGGAATAGATGTGGGTGGCACATAGCCAACATAAGTGATAGATGAGGTCGGGGTTGTTGGTAGTATGTGTAAGTGGGTGGGGTAGTCATAATGACTCTAGTGGTGATTGGGGGTAAGGATTGTGGGATAGAAAGGATGAGGTTTTGGAAAGGGGTGTAAGTTTCCACACTAGAGGTGGTTGTGATGTAATGGGTATATGTGAAGTGGTGGGTGCAGATGAAGCTATACTCATAGAGGTTATCGAGGGACAATCGATGTCATGGGTGTGATCGATGATGTAGATGTTATAGTTATAATGGTTGTGGGATTTAGCTGAGACACCACAGTGATAAAGTGGATGATGGTAGTACCAAACTAGTGCTAGCTGATGACATAGAAGTGGGGGCTAGAGTAGGGGGGATAGATACGGGCATGTCCATATATTAACTATCTCTGAGGAATCTCGGGTGGAAGAATGAGCAAGGTAGTACTGGAGGGCAAAGTGGGATTTTGGTCGAGGAGTCTCACAAACTCCTCATCACCGGTGGTGATGGGGATAAGATGAGTCGGATCCATAGGTGACAGAATGGATGGCGGTGATGGACTAGGTGGGAGTGGTTGATGGATAGCGTGAAACACGAGGGTTAGTTTGGCTCATGAGTCAACACCATGTGAATCAACATATCAGGTGAACTGTACTCTGTAAATGACACAGGGAACAATAGAGATGGGACAAAAAAAATTATGGGAGGAAAAGTTGGTAAATGTTTTGATTAAAATCAAAACAGAGTGACCGATGCTGGTCAAACTAACTGATGATGATGGTTAAGGGGTGACCGATGTCGGTTACAGGAACCGATACTGGTTATTGTGAGAAAATGACAGTTTCAGAAAATGAGGTAAAAACTGATGATTATCATAGACAGAAAGTTGTATTTGATGATTATTATCAGAGTACAGAGAGTACAATGATACACATAGAGACTCAAAATAGAAGAGAAGATGAGATAAGTGTCTTTTGGGTAAATTAACCAAAAGAACAAGGAACCAATGCCAGTTAGGTAAACCGATGGTGGTCAGATGTAAACCGAAACCGATGGTCAGGGATCGATGCCGATTATTGTGAAATCTAAAGAATGAGAAAAAAATGAAATTTTGTGAATTTAGATTAGATGAATAATCAACCCAGAAGTCTGGGGATGATAAGATGAGGTCCTGACACACTCTTGAGAAAGTCAGAATACTCCAACTATGATGGCGGAGTGTGAAAGGAAAAAATAAAAATGAAGAATCATATCCTCACACCTCAAAACACAAGTCAAGCACAAAGCTAAGAAAAATACGTAATCCAACAAGTGATTTTAGTGTGTTTAGCTTATGTTATTTAAAATACTGACTCATGTGAATTTAGAGTAGATTTTTTGGTTGGGAAGGCTTCCTACGAAGAAGGAAATTCTAAAGGTGAGGTTTCAGGTTATGTTATGGTGGGGTGGGCATCCTCTGATGGGGTACTAGGACAGAGATAACCAGCTGGGTGCCCACTATCAATCCTCTGATCATGTGATCATTGACAACTTCTTCTGGGTGGGATGTTGTTTAAGAAGATGTATATATTTCAATTTGTGTAGTTTGGAAAAGAGAGAGAAGAAAGAATGTGCTTTTCTATGATTCAGTTATGTCAACCATCAGTTGGGCATGACTTCCAACATATAGGTTGCCCTCATTTTAATGTGAGCTAAGATGCAATGAATCAAAATGTTATGCAAGTGTTTTAAGCCCAAATCAAAGTGTGATATTTGATGTAACAAGTAATGAATAGGAAGAGGAATGCTCTTTCACTAATGCAATACTAATGAAAGAAAAGAAGTATTCTTTTTATAGCACCAAAAACATGATTTCTTTTAGACAATAGAAAGAGAGGAAGATTCCAGAGAGGAAAATTAATGTGTAAGCTTTTCAAAAGGGAAACAAACACACAACTTTCACCTAGGAATGAATAAAATGCAAGGAACCCCGATGGGTCCCACCGGGTGCCAAAATGTTTCACCATTTTCTTTAAGTTTTTGATGAAAACAGATAAGGGTGTGGGCCAAGGAGGAATACCTATTGTGATGGTCGGTTTGAAGGTCATTGCACATTGTTTTGACTTCTTGATCCAATGCTGACTTGTGAGAGATTCTTCCTTTTGGCTAGGAGGAACTACCTAAAATACACAACAAGACCACAAAAAAAGAGGATTAAATAATATATGTCAGTGGGCTTCCTAGCGTGTGCTAGATCCAGAAGTGTGATACTTCCTCGGTGGCAGTCAACCCACTATTTAATACAATTTAATGTAAGAAATAACGTAAGTAAATAGAATCCTATTGTAGTTGATATGATTTAGGTATCTCATCCAAATACAATAAGCAAATCTAACATAACATGCTAGGCTATGATCAGATCTAGAAATAAGGTAAATAACTAAGGTGTTGGAATAGGTCAGGGTCAGATTCTAGGTCACTTGAATCACTTAAAAGGGTTATTGGGATCTGTATTAGCAGGACTACCAAATACAGAGACCGATGTCGTCTGGTATGACCGATGATGGTTTAGTAAGAACTATGATGGTTACTTTGTGGGCTGGTAATAACTCAATAGTTCATGGTTTTGGGGATTTGTCTGAGACTAGATCAATGATGGTGAGGAGTTGGTTTAGGTCTGGGGAGATGTTGGGAATATTCAGAGGTACTCAGAGTAGACAAAGGTGATTAAAAGGGTTATGAGTGATGGGAATGGTCGGGTTCACAGAAGGCAATAGTGGTGGGGTGAAAATATAAATGATGGTTGATAAACAAAGGTGAAGAACTCTTATAAACTGAATAGAAATGAAGTGGTGCAGGTTAGAGACACACTTACTATTGTGTAGGTTCAATGGTTGGGTGGTGGTGATGGTTGATCGGTGAAATGGTGATCAATGTCATGGTAGTGCTTCCCGGAGTGCTCCTGTGAATGCAAAAACCTTCTGATCAATGGTTGTGTTGGTTATGGCTGCCTGGATGTGTGAAAGAGCTCTAGTTCTTGCTTGCATGCAGATCTCCTTTGCTCCAAAACTCAAGAATGTGTCTAACCTCTCAAACAAGGTTACCAAAATGGTTATATGGTAACCGATGATGGTTTAGGGTTACTGGCATCGGTTTTGGGTTGACCGGCATCGGTTAAGGCGGGATATCCTAGGTTGCCTAAAATAGCAGATCTTGGCTATCCTCTCCCAGATTTTTCTCATTTTTTCGGTCTAAATGGAACATTGCACTTAGATACATGGGAAAGTGGTTAGAGGAAGAATAGGCATGTGCTTTTAGGGTTATACTAAGTCTTAGTTCATTAAGGTAAGTAGGGCTAAGTCTTAGTTAGTTATGGAAACATGCTATGAATAGGTCTATGGTGAGGTGTCTAGGTGAGGTGGTGGGGTGAGGTGGAAATTGGTTTTAATTGAGGTAATTAAATAATGAATGAAGTGAGGATGAGTATTAATTTAATTAAGGTAACTGTGCATGTGTATGTACACACACACACACACACACACACACACACACACACAAATACATATGTATGTATGTATATGAGACTATGGGTGAAATTGTGACATACACATTTTGGTAATACATAATCATGTGTTGACACACACACACACACACACACACACACACACACACCTAAAATTGGTTGCATTAAAGCCTTAAGGTCATGGGCAAGCTCTGCAGGTTGTGCCCAAGTGCAAGATAAATGGAGATGGAGGTGTGGAGGTCATAGCCACGGGTTAGGGTTTAGGGGTCGTGACTGTGTGAAAGTTGCGACCCTTTATATGTGTGTGTGTGTGTGTGTGTGTGTGTGTGTATATATAAAATTTCCATTTTTTTGTGTTATAAAAATGTATCAATTATTACACACATGCATATGTGTATGTAAAATGTATGTATGTTATGTATCATATGTATGTGTGTGTGTGTGTGTATATATATATATGTATATATATATATATATATATATATCAACTCTTGACTCCTCAATACCATAAATTGTATTTATTTTTTAAAAGGAAGATAAATTTCATGACTATATCAATGATATCCTATAATGAACCACTAACAAAGAAAATTCAAGAACATCTTCATTTCTTTCACACAACATATCATATTAAATGCTTTCAAAATAAATAATGTTCACTATAATGCCTTTGTGTGTCTTAATATTGAGGAGAAGATGATTACAATAAGATTTATTTTTTTATTCCATTTCCACCATACAATATTCTACTCCTCACAAAGACTACTAGAAGATCATAAGGCTTTCAATAATAGTAAATATTGTAACATTTCATCGAATGAATCATTATAAGGAAGGAGAATAATGATTACACAATTCCTTTTGACAACCATTTTTCCCATTTTATTTCAAATACAAGTACATAGTAATAAGGGTAAAAGGCATTTCACACATTTCTTTACAAGTTGGTAAAACAATCTTGAACCTATTTCCATAATCTAACTACAATCATGTTTCCACATTCACGTATTACAAAATTTAGTCCCATATGAAATATGAATGCAATAAATCTTAAATGGTTCATCACTAAGCATTACAAAAAAATTCCTTTCCTTCAATGAGTGAAATAGAGAAGAGCAAAGAGAAGGATTTTGATATTACATACACACAAAAATAATAGTCCTTTTCATTTCCATTTCCAACAATGTAAACACTTATCATTATGATCCTTTCACATAATAATGCAAGAGCCATAGTTTCACTTTTATTTCACCATAAGGAGAGCACACTAGCTTAAATAACTAATTTTTTTATTTTTTATGAATTGTCAAAACAACAAGGTGAATTTCCACCAAAAGAGTACAATAACATGGTAATCCACAAAGTAAAAAAATACTCAAGATAACCCAAAGATTCTTATTTCCTTACATTTTCTCTACTAAATAATACGAAAGAGGAGGTTAAGGAAACATTCACCTCTTAGCCTTGCAATGGGGTGAGTCTCATCCCAATTCCCCACAAATTCCCCAAACTATTAAGAAGATTCCACAACCAACAATGGGGCTTAAACACATAAAGAAATCTCAAAAACATGCACATTCAATTTCACACCAAAAGTAAAATAATAGGTTGGGACTCGATGAAGAGAGAGAGAGAGAGAGAGAGAGAGAGAGAGATTCCAAAGAAAACACTTAACGTGCCACTAAGCCCAAAGAGGTTTGCAAAATGGAAATTTAGACATTCCTATACCACTTATCACTCCACTAAGTAGTAGGATTTAGTTCTTGGTTCCTCCATGGTTTCACACATGATAAAACAAGTACACACTTATCCCTCTACTTGAAATTTAACTCACTTATCTCTCCACTAGAACTAACCCCTCACTCCTTTGTTTCCTCCATTTTCATAATAGGTTTTACTTTATGTTTTTACTACTTGTCACTCCACAATTGTCTAAATTTTCCCCATACTTAACCATTATCATTAGCCCCACATTGGTCACTAGTTAGTAGCATAACATACATAAAAATATTAACACATGCTTAAGTTATCAATCAAAATATAACATTCCATTTAAAATTAGAGAGAGAGAGAGAGAGAAATCAACTATTTCACAAAGAGAGGAAATCGAGAGGAATTACTCACTTCTTGTTCATCTTGTCCCACCAACTCCCAACCACAATCACTAAAAAAGTAAGCCAAATGCACTCCAACAAACAAACCAAATGTACTCCAATAAACAAGCCAAATGCACTCCAATTTTAGCAATATTTTGTTAAGACTACGGCTTTCCCAAAAACAAGAACCTAAGCCTATTTAAATAGGCAAGTAACTAAATGTAACACCCCAAGATTTTGCTAAGTTCCAACATCCTAATATCCAAGAAAAATCATCTCCCAACAAGCACATTAACTCCCTTAAATGCCCACATGGACCAAATTTTATATTTCCACAAAACCAACCACCTTCCATAAATTTACTTAAATGGATTTGAGAAAGAAAATATAAAAGATTCAAATGACAAAATAAAAATATAATTGCAATTCACATCATCATAACTTAATCAAATCAACTTGTAAAAAAATTAAAATCCTTACACAAAATTAAAAGAAAAAGTGGTTGAGAGAATTTCAAGGCTCATTATGGGGTCATTTTGAACCCCAAATTATCTAAAAGGAGTAAAAACGGTGCACCTACCTCATGGGTAGGTGTAAGAGAAGGTTTTGGGAGTGTGGGATGAGTTTTAATTATCCCACACACCACTCAAAAGTGGTCATAAAGCCCAAATTCGAGATTCCCATGAATGGAAAAATTTTCAAACAATAAAAGTAAATTAAATCCACCCAAAATATAAAAAGAAAGATTGGTACATAACTCAACTTAATTTAACTAAGTAAATGGCCAATTAATAAAATCTACCAAATTTAATATCTAAAGAAAGGAAATATAAATAAATAATTACAAGGAAAATGCAAAGTACTCCAAAACTCACAAATCACTTCATATTTTCCCAACACCTAAGTATTTCAAGTTTGGGTGACCTTTTTTAGTCATGGAGCTTCATGGAAGTTATTCCCCCTTCATCCTCTTTGGTATTATATATTTTTGTTTTTTATTTACATACAACTTTCAAGCACATGTTTGTCATCATCACACTCAACACACACATCATACATGCTTAAAATGATAACATCAATACTACGAGATGTGAAGTCAAAAGATAATATCAATAACCAACCATAATTTAAACATGGTAATAATGTATCCAATGTCATCATCATATACAAAACATATTTATCATCATCATCAAGTAAAATATTTATCACATTTCATCATATAAAACATACATCAAATGTCACTATCTATATCATGTCCAAATTAAACCAAGTGTATCGCTAATAGCCCGTGTCAACATAAAATAGTAGTACAAAATCTAAAATTTGAAACAAATCTTAAATTCTAGGCACCCCATGTCTAATTAAATATACAACAAGTGATCAAATGAGCTCAACAATGTATGAAAACTAGATAAACAGTTGCCCAAGATGATTGGACACTACAACAAGCATGGAGCTCAAAGAACCTAAATTTTAAGGGCAGTTCTTACATAAGTACAAATAATCCTTGTACCACAATGCCTCCCCATTCCATACATTTTTTCCTAAAATGTTTGAACCCCTGTTAGATATTTTGAATGAGAGCGTAGGTTTTTATATATCATTTTTCCATTATGATCTTACTTTATTAACCCAATCTACTTGTAATATGGACATGGCATATGAAAATGCTTATGTGAACTCATCTCTCCCGAATAGTGCATTGGCTATGACATTTTTCTCTCCTTTATTGTAAATGATATCAAATTCATAACCCAACATCTTTGTGACCCATTTTTATTTTTTTTAGATGATAGTTATAGTTCCAAGAAGTATTTCAAATTGTCATAATCTATCTTCACCTTTAAGTGATGACCCATGAGATATGATCTCCATTGTTTGACTACATGAAGAATAACCATCATTTCCTTCTCATAAGTTTTTTTATAAGTTCTTTCCTTTGATTTCAGAATCTCAAATGTAATGGGATGTCCCCTTGCATGAGTATTTTTATGTCAAAAAAATTAGCACGCTAGGATTTGCACATTATAGATCCCTACTTTTGATTAAAGTGGGATTTTCTTAATGTGTGGGACACTTGCAAATGATAAAAACCTCCAGATAATTTTGGTTCCTCTATCTATTCCTAGCACTAAAAATACTCCTAAAAATGGAAGTGCAACTATCTAACACTAACCTAAGATTCCAAGGGACCATGGAAAGAGAAAGATGCATGAAATTGAATCCTACATTAAAGGAGGTGATAACACTAAGAATAAGGGGGTAGAAATATTCCAAGTGAGTGAAAATAGAGAGAAAATGAGGCATGAGAGGGCAGATAGTGCCACATTCCAAACGACACTCAAACCTCCATCTTTATGGGGCACAACAAATTCAAGTCCTCGTAAAGAAGAACAAGGCATACACAATATACCTATAGTTGCGATAAAAGGAAAGAAACACAATATAACCCATGTTAGGGTAGGAATAGCCACAAAACATGATTTTTATTACTCGTAAAGATGTACAATCATTACAAAAAATTGATACAAGGTAATAATCATTTACGGGATGCAAAATTCAAGGCATGCAACTCACAAAAGCTCTAGAATAATTTTGACAGAGTTCTTTTACATTACGAATGTCTCATCTATAAATGAGGTGAATTTACAATATAAAGAGAGAATAACCTAGGAATTTCTTCACCAACCGACAAACTCCATTAAAGGGTTTGGGAATCCATATAAATGGGTACTTTGATTGTATGGGCAGTCATGGATGTCATACCTCATTAAATTAGAGGTCAATAAACCTTGTACTACTTTCATTAATTCCTAGTTCACCCATATCTATATAGAGCCCAAAGATAGAATAGATATATAGGTGGGGGTCCCTCACCGATGAAATCAATCCAAGATGTCACTATATAGAGAGAAGAACCTAGGAATTACTTCACCAATCGATAGACTCCATTAAAAAGGTATGGGAAGCCATATAAATCATTACTTTGATTGCACGACAGAAATCATGGGCATCATACCTCATTAAATTGGTGGTTAAACAAACCTTGTACTATTTTCATTAATGCCTAGTTCATTCCTACATTCATGTAGTTGCATGTATTTTTTTCTCCTAGAAGGTAGAATTTTCCTTCTTATTGATCGGCTTCCTAATCCCTCTCCAATGTCGGTCGGGAGCATATATTGTCCCTACCACCGTTACATTCCTTTGCTTCATTTTCCTACTATCGGTTGGTTTCATTTCCATGCAATTGGTCAATTGTAACCATACCATTGTTTGATCCTTTTCTACTATCGGTTGGTAGTGCATAATTTGCTACCGGTTGGTAGCATTTACATGCTATCAATGGCGACCATATGTCTAACAAGTCCCCATTCCACTATCGTTCAAGTAACAAAAAATATGTCATGTTGGTAGAATCTATACAACTGCTATCAACACTCTTTTTGTCACCCGGTAGGTCCCCATTGTTACCTTCGTGTTACCAACATTGTAAAGACTAAAAATACTATTGGTCGGTAGAATTTAAAATGCTACTAGTGCCCTTCCTATCTCTTTGATATTGTCATTATGCTACCGGTCGGTAACATTTGTAGATACTACCAAATTGAGTGGCATTTAATATTCTATCGGCACCTTTACGTCGTTCCTTTCCTTCTTCCATCCTACATCCATGGTACTATCATGTAGCATTAAAAATAATACCACTCAAGTTAGTAGCATCCATACTTATTCTGGACGAGAGCATATATAATGATACGGACGGTAGATCCTTCGATGCTACCGACCAGGGTGTGAAAACTTACATCCTACACAACTCATCAGATCTTTTCTCCATTTCCCTACTACCTTTTCTACCTCTAACCAATCGGTTTGGCCTTTACCAATACCTCACCTGGTTCACCATGGCACCAACTCGGGCCGAGCCAACTCACGAGTTACCCTACCAATTACGAAACATTACACCCATCAACTACCAACACTGAGACTGTTAGGTTATCCATTTTACAAGAGTGTAAAAATGGATAACAATTAGCAACTTGTGGGATGATCTACCTACTAGATCTGAAATACTAGTGACCCTAGAGGATCCATTGGGCATGGAGTCATTCTAGAAACTGAAACTGATCTGACACTTGAAAATTCATCCCCCAAACCTCTAAAACACTATTGGGACCTAGCATTGTTTTGAAACCCTAGGGTGAAAACTAATTGTTCTCATCACAAGACCCTACTTGAAACTAGAAAGTGCAAGAGCAACAAAGGCACAACTATATACAAACATCAAAATCATACACATCCCAAATGGAACATGCAGAGAGTACACAAGCACTTATTACAAAAGAATATCTATGCTACAATATAGTAAATGTGCTACAAGCACTTAGAGGAATTATAAATCTAATCTAATATGTATAAGGAAGATAATTTACTTTAGTAACAATGCTTGAGATAGATTCCATTGACTGGAATCTATATTTTTCTCCATCAAATTTTGAAAATTGGAAAGCATTGTTTTCCTTACATCCTGAAATCATGTAAGGGTCACTCCATATTGCATCAAACTTGGAGTGTCTTCCTAGTTTGGCTCTGTCTGCATCCCATTTCAGGACCAAGTCTCCTCTTTGAAGGTTTTTTTTGGCCTTTCTATCAAATCTCATCTTTATTTGAGCTTGGTCTTTCTCTATTACTTCCATAGCCTGGTTTCTCAACTCTTCTAGCTCCATGAGCTCTACATACCTAACTTCCATGGCTTCAAACTCAAACAACTCCAGTTGCTTGATAAGCTCCAATGCTTGTATTTTAAGGATATTGGTAGCTTTGCTTCCCTTCATAGACCAACTCAATATGAAAAGAGAATAACCATTTGACTTCTTAGGAATGATTATATCAGCCCACAAGGCTGATTTCAGTTTGGTATGCCAAGTCCTCTGTTCTCATCTAGAGTTATCCTTATAATATTTAACAAGTTCTTATTGGTGGACTCAGCTTGGCCATTACCCTGAGGGTAATAATTAGAAAGATGTGCTCAAATAGATTTTATTCCTAATAGCCCAATCATATATCTTTATTCCAAGAAAATATAAGGCATTATCTGATATTATAGTGGAAGGGACACCAAACCTTGTCACAATACCTTCATAAAAATCCATAATGTTGGTTTCATTTGCTTCTTTGAGTGCAATTACCTTTGTCCACTTGGTGAAGTAATTTTATGGCTGTAAGGATCCATTTGTGACCTAGGATGGAATTTGGGTTGATCACCCCAATAAATTCCAACCCCATTGCATGAATGGTTCATTTACAGAGATGGGGTGTAATGGGAGGGTGTTAGTCTCTCTTTTCATGTGAAGAAGGCACACTTCTTGCATTTCTTGATCCATGAGTGGAAATCATTGAAAATATTAGGCCAATAATAACCAACTTTCATGATTCTAAGAGTTTTTTCTCTTGGGGAAAAGTGGCCACCTATTTCTCCATCATGAAACTCATGTAATATCCTCTCTATCTGATTTGTTTTGATGCATCTTAGGAGGACACCATTCACATCCTTTTTGAACAAAATATTATCTACAAGCACATATGGTATAGCTTGCATCCTAAAATATCTTCTTTTTACCTTACTCAAACCTTGAGGGCTTTGACATGTTTGAAGGAAGTGTACTATATCTTGAGTCCAACAATGAGTGGGTAAAGCATCAACTTGTTGTTTTTTATCATCCTAGAGCATTAAACATGTTCCTTCTCCATCTTTTGACTCTGCATGTTGATTTGAAGACAATTGCTCACAAAGGCCCTTACCCTTGACCAACTTAGTTACCTTAATATCAATGTCATATTCCATGACCTTGGTTATCCAACCAACTTTTTTCATTAAGGTCCTTGTTTAAAAGAAATTATTTTACACCAACATGTGTAACTAGTAGATGAATTTTGTTATTTGACACTAGATGCCTGAATTTCTTTAAACTTATTATCACAACAAGGACATGTTTCTCAATGAATGAATACCTCACCTCATAATCCTCAAGGCCCTAACTGAAGAATGCAATAGGTTTCTCCATTCCTTCTTGATTTAGTTGTACTAGTATGGAAAATATTACATATGTGCCACCAAAATATATAGAGTGAAGTCCTTCAAAAAATATGGATTTATGAGGGTTGGAGCCTATGCAATGGCATAATTTTATAGCTTCAAATATTTATTTTCCTTCAGCATTCCATTTGAAATCCATGTTATTCTTCAACATCAATGTTAGTGGCTTGACAAGATTAGAAAAGTTAGGAACAAACCTCCTAACAAAATTGATTCTCCCCAAGAAACTTTGGAGAGCCTTCTTATGACTAGGCAATGTAGTGCCATAATGGCACTAACCCTTTCTAGATCAATTCTTAATCCTTTCTTAAAATAATTTGGCCTAAGATTTTACCTTCATGAGAAAGGAAGATGCACTTCTTGGGATTGAGAGAGACTCCAATTATATGCACCTTTCAAAGACTTTCCTAAGATGAAGGAGGTGATCAGTTTCATTCTTGGAGAACATCATGATGTCATCAAGGTACATAAGGAAACATTTTTTTTGATTAATCCTTGGAATGTTTCATATCCATGGCCCTTTTGAATGTTTCTCAATCATTTGATAGACCGAATGACATCTTTATATAAGCATATGTTCCCCACTTTGTGGTGAAAGTTGTCTTGAATTGGTCCTCCTCTTTCACCATGATTTGGTTGTATCCTAATATCCATCAAGAAGAGAAAACTCCTCCGAACCTGCCACCATTTGTAAAATTTTTCCATGGAGGGTAGTGGGTAATGATCCTTCAATGAAGCCCTGTTCAAGTCCCTAAAGTCCACACACAACCTGATCTCTCCATTCTTCTTTAGAATGGAACTAGATTAGCCACCCATGATGAATGTTTGATGGGAAAAATATGCTCACTTCAATCATTTTGTTCAACTCTTTCTTCATTAAGGGCTCAATATGTGGGTTAATGGGCCTCTATTTTTTCTCGATACTTGGTTATAGGGTCCAACTCAATGGTATGTTGGGCTAAGCTAGGTCAAAACCTCTAAGGTCCTCATAGCTCCAAGAAAAAACATCAGCAAACTCTTGAACAAAGTTTCAAAAATTATGCTTCTCTTGAGAGGTACTTACCTTGTCAATCTGAAGAGATTTTCATTGTCCACTCGAGATAGGTTCTACATCATCACCCTTACCACTATATTTTCTTTCTCTTTCCTAAACTAATCATTGGGGGTGAAGATGGAATCTAGGGTCACTAGACCCTTAGGCAACTTGTTGGTTCTAAGTTATATGATCTAGTCTCCATATTGTTCTTCTAATTTTTTATTCTTAGAAGATAATTTAGCTTCTTCTTGAAGGAAATTGACAATTTTCTGATCATTTTCAAAGACCAACCAGTTTGTAACATTATCAGGTATAATAGGCCTCACTACCATCTTGATGTGTTGTTGGACTTTATTTCTCTTAATATCTTCAACAACATCAAATCTTGCTCCAATTGCAAGTATGTCAGCAACCTCATTCTCTTTTCTAGGAATGGCCTAGATATTGAAGGCATCAAAATCCTCTAAGAGGTCCCATACCCTGTGCTTATAGGCTTTGAGAAGATCATTTTTGGTGCATGGGAACCTCTGACCTAGTTCACTATCAATTCACTATCCCCAAAAACATGCATATTTTTATATTCCTTTTCTTTCCCATTGTAGTCCATGGATGAGTGATTCATACTCTGTTGCATTATTTGAACAACTAGAACTAAAATATAAAAGTAGAGTAGTATTTGATACCTTTGGGAGATACCAAAACTACTCCTCCTTTTTAACTTGTCTACTCCTTGAACCATTAAAAAAAACATTTTCCAAACTCCATTTTCATCTTCATCATTCAGCTTTGGTGACACTAGGAAGAGGTGTATTTTCTTCATGTAGGAGGTAGATACCCAATTCAGCCTCTTCCATCTCTTTGTATGGATCATAACCATGTCTTTTATGTGTACATTCATCAAGTGTCAAATTTGGAATGCCTCTAATTTTAGTGTCTTACCTCTTGAGTGATTTGGAAATTTTCCTGATCAAAAATTGCAAGATTCGCATTGACAGGGCTAGGCACATAAGGCTCAATGTGGTAGGTAAAAATTGGATCAATCTGATAGTATTCTTGGCTCCATATCTGGTTCTAAATAGCATGTGAGATCAATAATTTGATAGCTACCCACCAATTTTAGCCATAAAATCCCAAGACAAGCATAGGGCAAAGAGCGGAGGTAGGTCAATCATTGACACATCTTGTGGAACTGTGACATTGGGACACACATGTAATGTAAGATTTAGGAATTTTATGACTCCAAAAAATCCCACTGTTTTCCCATCTAATTGCACCACTTCTTTTTAAATGGTTCATACTTGAGACCCAACTGATATGCAATCTACTTTGGCATCACCGAACTACTTGCTCATAAGTCAATCATGCAATTGTGCACCAAATTATCACCGATAATCAAGGACACATAAAATGGTGGAGGCTTCATATTTTTTTAGTTGGTTTTCCTTCCTTTCTTTTCATTACATTGGTGAGGACCTTCTCTTGATCCTTGGGTGACTCATTTGAGATGGACAAGTTAGCTATGACTACTTGTAAAAGATCCTTTGGCCTGGAATTGCCAATGATTCCCACATGGAGATGCTCACATTGGTTTTCTTCATTTGATCAATGATATTGAAAGGACATGTATGATCCTTTTGTACCTTTTTCACCACTACCTTCTCCCATACCTCGGGGGTATAGAGGGCACTCTAGGTTGATTCTACATATTTGGAATTGTGTTTGAACCACCCGACTGTCAAAGAAGGATCTACATTTACTTCATGTATTTCTTCAATTTCCATCTTTTTGACATGTTGTTGGCTGACACACCCTAAGGGAGGGTTTGGTGTATCCCAAAAAAGTTTCATCTAGCCAATTCCCAAGTGAAGTTTCATTTGGAGGTGGCTCTTTGACAACTAGTTGCTGCTAATTTTCTTCTGCAAGTGCATCTTGAGAAGCATAAGCACTTTGCACCATTAAAGCTTTATTTAAAATTCCATTAGAACACATTGCTTGGTTATGTGGGTGGCCATAAGGAAAACACCACTCATAATCTTGTATCAAATTATTTTGGATAGGGACCAAAGCTTTAGATGAAGAGGCTACGTTGGGATTATAAGGCTGAAATGGTCTAGCAGGAGGGACTTGGTTTTGGTTCTGGTTTATCTTGAGAAGAGGGTTTGTTTAACTTATATGGGGGCTTATTTGGTTGGTATTGAGGTTGGTAAGGTCTGAAACTTTGGGCCTCTACCTTGTCTCTTGATTGTCACTAACTCATTCCCTAGATTTTGTAATTGTTTCATGACTTCCTACAATTCAGTTGAAGTACTAGAAGAGGTGGATGCTTCATTAGAGCCCCGATTTTAGGGAGTAGAGATAGAGCTAATGCAGTTGTTTGGCTAGAACTTGAATTTCCTATTCCTAGATAAATATACATATGTGGTCTAAGGGATGTTTATTAGCTTGAATTAAACATTTTTAGCTCTTGTGGCTAATACATAGGCTATTGGGTAATGTTATACCTCCAGAGATTGAACTATGACAAAAATATCATAGTTAAGAGATTTTAGAAAGTAAAGAAATACACCTTCAAGTAGCTTGGTCTCACCATGGCTGGAATTATGTCCCAAGTTCTTTGAAACCTAAAGTTGAATTCCATCATTTTTCATTTAGATCTCTCTTAATAGTAGTTAATTTCTCCAAAGGATAAGTTGTTTACCCTCACACCAAATTGGTTGTCAAGAGCTATGCATAATGCATCCCAATTTAATTGATCATGTTGTTAATATTTTAAACCATTACAAAGCCTTTCCTTTGAAGGAGGATGTTAAGAGTCTTAACTACATCCATTTCAATAATTTCATGGATTGTACAAACATTTACAAGATCCTGGATATGATCAACAGGGGTTGTATGGTTCTCTCTAGTGAAGTGTGGAAGGATTTTTAATTCTACCACTGAATCAGATTTTGTGCATTGAGGGCAAGATGACCATTACTTGTAAAGTTAATAAATGGATTTGGTGGTTGTGGTTTGGCCATTATGATTGGTCTAAGGACTTTAGTGGATTGTGTTAGTACCCAAATTTTTCTCCTTTTCAATCTGAGTAGCATCAAAGATATGGCATGAAGCTTGAAGTTATATAGATCATGATGTGTGTCATTTTGTAGCCGGGATGTGATCTAACCGCACTCAGATTTGTGGAGAGATGGATAGCACTCGAATAGGAATTGATCTGCATCCTAACTGTTTTAGGTTGTGCCTTTCAACCAAGGTAAGAGGACCTATTTTGTAACCCTCAAATGGTGAATGAGATAAAGATATCCCTCAATTTGTGCAAATAGTATGGAAAGGGCCTTGGGAAAATATGATCAACACTCCAAATCGACTTTTACAAGTTGTCACTCCCGTGATTATGGAGATATTTTCAATGGAAGGCAAGGGTTACTAAAGACATCAGATGATCTTGATTTACTTTGTGCATTTTTGTAGATGGATTAGATTCTTTTGTTGACACACAATGCAATGCAGGGGTAGTATGGGGTAGGATTAGTTATTTTGAATGAATTTTGGTGGGATATTTTAGACAAGACTAACCAGAATTTGCTAAATTCTTTGAGGACCTTTGCAAGAAATTTGTAAGACCTAAATAGCAGAAAGCTTCAAAAGGGTTAAGGTACTCCTTCAACCAGGATATGTGTACCAAATGGAGGACCAAATCTACACTCTTCCACACAATCTTTAACAACCTGCCATAAAATCTTGAAGCGTATGAACCAATAAAGCATCCAAAACCTCTATTTTATCATGACATAAGGTGCTCCCAAAGGTTTACAAACAATTTCTAAATTCAAGGAAGGTAAAGTGATTTTAAATATGTTTATCTCTTTATCAAATGAAAGCTCTTCTGAATGTGAGATTGCAAATGCCACTAAACTATCAACAAGAAATGAGACCATGTATGATCAAGAGATATTTTGAATACAAGACTGCAACAGGAGCAAGAAACACAAATTGAAAACATTCTGAAACATAAGTGCATGCAAATTTTTCCAATAGACAACACAAAATAATCCAGAATGACCAAATTTATCAGCAAGGGAATGTTATAAGAACAATCTCAAAGCTTGTTGATGGATTTACAATTGAAACCAACTCAACATGATACAAATCTAATGCAAAAAGGAATTAGAAATGATTCATAGGCGGTTTCTTAAAGAATGAGCTTCTTCCTAGATTTTCCCATGAAATTCTAAGTTTCTCTAACCTTTTCATGTCAAAAACATGCATTATAGAACACTCTATGACATTTTATCCTTCTTTCCCAAGAAAATAATATGCCCAACATCAATTTTGTTACAAAATTCCAACATGATTCGCAGATAGGGACATTTAAAAATTTGCAACAAAAGTTGCCAGGTGTTTCAAAAAAGGAAAATCATTACAAATCCTTCATCATTATCCATTGTGGAGGCACATTTTTCATCCTCAAAGCATGTAAACCCCTTTCATTTCGTTATTTCATCCTTATCCCTCCAAAATTTGATTCTGCAACTTCTTGATTTGATATTTCACATTTTGGACGGGTGGGGCAAAAATTATTTCAAAAACACCTCAAATATGCAAATTGATCCCTAAAACAACTTGCATTGGTCCTTGCAAGCACAAACGACATGAATTTGCCAAAAATTTGATGAAAATTGATGCAAAATTCACATTTCCACACTTCCTGGAGCAAAAATGGCGCCAAAATGAAAAATGCACAGTTACCATTGATTTTCCCTTTTTCCTTCAATTTGATCCCTCCACATGTCAAAATACAATTGGGAATGGATTTGGGATCATTTTTTGACTTTTTAACATCTTTGGAAAAATGTAAAATTTTGACTTTTTTCTCCACCCTCCACCCTTGAAATTTGGTGTTGACACGTGGCATATGGTGGGTCCCATCAAGTCGTGGTTTAATTCTCGCACATTTCCACCTTTTTTGAAATTTGGAAATTTTTCACTTTTTTCCCCACGGGCCCACACCTCCTCTATCCTTGACACGTGTCACCTTCTCTATCGCTGAGGATCTACGGGCTCAAATCACATTTTAACACCCTTTTTCGCCAAGGGAAAATTTCTCACTTTTCCTCTCAGGCCCGTGCCTCCATTTCCTTCCTTGCCACATGTCTCCTTCTACTTCATTGCAGGAGAAATGGTTAATTTTTTACTTTAACTCATTTTTGCTAAAAGGGAAAAATTCCCTTTTTCCTCCGCGGCCCACACTCCCTTCTACATCCGCCACGTGTCTCCCCATGATTCATTCACGGGCCAGCGCTTCAAATTTTCACCCTGACTCTTTTTACAAAAAGGGAACAATTTCCCTTTGCTTCCGGCAACCCATCGACCCGCTCTGTGCCCTAAAGCCACCACATGTCTCCCTTTGCTCCATTATGGACCCGCGGCCTTTTCCTCACCCTTTTTCCCTTCACCAAAAAGGTAAAACTTGCCTAAGTCCTCTCACACCTTCCATTCCCACCTGTGAATAAGAACATGACATGTGTCCCTCCTCTGGGACCTGCGGAGCTATGGGGGAAATATTGAATTTTTCCCAAAACCAAAAAAACGTTAAGTTTTCAAAGAAACCCGCCGAATCTCGTCCAACCACAAATGGCCATGTATGAGGAGATGTTTGGGATTAATTTTGATGGGCGATGACACCCGTATAACCGTAAAAAAACACATAATTTTCTAGGATGCCCGAATTTGATTTTTTCTTCGGGTGAAGGATTTTTTGTCAAAAAACAAATGGGAAATGATTCTAGGCAATTTTTGACCATGGAAAAGGATTTTTGAGGGGAAATATGCATGAAATGAACAATCATGAGCTCTAAAGGCCTAGGAAAGTGGAAAAGTGACAGAGGCCCGTGGATTTGGAAATTTAGGGCACAAAACAAGGCATGCATGTATTTTTCTTTCAAGTTGGGGAAAAATAATAAGTTGATGAGCTTTTCAAAGCATTCAATCTGGATGGGGAAATTTGTAGACCACCAAATTCAAGAAAAACATTTTAGAGCATGCAAACCAAAGGGGAAAGATGGCAATATAACATAGGATCAAAATGGGCACCAACAGCATTGTTGAAATAGCCTACCCGGTGGAGGTGTTGAAATATTTATGTTTGGTGGAGATGGAGATCTCTGGACTTGTCTTCCTCTACATGGAGATAATTGTAAGTATTCAAATATTCCTTCTTTTGTTGTTCTAGACCTTGTTTAGATCCTTCTCATGAATCAAGCACTTTCACTACTCGAACCAGAGATTTTTCTACTTGGATTCATCATATTTGTTTCTACAGAGCCTCCAAAGGCTATAATTTCACCAACACACACATCCAACTTGATGAAAATAGAAGTATTGAATTTTATCCCACCATGCATGCCAAAATCAAGTTATATCAAAAAGTAACACCCTAGTATTTGCACATTCTGATTCCTACTTTTGACTAACATGGGATTGTCTCAAGGTGTGGGACCTTGTAAATGAGATAAACCTCCAGATAAGGTTGGTTCCTCTACCTATTTCTAGAACTAAAACTACTCCTAAAAATGGAAGTGTAACTATCTAACACTAACTTAAGATTCCAAGGGACCATGGAAAGAGAAAGATGCATGAAATTAAATCCTACACTAATGGAGGTGATAACACTAAGAACAAGGGGGTGGAGATATTCCAAGTGAGTGAAAAACATAGAGAAAATGAGGTAGAAGAGGGCGACATGAATTGCCATATTCCAAACAACACTCAAACCTCCATCTTCATGGGGCACAACAAATTTGGGTCCTACAAGAAGAACAAAGCATACACAATATACCTACAGTTGCAATAGAAGGAAAGAAACACAATAGAACCCAAGTCAGGGTAGAAATAGCCACAAAACATGAATTTTATTACTCAGAAAGATGCACAATCCATTACAAAATTGATACAAGGTAAGAATCCTTTACGGATGCCAAAATTCAAGGCCTCGCAACTCAAAAAATCTCTCTAGAAAAATTTTGAGAGAGTTCCTTTACATTACGCTGCAATGTCTCATCCACAAATGAGGTGAATTTACAATATATAGAGAGAATAACCTAGGAATTGCTTCACCAACTAATAGACTCCATTAAAGAGGTATGGGAAGCCATACAAATCGGTATTATGATTACACGGGCAGTCATGGGTGTCATACCTCATTAAACTGGTGGTTGAAAAACCTTGTAATGCTTTCATTAATTCTTAGTTCATTCATGCATTCATATATGGTTGCATATATTTTTTTTTTTCTCCTGGATGATAGTATTTTCCTTCTTGTTGATCGGCTATAATCCCTCGATGTTGATCGGGAGCATATATTGTCCCTATCGCCAGCTGCATTTCCTTTACTTTGTTTTCCTATTGTCGGCCGCTTATTATTTCCATGCAACCGATCACCTACAATCAGCCTATTTTTCTCCTTTTTCCACTACCGCTAGTAGTGCATAATTTTCTATCAACAACATGTGTCTCGAAAGCAGTCCCCATTCCACTACCGACCAAGAGCACAAAATCCACCGTTAGCATGGTAGATCCTTACATTAACTCGCTACTACACTCATCTATCAATTGGTAGGTCCCCATTGTTACCTTCGTGCTACCGTCCAATAGCATATGTACATGTTACCATCTGGTAGCATATAAGATGCTACCAACTGGTATCATTTGAGGATGCTACCTAGACCTTTACGTTGTTCCTTTCCTACAGCCAACTCGCGTCTCATGCTATTGGCTAGTAGCATTAAAAAATGCTATCGGCCAGTAACATCCATACCTTATATTAGTCGGTAGCATCCTTTGATGCTACCGGTGGGGTTAAAACCCACATCTTGCATAACTCGCCGAGATCTTTTCTCTTTTTCCCATGCTACCTTTTCTACCTATAACCAATCAATTTGGACCTTTACTTAATGCCTCACCTAGTTTTCCCAACTTTTCTCGAGCCAACTCATGAGTTACCCTTCTAATTTGAAACATTTCACCCATCAACCGCCAACACCTGAGTTGTTAGGTTATCCATTTTGCAAGGGCACAAAAAATGGATAACAAGTATTACACCTATGCCACACCCTGAAGCATCACATTCAATAATGAAGGTTCTAGAGAAATCTAGGTAGAAAAATTGTAGTGAACATGGCCTTCTTTATTGTCTCAATTGCCTAGGTTTCTTCCTCATTCCAATGAAAGAATTCTTGTAGTATTGTGGTTAACCAATACCTATCTATGCATGCTAGAACTTCATCTATACAGAGTTTGAATGCTCACTCAAAGTGTGCACATCCACCAGTCCTCTCCTTTGTTCACTTATCAAGATGTTATACATGCATATTCATCATAACCATACATGCAAGAGAATACAACATAGCATAACAAATTGATAAAACATATAATAAGGAAATCAACTAACACAAACAAATATCAAGAGTACTTGAATTCCCATAATTCCATACTCAGACATGGTAATCCTTGATACTCAAACACCATTATCCATTGAAAACATGCTCCATCACATAATGTATATGTTGATTACATCTATAGTTCAATGACCTTCATACACTAGACAATGTGTGCATACAAACTCACTTACAAACTTGAGCGCCTACATGCCTCTAACAAAGCTTACTAAATACAAGAGTGCATCACCTATTTATACATGGTGGGACTTTCCCTTCACCGCTTACATGTGTTTTCCTAACATAGGCAAGATAATAATAGACTACGTGCTTTTTCAACTCTACTTTAACTATAGATCGAGTTGTATATAATTCATCTTTATCTTTCTTTAATCCTATAAATAGGTTGTCTCTCAGTGCATCTTCTTTCTATTTGTCTACATGTGTTTTGTCCTATTTATAGACCTTGCTTGGTGCCATGTAAACTTGTTTTTTTCTATTTTTAGTTATATCCTAAAAATTGGATGAGTCTGAAAGCCCTTTGTATATGTGTGAACCTTCACGCGTTGAACTTTTTGTATGGTGTATACACCTTCGTACATTGTCTTATTTTTGTTCTCTTCCCTTACAAACATACTCTTGTGTGTAGTCTCCAACTCTCATGCATGGATAGTACTTAGCCATTTTGTTTTACCAACATTACCCCACACTGGGAGTATTGTCCATCCTTAGCAATATGAACAAATAATTCTCCTCCAAGAATGAACGAATCAAGAATATGAATAATAAAGAATATGAGAATTTACCTAAAGAATCAAAGAATGAAGTATTTGGTATCCACACACGCATCATATCTCAAGCCTTAGGTGGTTGGAGAAGCTCTAGAAACTCCTTATTTAATATATTCTCCAACTCCTTCTGTTGGTGCCATTTTTGAGCTTGCATTTTGCCCTAAGTTTTTCCTTCATTTTGCATGCTCTGAAATGTTTTTCTCTCAAATTGGTGGTCTACAACTTTTCCCTCCAATCGAATGCCTTGAAATTCTCACAAACTTGTTGTTTTGCCCCAATTTGAAAGAAATCTACATGTGTGCCCTATTTTGTGCCCTAATTTTTCCAAAATTTGTGGGCTCTGCATTTTTCTTTTTGCCCGATCGTGGAAGTTTAAAATTGATCGATTTTCACTTGTATGCCATTGAAAATCCAATTCCATGATCAAAAATGCTTTAAAAACATGTTTCAGTTGGTTCAATTTCGAGAAATTTGTCGTCCTTAGTGAAAAAATTGAATTCTAGGGCATCCTGGCATTTTTGTGTTTTGACGGTCAAACGGGCATCATTTTCCCGTCAATTTCTTCTTCAGCATTATCAAAGAACATGGCTTGTTCTAATTGGCCGAGGGATGGTGGAAAATTGTTTTAACTTATCACTTTTTGCTTTTTTGGCAAAAGGGCAAATTTGGTCCCATGGCTCCACTTTACTCTGATTGGTTCTAATGTTGCTGATGTGTCCTCTTTTGATTGGATGAGAAGCAGCAAGTCTTTTGTGCCTTAAGGCATTTTGGAAAAAGAGTTAAAGTGCAAAGAAAATGCCTAGGGCCCGCAACGTATCAGAATGGAAAACATGGTGGCTTCAGAGCGAAGGACGGAATTACGGGTGGTTGGGTTCTTTTGAAGTTTTTTGACTTTATTTTTAAAAGATTAAAGTCACAAAACAATCTTAGAACTCTGCAGCGAGTCACAGGTGGACACGTGTCACAAAGGAGGAGCGCAGACCGTAGTGAATCAACAATCGCCACGTGGTGGTGGAAAGGCAAAGGGTACGACGAGTGCGTTGAGGAAATGGTGAAAATTTTCCTTTGTGGAAAATATTGTTAAAATATAAATAAGAGTGTTGCCCATGCAGCCAATCAGGTGAGAACACGTGTCTCTGCGGGAGGGTGGAGCCACATGAGGAAAATGGAAAAATTTCCTTTTTCCAAAAAGAGGCAAAATGTTTAAAATTGAGTCGTGACTCCATATCCAGTCATATTTACGCCACATGTCAAGGGCGAATTGGAGATGCGGGCCCACGGAGATAATTTGGAAAATTTCCTTTTTCAAAAAAGGTGGAAATGTGTAGAATCGGTCCGCGATTCCAATGGGGCCCACTTTGGGACACGTGTCAGGCCCATTTTCAAAGGGTGGAGGGGTGGAGAAAAATGTCAAATTTTTACATTTTTCACAAGTGTTAAATTGTCAAAAGGTGATCCCAAGCCCATTTCCAATCACATTGTGACACGTGGAGGGCTCAGATTAAAGGATAAAGGAAGATCAATGGTAATTGTGCATTTTTCAGTTTGGCCGCCATTTGAGCTCCAAGAAGCTTGGAGATGTGATTTTTGCATCAACTTTCATCGAATTTTGACAAATTCATGTCGTTTTGTGCCTACAAGGACCAATGCAATTGGTTTTGAGGATCAATTTGAAGATCAAAGATGTTTTTGAAATGAATTTTTGCCCTAACCCATCCAAAAACGTGAAATATCATATCCAAAAGTTACAAAGTCAAATTTTGGAGGGATAAGGATGAAATAATGAAAGGAAGGGGGTCTGCATGCTTTGAAGATGAAAAATGTGCCTCCACAATGGATAATGATGTAAATTTTGCAATGATTCGTCTCTTTTTGAGACAATTGGCAACTTTTTGGACATGTTCATTAAACGTTCATGTCTACGAATCATGAGGAATTTTGTAACAAATTTGATCCTTTGGCATATTCTTTTCTTGGGAAAGAAGGCTCAAGGAGATTGAAAGCTATATATTGCATGAATTTTTCATGCAAAGGGTTGGAAGAGTTTTAAAAACTTGGAAAACTAAAAATTTCATGGGAAAATCTAGGAAGAAGCCCATTCTCTGAGTGACCACTTGAGAAACTCATGTAACTCTCTTTGTATCAGATTTCAAATCATGTTAAGTTGGTTGCACATGTATAGCCATTAACAAGCTCTGAGATTGTTTTTCAAAACATTCCTCATTGATAAATCTGATCATTTTTGAGTTATTATGTGTTGTCTTTGGGAAAAATCTGTGAATGCTTACATTTCATAATGCATTTCAAATTTGTGTTTCTTGTTTCCTATTGTAGTCTTGTGTTTAAAATCTCTCTTGATCATACATGGTCTCATTTCTTGTGATAGTTTAGTGGCATTTGCAATCTCACATTCAGAAGAGCTTTCATCTGATAAAGAGATAAACAAATTTAAAATCACTTTACCTTCCTTGACTTCAGAGATTGTTTGTAAACCTTTGGGTGCACCTTAGGTCATGATTAAATAGTGATTGCTAAATGCTTCATTGGTTCATTATAACTCAATATTTTGTGATAGATGATCAAAGATTGTGTGGAAAAGTGCAAATATGGGCCTCCATTTGATGCACATATCCTGGTTGAAGGGATGATTAACCATTTTGATACTTTCTGTTGTTAAGTTTCTCCATATTTTGTTGAAATCCTCAAAGAGTCTAGCGGACCTTGGTTTGTCTTATCTAAACTCCCACCCAAAAATCATTCAAAACAACTAATCCTACCCTATTTTGACCTGTATACCCATAGAAGATCAAAATCCATTTGCTAAAGTATGCAAAACAGATCAAGATTTCAAAATTTCTTCAACCCTTGCCTTACATTGAAAGTATCTCCATAATCTGGAAGTGACAACTTGTGAAAGTCAGATTTGGAGTGTTGATCATATTTTCCCAAGGCCCTTTTCATACTATTTGCACAAATTGAGGGATATCTTCATCTCCTTCACCATTTGAGGGTTACAAAATAGGTTCTCTTACCTTGGTTGAAAGGCACAACCTAAAACAGTTAGGACAAGATCAAGTCCTATTTGAGTGCTATCCATCTCTCCACAAATATAAGTGCCAGTTAGATCATATCCCCGGCTACAAAATGACACACACCATGATCCATCTATCTTCAAGCTTCATGCCATATCTTTGATGTTGCTTAGACTAAAAAGGAGAACAAATTTGGGTACCAACACTTTCCACCGCTTAATCTCCTAGGCCGCCTTATCTAGATCTCGACTCAATAATACTGTATACTTGCTTAAGGGCCAACTTTTCGACATTCTCCTTCAATTATTTCACTACCACCTCTAGTTCCAAGGTCATACAATCTAATGTATCCATCTTGTGCAATACCTTTGGGTGGATCTCCTCGAGTCTTTCCTTAAGTGTGTCCTTCGTGGATTTGATTAATTCTCTCTTTACTACTACTTGGCTATGACTTTCTTCCACTCATCCTTATTATTATTCATAATTTCTTGAATTTTACTTAACTTTTCTTCCTCATGCAACATACATGCATCAATAATTGGATCAAAATTTTGGTAGTTTTCAAATGTTTGTTATGTCTTCTTTGTGGCCTCTTCAATCTCCTCAATCAATGCCACATATTCTTATATCTTCCTGGAAAACTACTTCCTTATTCTTTTTCTTAAGCTCAGCTTAGCTCTTCATTTGTTTGTGTTTTCCCACTCTTCCTCTCCATCATCATCATGTGCACTAGGTCCTCTAAATCGTCTAACTCTATGGGATACACATCCTCATCCCGATCCACTTAACTTCGGGCATGCACTTGTGATACTCTTCACTATATTGGCCACCTTATCATAGGAGTTTGTGGTCCTCTTCATCTCTTCTCTCAAGTCCTCTCGTGAGATTTTTATTTCTTTATCTTTTTTCTCCTTGTCCCCCTACATCACTCTTATTATACCCCCTTTATCTAGATTTCTACATACGCAACTTCGATATCCATTTTATTGATGGCATTTCTAGCTTGCTCATCAAATAGCTCTCTATCGGATAAATGGTAGTGAGGACTATACTTGGATCCTTCTTTAACGGCATCTTGGAGTATGATTCTTTACTTACTTCAAACTCTGGGTCCTCCATATACGCTCACAGCATACTCCACAAAACCATCTTCTTGGTCCACGAGAGATCCCCAACTTGATTGATCAACTCCCATCCAAATAGGTCCTTGGTTGGCATTATGTTATGAAATCTTTCCCTTAGCACCTTCGTTTGATCATCAATATAACTCATCCGGGGTGCCCTGCATAGGTTCTTGTTTCTTTCTTCTACCACCTCGCTTCCCCTTTGCATCTCCTATGTAATGTTTAGTTATGCACCGCTCCCTTCACCTCCCCGTAGTGCCTAATTCCTCCCTAATAGGCTTCTCTCCATCACCTTTTTCCTCCTCTTCATCTTCATTGGAGTCCTCATGCACGTCGTACATCTCCTCATCATCCTAGATGGTTTTATACTTTGGGTTATTCTTCCTCCTATGAAGGATCCTCATCGTGAATTGATATATCTTTTTGCATTTACTCCTTATCGTGTTTTACCTCTTCCACGGTCTTCTCTTCCAAGTCCTCCTCATCCTCTTTGAATATGGATCACCTAAGGTTTCTTCTTTTTTGAGTTGGACTCTACTACGTGGCCTAGTTTCCATGACTAAAGGAGACTTCATGGGCTCCTTTGAGGTACTCATGCCCATACCTTCTTCTCTCTACATTACCTTTACATTTTCTTTTTTATGCTCTAATCCAAGGTAGTCTCTTCATCTTTATATTCTTCAACTTCTTCCTCTTTTGGAGGAGGATTCTCCCCATGCCTTCTCTTTGTAATTCATATTATTTGCTTCTTCTATGGGGGTTCTGGAAGATGAATATCTTGTGCGTCGATATACTTCCCATATTTCAAATTGGACCTAAGATAGATATGTAAATTTGAATGCATGCTTACCCACTATGATAGTTGTGGCGATCAAGTCCA